>JAJEKV010000016.1:18328697-18744619 GCA_021234155.1 Isoetes taiwanensis | reverse complement strand
TTATTATACTTCGTTCAGTTACGTATTGCTTTCGAGCCGGTGGATGTTGGTCATGCCAAATTTGCCTTATCTTAAACTTCTCCACAAGGTTTTTCGCGTGTTGGAAATCTTCGGGACATCTCTTGGGATATGCAGACAATTAACAAACCTAAAAACCGAAGGATTTTTTTTATTTTTGGAAATTGACAAGTTTATCCGATAACTAAAGCGCTTAAAACCTTTGAAAAATCGTCCCGACAAAATTCCAAAGTTTCTTGCTATCTGGGATAATCCCAAATTAACAAAGTAGATTCATCTTTTGTGCTACAAAGTCTATTTTGATGTTGTGTGTATTACTCGTAGTTCTTGTATGTGCAATACTGAGCATTCTATGTCTTGTAATGCGGGGCTAAATCTTATATAGCATTTTTTGCTCAAAAATGCAAGCTACTACTAAACATAAAATCTTCGGCAAGGATGTAGAAAGAAGTTGTGGGAAAATAAAAGTTTGAAGAGATCCCTCTTACACCTCTGAAATAGTAAAACAAATTCAATTCAAATTGGTTGTATTGATCTTGCGATGATGTAGAAGAAGTTAGAAAAGGATCTGAGAATCAAACTTAGGACAAACTAACAAAAGGAGAGCGAGCATGATGCTGAAAAATGACAAAAGTACCCCACAGGGTGGTAGAAAGTAGTTTGAGGTTGATCTTCTTCCTTGATAAATCGGTGTACCCGGAGAAGCCATCCACTTGTGAGCTGCATCTCGCATTGTAGCCTCTTCCGGGCACAGTGCGGCAGAGGAGGTGATCGGCTCGGCTGGAGTTGGGTTTGCGTTAATGGTCCTGGCCAGCGGATCTGCGGGTTGGCGGGAGGCCGATGTGGGGCTCACCCACTCTGAATGTTTGACCTCATAAATCCAGGCCAGCATTTCGTTCAAAGTTTGTCAATTTATTGACATGAGTCCGCGGTAGTGGGGTTGAGCACATGTCTTGTCGTTGCTAAGATGTGTTAGGTTTGGTAGGAATGGTGAGTTCCCCAATTCTTTTGATACCTCTAAGGTCTTTATAGCTCCATAAAAATATGTTTGAATTTTTGAGCAATGCTTTATATAGGTTGATGGAAGTTAGACGCTAATTAGGACTGGTTGATTGTTACCAATGTCCCACGATTTCCACCTGCAGATACGAAGATGTGTGGAACAACCTTAGGTGTCCTCAACAACATGGCCCGGAGTTCAAGCATAGCCAGGAGATGTGACATTTTGAGTGGTGAAGAAGGGGTTTGGCGGCGGAGGTTGCTTCATGACATGAACATCCACGGTCACCGGGAGGAAGTTCTGCGTCCGAAAAATGGTCCGGCGTTGGTCCCGATTACGAGGAGCGGTGGGGTCAGCGAATATGACGGCTTCGGTCCTCATCAAAGTCATCGCCCCAAGGATCAACATACTTTCGAGGTAGGATGAGAGAAGACTACGTAGGTGGAGCTGAACATGATAGATATTTTGTACTTCTTGAGAATCGTATGTCGCGAGATTTAAGGTTCGGCATTTCAAAGCGATTAACTTACCCGGTTCAAATCCATAGTAGCATTGAGATGTCCATCAATAGCCAATAAGTTGGTCCGTGGCCCGGTATTGGTACTTTTGCTTTGGCGGAGAAAAAGGTCTTCCAACCCGGCATTTCATATCACACGGATCTTCACCAGCACCAAACCTAATTCCAGGGGGTGAGATCCCTGTCACTAATGTAGGAAGAGGAGGAGTGGCGCCCGAGGTCTTAATGATATGGCCATTAGCCAACTTGATGTCCCCATAGAGGGCATGGTAAAGTTACTTGATGGAGGTACTTCCCGAGCTTATCGATGTAAGATTCTGACAACACCTCAGATCAATTTGAACATGGTGAAGTGTCTTTGATTGCCTTACCGTGGCATGCACCATGGGTGTTAATATGCGGCTCACGAGCCCGGCAGTGGGAAGGGCAGCTGGTCTTTGAGGCGAGCCGAGTTCAAAAGCGGTGGCAAAGGCTCAAAGAGGATCTTGATTTTGGCAGAAAGCTCTTCTTGAAGTTCAAAGGAACATAGAAGAAAATGGATCAGCCGAGGATCAAAGGGAAGCGGGAAGTCGAGGAGTAAGGAAGGCGAGAAACCTCTTTGAGAAGCTCCACTGCCCCGGCAATATTAGGTCTGGTGAGGCGTGGGCACATGGAATGGCAACCGATTACCTACGTGTATTCTTGAAACTCAGTTGTTACATGAACTGACTACAGAGGTCAACCTTATTGCTACATGAGTTGAAACCACTACAGCCATATCACCAGCATAGCGTGAAATGAGGTTTATCCATCACGAGTGAGTGGACCTTTTGTCATCTTCATGGGGATGGTGTGGGCAACAAGCGGGTTGTGTGTGTCGTGGGGATGATGGTTAGGGGCGTGAAGAGTCCTGAGTGCATTGAAACAAACCAACCCAATTTATTGCTTGGGCCAGGAGATTGAGTGCGATATATTTCTTCTTGAGCTTGTTAATCCCGATTTGGTGAATCTTGCATTGAGGTCTCTGTTCTTTGAGGGGGCCGGTGGTGGCTTCCTCAAAACAGATGCATTGGGCCTTGTTTACCATTAGCAGCCAGTGATAAGGTATGAAGGCGTCTGACGAGGTTGATTTGTTCGAAAGTTGAACTTATGCCGAGAGTTGAGGGCCGTGGTGGTATCAAACCCCATTAGTGACAATGATAACCTTGAGCCTTGGAAGGATCAAAAGGTTGAATGAGAGTCTTGTCCCACAGTGGCTAGCGGTGTAGGTTGTCGTGAGGTTGTTGGGTTTAGAGGCTACGAGGCTGATATGGTTGTTCTTTGGCGTGTGGTTTGCACTTGAAAAACCATTTTTGTCTAGGGTGTGGGATGAGCGAGTGCATTCTTCCATTGGCATGATTACACATGTGCATCGTTTGCAATGAGGAGGTCCATTTGAGAGTTGCATTCATTGCTTGGATAATCCTTGATATTCTGAGATATATAGCACGGATCGCGAAGAGCATTATGGATTCCAGGTGCTGAGGCTGAAGGCGTATTAGGAGGGAACATAGAGTAGAGCATGAAGGTATTGGTTAGTGAGAGCAACCCTTGAAAACGTTATTAGAAGTGATTGATAGCCATTCATCACTTTGTTCTAAAGACTTGGGGTATAAGGTACTCCGTCATGAGAGCGAATAGCGGGAGGAAGGCCCTACTTGAGAAACGGACAAAATCTGGCTTTGCGTGGGGTACTCACAAGACTTACTAATAAAGGATGTGAAGGCGATTCCCGCGAATCCAGCGGAGACTCAGGTGGGTTGCCTCTTTGCCGAGATCATTGCTGAGTTGCTTAGAAGTTGATCATCATCCATTGGTGCCATAATGAGAGAGGAATGCGTTTTTCATTTTCTTGCCAATTGCTTCCGGTGGCTTTGTTGCCGCGGAAGAGCCATTTGGTGAGAGCCTCTCGCGGCGATGGTAGAAAAGATGTGAAACTTAAGTTGAGGTTGGCGTGGCCATTGAATGGCCAAGGCCTCAGAATTCTCCATGTGAAGCTTGAGGGCACTGATCGAGGTTTACTGCTAGTGTTGCAAAATAGGATAAAGTCAGCAGGTGTGATGGGAGATGAAAGTGAAAGCCCGGCGCATAAGAGCGGATCTCGAACATACAGGTATAGCTAAGACGGAGTCGTGGTGAGAACAAATTGAGTATTAGAACGAGAGAAAACAGAGGGCGGAGAAAAGAACGTCACAATGGTGAAAGGACCGCCAGGAATACCCTGTCGACTTTAGATGATGAGTTGAGAATTGCGAGAAGGAAAAGAAACATGCTGAAAAGAAACCTAAAGAAGTGTTAAAGATTGCCGGGAGGGCAAAGGAAACTTAATGATAGCCGGGGAGGAGAGATAGTTCTGCGAAGCGGAGGGGTGTGGCACGAGGGTATGGTAATGTAAGGTGCTTCAGGTCACCGGAAATAATAAGTGAGCTGGTCGTTAATGATAAGCGTAGGGTTAAGAACAATGCCCGACCTGGGGGAGACCGTGGTGGGAGGAATGGACCCGAGGTGTGGTCCTGCTGGCCCAGGGTCTTGGCGGACACGACCTCCCTCAATGTCATAAACATTGTCACTCCTGATTCTGACCTCCCGCGATGTTGATGGCTCTCCAGCCCAGAAGGCCGTATGGATTTGGTGAAAGAGAGTTCCTCGAGGGTGAGGAAAGCGCGGCGGATATAGTGGAAAGAGGAAGAAGAAAGATCGAGACCCAGCGTGATTATTTAGGAGTGGGTTCGGGGAACTCATGCAAAGACGGCCTGTGGGGACCCTTGGATCAGAACCCGGGAGAATGGGAGGCGTAATCGTGGGATTTGCAAAAGAACAAGAGAAGGGAAAACAAGAACACAGCAGAAACACAATGAAATTGAATAAAACTTTCTTGATATCAATCGGATACATGAGCTCTACAGCGATCGAGAAATATTGAGAACAGAACAAAACTCATCTAACCCTTGAATCATAGCTCTACTCATATATATAGTACAAGACCTTTGGCCCAATATAGATACCATTGAATCCTGGTGCCGACTCTGAAGGAGGCACGATTTCTCAGGAATCTTTGGCGGTGCCTCTTGGAAATGCACAGATCGCGATGACGCGGCGGACAAATATACATCTATTCTCGGCTTCTTCTTTGGCTGACTTTTAGGCGTGACCTTAAGTATTGATGTACGGAACTTTTGACTGGCCCGGTCGGGGACTGGTTGGCCTTGTTCTTGTTACGCTGGTCCGAGGTGTGCATGAATAGTCTACGTACCCGGGGCGTCACGGGACTAACATGGCATCTCCGGATCCTCGGATGCCATCTCGGCGAAAAGGACCCTGAAAATGAATTCGGGGAGCTGGAATGACATGCAAAGGGATCAGCAGAAGAATACAGAAGCGGATTCACCTTGGCGGATCTTACGCAGCCTCAAGAGCAGGAGCATGCATAAAGTAGCGCCTGCATGAAAACAAGAACAAGGATGTGAACAGGATAGTAAAGCCATGTTGGGAAAACAAGGGATGATGTTGCACCACTTTGTATGCCATGTCAATTCCAATGGCTCTTCTTTCCTATGCAATCAAGTATCCTCACGGATTAGTTTGCAAGATCAATTCTTTGCACAAGTGCCAGTGATCACAACAGAGGGGCCGGATATGCAGAGGCCAAGAGGAGGATGAAGAATGCTGGAGGATGAGGAAGACGGCGAGAATGTACATGGCATGCAAAGCGGCAAGGTAGGAATTGATCGATTAATAGAACAATAGGCTCTGATCAAAATCCAAGCCGTTAATTAAGACTCCCACATCTCGGGCCGTTTATTTGGTATTTTTTTTTTTTAGTGGCTTTCTCACAATTTTCTATGGTATTTTCTTTAATTGGCTTTGTCTCACACAATTTTCTATATGTGTATGTGTTTTGGCATTGTCCGCATGTGTTAATGTCTCCATGTGTTAATGTTTTTATGTCCATTAGATGAAGGTATGATGTGCAAAATATGCTAAATCAGGGCATCAAGAAGCAAGAAGAAGCGGGGAATCGCCAAACATGCCATCGTTAGGCGATTTGAAGCAGGCAGGTGATCTGGATCTGAGGCGGGGCATCCGGCGCCTCCATCGGGCTATTCTTAGCAGCCCGTGAAGCCAACACCGCTATACACCTGCTATTTCCGACCATGAACAGCAACCACAAAAAGAGAAGAACGCCTGAGACCAGAAAAAAAAATTTGGAATCCCCCCTTTTACGGCCCACCCTACGCCAAAATCATGAGAAGTGATATTTGGCGAATGGCATTTGTCGCACATGTCAAGTGATAGCAAGGATCATCCGCACGAGAGAACACAAAGCATGAAAGAAAAATTTCACATTATAAATAAACCATCATGTTGATAAAGGCCATAAAAGTTTGCTTAAACCATCACTTCAAGGCGAAACCAAAGATGAAACTTTTATATATGTAGTATTGCTAATTTGAGCTAATCTTATCTAAGTTAATTACACTTACCAAACTAGCTCTCTAAGCAATACCAATTTTGACCGGTGAGAAGTCGGGATTGACATGCACATGATGATGTGGCATGCCATTTGACATGTCATGCCAACTTTGACTAGCCCAAAATCCAAAAATATGCAACTTTGGTTTTCCATGGGGTGATGTGGCAAAGTTTTGATGATTTGGCAAGATATAGGGTGACATGGACATAATAATGACCATATGCAAACTCTCGGTGGTTGTTTGTCTCCATCTTGATGCAAAAATGTAGTGTTCATATTATGGTACGCTCTCCTTACCACAAGTGGCCAGGATTTGATAGTGCATGTCGTTACCCTTGTAGCACCACCAAACAAACATGGAAAAAGATGATGTGGCACTCTGTGGTGACATGGCATGCCAAGTAAGCAAGGTCAGAGTTTTGACTAGACCTAGACTCCAACATGCCACCTAGGCTCAAACATGCCAAGGTGGCTCAATCATGCCGTGGGCTCCAACATGCCACCTAGCTCAACATGGCACCCTGGAGGGGCTCAAACATGCCAAGCTAGCTCAAACATGCCATGGGGCTCCAACATGCCACCTAGGCTCAAACATGCCAAGGTGGCTCAAACATGCCAAGATGGCTCCCAACATGCCAACTAGCATGCCAAGGTGGCTCAAACATGCCATGCGGGGCTCAACATGCCACCTAGGCACAAACATGCCAAGGTGGCTCAAGCACGCCACCTGGGCTCAAACATGCCACCCAGGCTCAACATGCCACCCTAGACTCCAACATGCCACCTAGGCTCTAACATGCAAAGGGTGGCTCAAACACGCCAAGATGGGCGTAAACATGCCACCTAGGCTCCAACATACCCATTCACATCAAACATGTCACGTGGGTTCCAGCGTGCCACCTAGGCTCCAACATGCCATCTAGGCTCAAACATGCCAAGGTGGCTCAAATATGCCTGCCGGAAAGGGCTTCAACATGCCACCTAAACTCAAACATGCCAAGGTGGCTCAAACATGCCGAGGCTCCAACGTGCCACCTTGGCATTAGCGTGGGTTCCAGCAGGCCACCTAGGCTCTAACATGATGCCAAGGTGGCACGTTGAGCCCGCGTGTATATTTGAGCCACCTTGTCATGTTAGCAGGTGGCATTTTGGAGCCTAGGTGGCATGCGGAGCCTAGGTGCATGATAGAGTCTAGATGGCATGTTGGGTCTAAAATAACATGTTTGAGCCACCTGGCATGTTGGAGCCTAGGTGGCGTGCTTGAGCCACTTTGCCATGTTTGAGCCTAGTGGCATGTTGGAGCCCGCATGGCATGTTTGAGCCATCTTGGCATGTTTGAGCCTAGGTGGCATGTTGGAGCCTCAGTGGCATGCCACCTTGGCATGTTTGAGCCTAAGTGGCATGTCGGAGCCTAAGTGGCATATTAGAGTCTAGATGGCATTTGGAGCCTAGGTGGCATGTTTGAGCCACCTTGGCATGTTGGAACCTAGGTGGCATGTTGGGAACCTAGGTGGCATGCTTTGAGCCACCTTGGCATGTTTTGAGCCTAGGTGGCATGTTGGAGCTTGCATGGCATTCTGGGCCACCTTGGCATGTTGGAGCCTAGGTGGCATGTTGGAACTCGTCATATAGATCCCAAGGGGATGATGCCAAAGTGGATTCTTCAATACTTGCTCAATGTCATCCCATAACCCCTTTGGCAAACCCGGTCCCCAGACCTCACAACCATACAACACTACTGACTGTACAAGAGCAAAAAAGAGTTGTATTTTCAAAGGCCTTTACCACATATGAATCTTTCTACATTGGCTTTGCAAACGCATATAAAGCTATACATGTATTCCATCATGATTTCAATGAACCGTCAAGCCCGGATATTTGTAGGATTCATACACCGAATACATTCTCCATTATATTGCAACTGAAATTCCTACTTAAGAACCCCCATTGCCATGATTTTTGTTTATCCAAATTCACCTACATCTCAATGTGAACACAAAACAAAGCCAATGCATCAAACTTTTGCATATGTCTAGCATCTTGGGGCAAAAATCACTACATGCTAGCATCCATCCTTTGGCATCAACACCCTCCTCTCGTCGTCATGACATTGTGCAAGATCCCGCCGAATCGACTAGGATATGGCCTCCAAAACATAAACCCCGTGGTGTTGCTTAGTATATGGGCAAGCTCAATTAGAGTCCGAGAACTAGTAGGACTGAGTAAGATGAGGAAGATAGATAAGAATCATCACGATCAGGATAATACCATAAAGGATGGTGCCATGGAACTCATAAATTTCTTTGATGCTCGTCCATCATGTTTAGTAAAGATATGGAGGGATGGGGCATCTATTTTTCTTACTCTTTGTTGTTACCCCATGCCCAACAAAGGAGCTCATCTATTCAAAGGAGCATTTGCACTATTGCTTTCATTGTTGCATTTAGAAAACAAGAATCATATTCTACTTTGTACCGTGGTGAGTCCGGCGGGAGACGAGGTTTTTGATTGACACAGGCAGGGGCAATTTTTTGCTGGGTTACCCGAACTGGTTGAGCCAATCTTGTTCAATCGGCTTTGTTGAACCAGTTCAGAGGAAGTTAGAAGGAATTTTGCAGGGGTTGCCTTCTATGAAAAAACTGGCTTGCAGAGCTCTGGAGCCATTCAAAAATAAGGTGCAACTGGAGCTTAAAAAGACCAACAACGATTCATGAAACCTTGTTTGCTTGCTCTCGAGATGTGTGGCGTGACTAGAGCTCTGAAGAAAAAAACTACAAGGGCGTTGCCCTAGGAATGCCTCTTATACGCCTACCAGCCTTTGCCGAGCTTTGATTGTAGGAGATATGGTCAAGTTTGTTTTTGTTTTAGGGTTCAATTGTGGGGGCCACAACCACAGATTCTAAAACTATAATTGCAACAACTATCCAAATTTTGAGAGAGCACAACCACAGGATTGAATTTTGATTCAAAATCCACGGCTCAGAATAAGTTCACTCTAGAAATACTAATTAGTACACTTGCATGAATACAGCAACAAAATCATAGGAAAACCATGTGAAAAAATGTATAAAAATATAAAAGTAACCCCCTGTTATTATGCTAGATATTACATGTTAGTAGTTTGTCCTCCTCATGGAAAAAAGCACAATTTGCATAGGCCCAAAACACATATAATTAGCTTCCCTTACAGCCTACAAAAACATAGATCAAGTAAGATGAACTTGAGATTCTAGAAACTAATCTTGCATAAACCTCAGATCACATCTATATACAGTTGGAGCTTCAGTTGATGAAGAATGACCTCCAAGTATCCACACATTGGCCACAACACCACCACAACAAAGTAGCAGATATAAAATAATGGTAGTTAGCCAGACATCCAACCACATATCTAGCAACCCACGCATTCAAGGGTGCCTAAGGCGAGATAGCACAATAATAGATGCAATAATTTGGCTTACACTAATTATAAATTCTATAGAGATCCATAACCTAGAATTTAAAATGGCATGTGCGAAAGATTATTTGTTTAAGTATATGCTGCATAAGCTCAAAGAAACATACTAATGCTTTAACTGCTAGCAAGCTCTTTCTTCTTTTCTAAATATAAACTGACAATTATACAATTCTGAAGATTAGCATAACCTCATCTGAAATATTTAAAACCATTTCACATATAATGAGAAGAACTTCCAAATGTGGAAGTGGAGGATGCACATAATCCTCGAGGATCACAGACTTTGTGGATCTCAAGCATCTAATGTACGGACAATAGTATCTCTAGCATTTTGGTTGTAGATTTGTCAAATGACCTTGAGAAAGATTGCAACCCAATTGTGGTTCTACAAAGGATCAGATGCCAATCTGGCAATGTTAATTAAGGGAGATAGCACTGCTAGGGATCTCATGCACATCTTGAAGCATTACTATGCATCTAAAACTTCCACCCGAGCGAGTACTCCTGAGAATTCAATTGAGCATGTTTGCAAAATTAAGCATCTTATGGCAAATGATTTAAATGCAACTGGATCTGCAAATAACTTGATGAAAAGCTTTGTTTATTTCAGAAGAGTAGCAAGTTGTATATGCCCGGGGATGCTGTGATTCTTCTTGTTGTCCCAAGCATCATATCCAGCAAGCTCCAAAACCTAAAGAATGTGCAGAAACCCACATAAAAAACCCGCAAAAAACAAAACTTGAACTAAGATGTTTGCCGAATTCATATTGAGCTCTTAATTTTTTCTTTCAATCAATGATAGACAATGGCACCAGAGGCACCCAAACCAAAGGGGGTTTAAGGGGGATTTTAATTTAAATGTGTCAAATGCAATAGTTTGTGTTAATAATGTTATTAATTGTATTAATGGTTTGTGTTAACTAAAAAAAATTTTGGCCCCTTCGGGGCCTTAAGGATGGACCTAATACTCTAATGATGGATGGTATATCTTTCAAGGCTCTGCAAAAATATACCTTATATATGGGCAACGAGTTCATAGAGGAGTAGATTAGGTTTGGATAAATTTCTATATTTTTCATAGCACCTATTGCTATGATATTTTGCAATTTTCACCAACAATAACCACTAGATACATAGCAAGTTTTTGCATCATTCCATAGATAACATCTCATGGACATATGAACAAAGAAGAGATGTGACAAATTTCTGCATTTTGGAACCAGGAGTTAGGATTACCATCATTCCACTTTGTATCCATGCTTGTTTCTATCTCAAATGCCCATCTTCCTAAACCATTTAGGCAAATAATAAGTCATATTTGCGGCCGTTGCCCGTTGAAACCCGATGGATGTGTTGAGTTGAGCATTCCAAGTAAAGCACGAAGATATAATAGGAAAGGGAAGCAAAAGAGTTCTCAGCCCTTCTGTCACTTTCAAGTATTGGTTTTATATGTGTCTCGCCACTTTCGAATATTGGTTCGTCCATTGTGCATTCTTTGGGAAAAATGACCACATCATATTCTTCTCGAAAGTGGTTTTATTCTCTTAGAAGAAACCGGTGAACACATCTCCATCAAAAAAAACATTCTGTGGTGGCAAAATATTCAAAGTCGCTAAGTCGGATCACGGCGTGACGAAGTTGATGCTTAAGAAAAGTATGTAACACAATACAAGAATCACGGACTGGGAAGGCAGGATTGAATTACCTCAAGTTTGTGGCCCATTTTTCTTGGACTTTCCATAGACGTCATCCAGACATCCAGAGCCTACTACAGATCTGTGCCAGTTGGATTCCTACAGTCGGCATGCAGAGACAGCGTTACATGCATGATAGTGTTACAAAAAACCCAAAAATAAGTTGTCCGGCTCTACTCTAATATCCAGTCTGATTCGTCTGTATACTATGCTCTACTTATGCCGGATCCACAAATATCCTATATGTCTCATTGCGATCTGTAAATATGAGAAAAAGCATAGATGAGAAAATATTAGCAGCGATTGTGCTAGATATTCAAGTTAATAGTTAATCCGCAATCCTGTTCAAAAACTCTATGAATCCCCTTGTCGGATGCTAAAACCCTCAGTATACGAAGAGAAGCTGGGCCCAGATCAAGCTACATGAAACCAAGAAATGCGTGGAACTGGGATGCAACCTATCCCGGACCGGGTTGCGCCCAACAATCGAACTCAGATTACCCATCTTCATCGAACTCAGGCCTCCGGTTCTACACGGCCTCTTGACTGCAATGGCAAAATTTTATGCACCAAATGAATCCCAGACTCACCTTGTGATCCCTTTGAAATAAGATCAGCTGGATTCAACGCTACAGTCCCATTCAAACAAGATCAGCTGGCTTCCTGCCTAGGTTATGCACGTCTCCATTTTTTTAACATAATGAAACACAAGAGCACGCCCGGGCCCTATCTATGTTTGCCCAAATTAGCCCTTGAAGCCACATCCGAGTTTGATAAAGAAATTTCTAACCCTAAAATTAAGACCTTCCAGGCCTGCATGCCATGTAGACCACTAATATACCACCAGTTTAAAAAAAAAAAAAAGCATGGGTGCCCACCATTGAAAGAAAACATGAAAATCACTATCTGTGTATGCGCGCTCTAGATGTACGCATTAGTACATCAATTGAAATACGCCACAAAATCATAGCAAAACCTTAGTGAAAAGCGTACAAAAATACAAAAGTAACCCCCTGTTATTATGCTACATATTCTTTGCTCTGCTTAAGGTTCGATAGAAATCATTGCACTTTTTTTCGTGTTGAATCCCCATCGTCCATTAGGCAAATCAAATTCTCACCGTCGAATCTAGAGCTGATCCAAGACAGTAAAATATTATAGATAAAAAATCTATAATACATTTCTATTATGTAATACTATAAAAGTCATAAAAGTTCTGTATAGTATAAGGTCCAGTTTCAAACACTAGCAAAATAGGTACAATACGATCCAAAAATTCAAAAAACAATTGAATATTCTCAATAATTTAGTTAAAAAAAAAACATATGCACATGCTACAACCGAAGGAGCTGGGAGGATAGAAGCACTATCACTTCGAATTCTAATATCAGGAGTAATGACAAGAGACTTAGAAGAACTTAGCACGTATGTTCTACTATCATTTAAGGGAACATCCCGAGATGGCAACTGAGGGAAATCACTTTGTGAGAGATTCATACCTTTTCGAATCAAACTCTCCCTGAGACTTCTTTGGCATCTTGAGAGGCAATTGAGAAGAAGAAACAAAAGAAACTACTCACCATTGACGGCGAGATTTGATTCTATGGGTAGTGGTGCATGGCCGTTCTCATTTGGTGGAGTGATTTGTGTAGTTAATTTCGTTAGCGAATGAGACCTCAGACTGGTAACTAGCTAGGCAAAGATCTTCTTTTGCGGCCAGCTTCTTGGAGGAACTATTCACATCTAGCGGATGAAAGTTTGAGGCAACAACAGGTCTGTGATGCCCTTCGATGTTCTGGACCACACACACGCTACACTGATGAATTCAACGAGTTCATGATTTGGGTCGATAGGTTCGAGCAATCTTTTGAAATTTTATCGTGATGGAGATAGATCATTGCAATTATTGATGTTCAACAAGGAATTCCTAGTAAGTGCGAGTCATCGTCTTGCGTTAATTACGTCCCTGCCCTTTGTACACATCGTCCCTCGCTCCTACCGATTGAATGGTCCGGTGAAGTGTTCGGATTACCTCGACATTCGTTGCAAGTGACGAGGTGAGAAGTTCATTGAACCTTATCATTTAGAGGAAGGAGAAGTCATAACAAGGTTTCTGTAGTGAACCTCCAGAAGGATCATCGAGACAACCGTTGAACCATTTCCTTGTCCCTCTGAGGGGTCACACTTGGAGTTGTGGTCGCTCGCGCCATGGCTCCCCTATTTGGTGACCTTGCGAGGTACCAAGGGATGGCATTGGGTGGGGCTCCTTGCTGGTGTCATCCACGTGCTCGGGTTCTCGTGGGTTGGGCAAGTGTTCCCCTCCTCCTGTGCCTCGCGGGGCTCGGGTGCCATTTGCATTGCGTTTCGGGAACCTTATGTGTTTTGGATGGCGGCGACTCACGGATTTGGGGGAGGGCTTCCGGCTATCCCACACCAAATAGCGAAATAATAGATAGTACCACAATTAACAATGGATATCTTAGCTCTTGCCACGATGAAGAACGCAGTGAAATGCGATACATGATGTGAATTGTAGAACTCCTCGAATCATTGAATCTTTGAATGCAGCTTGCGGCCGGGGCTTGTCCGACGGTATGTTTGGCTGAGCATCTAATCGTTCCTCTCGTTCGCACTTGCTGCGAAACACAAATTGGCCGTCCATGACAAGACATAGTCGACTGAAGTGCATAGGGAGGATGCCGCACTCCAAATGTGTCACATGACTGGCAGGGTTGGTTCGAGTTATCATCTCCTTCCGGCTGTAGCTGGTCCTAGGCGGTGTCCCCCACCTGCCAACATGTTGCTCGACACTAAAGCATCGGCTGGTTCCCTTGTGTGGATACTACTCAAAAGAACTCAGATCAGTCAAGGCTACCTGCCGAGTTTAAGCATATCATTAAACAGAGGAAAAGAAACCAACAGAGACGTCACTAGTAATGGCAAGTGAACTAGAAGGTGCCCATATTGAGAATCGAGGCATTTTGTGTTGCGAATTATAGTCTGTAGAAGTCCTCTGCAGTGGAATCGAGATTCCCTGGAAGTGGATGCCTGAGAGGGTGAGAGCCCCGTCAGGCCCGGACCTTGTTGCATTCTATCCAAGGCTAAATATTGGCAAGAGACTAATAGCGAACTTTGAAAAGATAGTTAAAAAGTGCTTGAAATTACTGGGAGGGAAACGAATGAAGGTTATTGATGTGTTCCTGGGTGAGGAAACACCTCAACTGGTCTGACCTGATCAACTCAGGGTGCTGGACAACGTTGGTTCCATCTGCGGGATAAAGAGGAACCATGTTGATCCGACAATGCCATAGGCAAGGCTTGGGCCTGGGGCACAAACTACATTGGTGGGCTACCATGCACCTGTATGCTTCGGACATTGGCTTGTGGGGCTTTCCATTCTACCCGTCTTGAAACACGGATCAAGGAGTTTAACATGTTGTGTGTTGGTGGGTTCAAAACCCGTCTTGGAACTGATGCGTGGGAGCCCTGATGTCAGGTGCACTATTCGCGGACCATGATCTTTTGTGAAAGGTTTGAGTGTGACCATGGATACCTGTTGGGACCCAAAAGATGGTGAACTATACATCAGCAGGGCGAAGCCAGAGGAAACTCTAGTGGAGGCTCGTAGCGATACTGACATGCAAATCGTTCGTCAGATGAAAGACTAATCGAACCATCTAGTAGCTGGTTCCCTCCAAAGTTTCAGGATAGTTGGAGCTCGTTCAAAGTTTCATCGGGTAAAACAAATGATTAGAGGCATCGGGGGAGAAACTCCCTCAACATATTCTCAAAGTTAAACAGGTAAGGCACCGGGCTTGCTCCATTGGAATTGGAGCTCCAAGTGGGCCATTTTTTTTGTAAGCAGGACTGGCACTACGGGATGAATCGAAGGCCGGGTTACGGTGCCCTTGTGCATACTAACCTAGATCCCACGAACGATATTGATTGAAAAATAGCAGGACGATGCTCATGGAGATCGAAATCCTCTAAGGAGTTGTAAAAGGCACCTGCCGAATCAAATAGCCCCGAAAATAGATGGCGTTGAAGTGCGCCACCTACAGCCGGCCATCATGGCAAGTGCGAGGCCTCGATGAGTAGGAGGATGTGGGTGTTGTGGAGCAGCTCCCGGCATGAGCCCGAGTGGAACAACATTCAGTGCAGATCTTGGTGGTAATAGGAAGTATTCAAATGAGAACTTTAAAGATTAAAGTGGATAAAGGTTCCATGTGAACAACAATTGGCCCATGGGTTAGTCGATCCTAAAAGATGGAGCAATCCCATGTGAATGGCGCAAGTTGCGCCATCGATCGAAAGGGAATCGAGTCCCAAGAGGTCTCTTTTCTTTTTAACGGTAAGATGACATTGAAATCCATCTAAAGTGGAGACACTTATTTCCTAAAACTGGAACTAAAGCTTTCATAGCTGGATGTTATCAACCAATATTTTCCAAAATTTGCAAGGAATATCAAGAAAGGAAAATCCCCGGAAGATTGTAATAAGCTTGATCCACGGGTCGAACACCTGCCCGGGGTTTGATCTCCCATCAGAAAAAAGATTACATCTGCAGTATGATGTTTACACATGACTCTGCATAAAAACCAACATCCCAATACTCAGAAAGCCTCGCTCAAAACGCAATTGAGGGAAACGAAAGCAACCCTATCAGAGATACCCTTCTGCTTCCATAGCGGACTCGAATTTTCTTAATTTCCATGGCCTCCAAAGATTGAAACATTATCCACCTGCTAAAAAAACTTAGCTGGCTGCAACGTGGATAGCCTCAGAATGCTCGAAATCCTGGACAGGCATTTGTGCAAAAGTATTAAAATCCAAAAAAACAAAAAAAGCAAATCAACACACATAAAAGACATAGCAAGAATCATAGTTCTACCTTAGCCAAAATATACTAAAATGATACAAAAGCAATTGTGTAGACTATGGGGGTGCTTTTAGAATTTTTTGAACAATTAGATCATGATATGTATAGTAGGATATTCCACGAGGTAGGCTATGATCTTTTGGCTGCAAATCAAGATGGGGTCAAATAGCCTCATTTTGACCCGTTTTAAAAGGAGGGCATCCAAAAATCCAATGTAATGGTTCTAAGAGAAGTCAATATCTCATTCAGAAAATTCAAACTATTACATAGAGTAGAGCCTGAGAATCGAACCAACAAGATGCCAATGCTCTTCTGGACATAGCAGCCCAAACGATGGGTTGCTGCTATGATTCTCTTCTACTGCATCTTGGAATAAAAGAAAGAATGCAAGAAAGGACATTAAAATAAAACAGCTTGCGAAACTTTGAAACCCTGAAACTCTGAGAAATAATCGTCCACACTGCAGTCCTGAATCCTGACTACTGTGTTGACCTCTTAGAGCTCCAGAAGAAGAACATACATGTATAAATGCAAATAGAGCCCGTTTGCCGAACCTTAGACCTCGAGAAGAAGAACTAAGAGGAATAAACATAGCTACAGGGCCGACCAGTGATGACTTTATCATCCTTTGTCTAGTTCTAAACCATAGAAATGGTGGCGATTGTTTTCTATTTTTCTAACTTTTTATTGAAATGAATTTAGCAGAATTAATATATCTTACCAAAAGCTAAGATCTCTTACTACAGAAATATCCATTAATTTGGCGAATTTAGTATAAGCAGGATGCAATATTATCAAATCTTGGCAATTTTATAAATCTTTAAGCTAACGCATCCTACTAAACCATCAAATTTAGATTTATATAATTGGTAAAAATATAGCATTTTCACGATATATCACACCTTAAAGTCATCACCGTGGCCGACCTCTTAGGGCTTGACAAGGAGAACTGAGAGGAATAAACGCAGGTAGAGCCTGGTTGCCGACCTCAGCTAGAGCTTGAGAAGAAGAGCTGAGGAAAACAATAGAAAACAAACTAAGGGGAATCGAACCTCTCAGGCATCTGGTCCTCATCAGAAGCTTCTCAACAAGAATTAAAAAAAAAAATAAAAAATTCATTGAGGTCTTGACATTGATTGAGGCTGAAAACACAGAACAAAATCCTGAGAGAACAAAAGCTATGGCCGCTCACCATGGTATATCACTTGCCCTGTGGAGCATCGCGGCAGAAGCCGTTGCCGCCTTCACTAGAACCTAAGGCCATACCTGAAGCATTAGAACTCTGGAGTACCACTTCTCTTTCGTATATTGGGGTCCACGGTCAGCAACCTAGGTATTTTAATACGAATACAAGAAAAAACCTTCCAAAATCATCATATGTTACATTTATATTACAACAAACTGATGCTAGTTTAAAGCTAGGCATACTACACGATGGTTAATTTAATAAAATGTGATACACCTAAAATGACATTTCGACGAAGAGAAGAAAAAACAAATATCGAAATCAAAGAAAGAAATGCAAATCCTACCCTAAATACATTAATTCTGCAGCTGGGTCCAAGAAATTATGGAAGGACTAGCCTGTAGCAGCGGCAGCAATTCCGCAGGTGATTTTCCTTTCAAACTGGGAGATATTCAGACAGCAGATGTGGTGCTCACGCTCGAATCAATGGAAGGTGAGAAATATACACCCTTGCATGTCCATTCTCATGTCCTTTGCCAATCAGAGTACTTCAAAGCTCGACTTTCAGAACGTTGGACATCAAGTGTTGATAAACGTCCCTTGCAGCTCACTCTGGACAAGTGCAAAAATATACCTGTGTATGTAAAATGTATGGAACTGATGTATGTGCCCCAGCAAACTCTCCATTGCTCATTTGACAGTGTTGAAGAGGCTGTTAGCGTCCTAGAGGTAGCCGCTCAACTTTTATTCCATGCTTGTATCACTGCTTGCATGCATTATCTAGAATTTTCTGCTTTGAGCATTGAGGAGGAAGAGTTGATCAGATCTTGCATTTCTACCTTCCATTTAACACCCACTCTAGACCTTGCAGCTAAGCTCTCTATACCTGATAAGCCTGTAGAAATGATGAAGGATATTATCACAAGTTTTGCTTGGTATGGGGCTCAGGATGTCGCTGATAAACTAATGGAAGAGAATGTTGAGCCCATTTTTTATCCTACATTTGGAACATTGAATGATGTCATCGTGCTGGAAGAGCTGCGACGGAGTAGGGATGTCCTGCGGGGAGATTTGGACTATGGGATTATGGAAGAGGATCAATTGTCAGTTGAGGCATCTTATTTAGAGTGGATACTTAACCAATTGGATAAATGTCAGGTTGCTGAGAAAGCATTCGAAATGCTTGCTGCTGATCAAGATCTGGTTGATGGTATATCAAGCTCATGTTTTACGGTTGAGCATTTTTCTTCCATTGTGAATAATATGTTTGGGGCACTGCAGAATGGGAAAGTGATGGTGTCCGTTGATGTGAGAGTGGCCTTCTTAAGTAAATGGTTGCCTATTCTTGCTCGACATCATTGTACACTTTTGAACGGTGAATTGTTTTGCAATGCTGTGAAATCACTTCCGATGATAAATCAGAAGATGATTTTTAAAATCTGGATTGAGTCCTGGTGTAAGCCGCGGATTCTTGAGGCATCTCATTTGGAGTTTTTACTCACCCAATTGGACAAATGTCAGGTTGCTGAGAATGCATTTGAGATTCTTGGTAATAAAGATCTGGTTGATGGTATTATATCTTGCAAACTATCGGGAGAGGTTGTTTCTTCCTTGGTGAATCATATGTTTGGGATGTTGCAAAATGGAAAAGTGATGGTATCTATTGCAGTGAGAGTGGACCTCCTAAGAAAATGGCTGCCTGTTATTGCTAAGCAAGATTGTAAGATTCTGAAGGGTGAATTGGTTTGCAATGTTGTTAAATCTCTTCCACTGATAAATCAGAAGATGATTTTCAAAGTCTGGATTGAGGCCTCAGGTACGCTTGGAATTCTTGAAGAGGCTTTGTATTGCTGTTGCGGGAAGTTAAGGAGAACTCGCAAAGATCGCAATATTAAGACTTCAAATCCAGAGCCAATGGAACTTGCAAGGAAGTAACCAGTTTTTCTTGGAACGTTTTTTGTTTTTAGTCGTCCTATGTTCTTATAGACAAGGCAGCAAGTGCCATTAAAACTTTAAAAGTGTTTGGTTATGAAAACTGCAGTATAACACGGCTATTATGACATATCTTGTGACGCCATATAATTGACTATACATGATTATAGTAAATTTTACCTCAAAAGTATGAGTAGTAGCTGTCATGATTATGTGAAGTCTTGCTAATCATAATCTTCCTATAATTATGTAAAGCTGATTATGTGAAGACAAGATCAGTTACACTGCTTAATCTATGCATCCAGGAATTTTATGGGCATTCAAAATTTTCCACATGTAAGGCAGGCTTTTGGCTGAAAGGATGTTTAAGAATCTATCAATATATCTGCATAAAATCAATTGTAAGCAGCATTCAACTTTGAATCTCTTATGTTGGTAAGCTAGCCATGTTATCAAATAGTCATCAAGAATAATCTGCAGTCCGATGCTGGTAACCTTCATCCTTAGATACCAAAGAGGATAACCGATTGTTGAGGAATACTTTTGAAATGCCAAAGACAATAATGATTCTCGTGTCTGCTTGCTAGGTTTTCCATTGAAACCAGAGGAGAACGAGCACAAACAAGAAAATAGCCATACCCTAACGCTGTACCAGCTTCAATTTATACTCTAGATACAACGGAATAATGTCCTTCCAAGAATGGAGTTTTTTTTATGTTCTTATAAGTAACTACCTCCACACAGCCCATAAACTGGTACAAGAGTGAACAAAACTGAAACAATGCACAGACTAGAGCAGAACAAAAACATGCGAACAATGTACAAATTTGAACAGAGATATATGCTGCCATATCTTCCCTTTTAGCTCTGCTCAAGGAATGGTCTGAAGCCAATGTCTGCAATGGCGTCGGAAGGATTCAAGGCTCAGGGCCTTTGTGAGGAGATCTGCAGGCATTTGACAAGAAGCCAAGTAATGCATGATGATGGTGCCTGCTTGAATTTGCTTGTGACACATTCTCACCGTGACAATAAGATTCTCTTTGGACTTCTTGAAAGCTAGAACTTACTATATGATGCATCCTATGCAACATGATATTCATCGCTTCAAGCCTTATCTATGTTTTTCTTACATCCATGTGATGCATCCCATCAAACCTTATCTATCTTGCCCTTACATAAATCTGTAGCGCCTTGCCACTGCATCTCGAGGTCAAGAATTTTAAGTGTTATGCTCCAAACATTAACTACAAAGAAGTCGGGACATTTTCCTACCGTGAAGCACTTACATCTGATGGAACGCGGTATATCTACTCCGGGATGTGGTAAACCCGGACACATGTCCGGGTTAACCACGAGCTTACCACACTTTTGTCCGAGCTAACCAGGTTTTTTTTGGCCAGGATAACCACGCGGTGAACTGAGCGTGGGACTTTGTTTTGGCATGCTGACCTTTGAATAGAGCTTGCAATTAGCTTCTTGAGCGGTGGAATCGCCTTGCCAACCCCTAAAAACCTCATTCTTTCTATCAAGAGAGCAGATGATTTGAGCACGGATCAAGCAAGATCAGTGAAAAAACATGCAGCAACCGTTATCTTTTGAGCTTGAAACTGAGCAGCAGTGGTTACCACATCTTGGAGTACATTTACGGCCATCCACATCTGATGGCTTGTGCAAATTCTTGGCCTTGGGGAGCATACAACACCAATAATTATAACAACAGAACGGACATCTAACTCAAGTATTACATATCCAACTCAGACATGTGGTATTAAAAGGCCATCCATAGTTACCAAGGCACAAACTACACTGTCAATTTATTCTACCATGGATAAATATTTATAGGAGCAGTAACCAATTAAGACCTTTTGGAATGAATTGGGCACAACCAGTCACTCCGCCAACAAGACATGCTTTATTTACCACAGAGCATGGATATGAATCTTCATTGTCATTGCCTGTGGTGTCACCCTTCTCGCTGCAGAAATGAATAAAGAAAGGAAAATAAGTGGTCTATTCAATACCTAAGAGTGTCATGAAACCAATTACATATAAATTTCTATTTCATTACTTTCGTTTGGCTTCCTTATTGACAACACTAATGGGGCTTGCATCAGCCTCTATAGAAAGCTATCCTAGAGTAAGGAGGATGTTCAGGCCAACAACCATATTTAGTCACTTTAACACTATTCAATCTAAGAAGTTTGTCTTTTTTATTTATCTCCAACTAATTTGCGTAGCACTCCCTTCATGGGAGCCTGTTAGGTGCACTTTAGACCAATGATAGTTTGTTTCGTTTGTAATCAATGATGAAATAACCAATTTGATCTTGTCATGTTTGCTCTTTCCATTGTAATTATATAAGTTGTTTTTATCTCGTCTTTATGCTATACATTTGAGGAGCTCATCCATAATCCTTCTGATAAGGTCTGAGGTGCATTTTCACTGCCACTATGTGTTTTTCAGTTCGAAAGAAGAGAAGCTACATGGAATGTTACGTGCATTGATTGTTCAACGGGCTTGGTAGGGAGCTAATTCTATCAAGGGATAGTTTTGCCTATTGATTGGTGTTGTGCTAGATATTGGAAGAGTGTTGGTAATAACTTCCGATTAATTTTGGAGGAGGGTCGATAGTTTGTAGAAAAGTTATTACGTCTACGTACGTAATGAAATGTGGTCTATGTAATCATAACCAGGTAATAAAAGGTATATACTATGGACTTTTGAAGAAGAAACATATTAGTCAATTTCTGTAGGATAATGTTTATGCCTATTGTTCCAGAAGTAAATCTAATATTTGAAAATTCTCCAGGTAGTGCGAGAGTTTTATATTTGTTTGGCATGTATAGCACAAAGAGAGAAAAAGTGTCAAAATTTTTATCTGTGACCATTTAAGAGAGAGATTTCTTGCCTTTTTACTAAGGTGGCCTGAATGACTATTCCCTTGGTTGAGATTATCAACCAATTCTCAATTTCCACAAGCTAGAAAGCTATCAGCTATTGAAACCACAACCCCTCTGGCTAGCACAATCTCAAGATAGATAATGACATCAAATGGTATTATGCATATTGATTGCAATTGCATCGTCTTTCAAAAATCCAACTTTCTCAAACAAATTTGCAAACATGACCGAAAGCCATGAATCAAGTACATTATGTATGCTAAAATTTCCAAAGTTATAAAGATTACAAAAGAGTCCTCAACATTCATTAGACGCTTTTACTTTTTATGCTTCATTAAGGTTTAGAAACTTTCCACTCAAATCTCGTCATGCGGTTAGACTTCACAAGTGATCGCGAAAAAGGAGATTGTAAGCACATACCATACCATGCGCGTTTGAACGAAGTCGAGAAAATGTCATATCCGAAAGTGGTCCCATATCTTTGCCTTCATATTTCCATATAAGGGTTGTACGCAGAGCCGTTCTCTATTTCCCTAGTAGAAGACAATCGCTTGTCTTTGATTCGGGATGGCTTCGGTAGTCAACATCGTCGATGCATGATGGATGGACCACCGGTTTTACGCCCTTGGCCTCCCAAGATATATATCCCCTCGCTAATGCACAACGGGGACATAATTAATCACATAACCAACAAGTTACCTCTGGAACCTTTGTTAATCAAAGGCAATATACGTTTGATGGACCTCTAGGATTTGAAATAAGAAAGCCGCACATGGGGGAAAATGTTCTTCCGGTATGATTTTTGATGAACGAGCATCGAAATACTGAGGCATGTGTGTTGAACACAAATCCAACCATTGATGTTAGCATGGTATGTTTCAAAGGGCAAAATGTGCATGGCAATCCGGTTTTTTTTAGCCCGCTCATTGGGGCTTGGTCATTTGGAAAAATTTACATTTCACAATGCCGTCACAAGTTGGATCTCCCTTTGGGGAATGCGAGTGGTATTGGTCAATCAACCCTAGCTTTCCAAAGTAGTACACAACCCCTCATCATCTTCAATTTGTTGAACAATTGCGGGTGCATAAGTACCGTAAGACTTCAAGATTTTGAAAACAATCTCATTAAATATGGAATTCTAGGCAAATTAATATTCATATTAAGGACTCAAAGATGCCTACCACGCCTAAATCTATGAACGTGTACATTTTTTTGTCTAAAAAGAAGGGAATTAGGTGGTCCAAATTAAGCTATAAGTAGCTCTTCCAGCTTTTGAACCAAAGACATCTGGTGTTATTGTCACACAGATGTTGTTGTTTCATTGCCAAAAAAAAGGAAAAAAAGAAAAAGAAAAAGAAAAAGAAAAGCTTAAAATAGTGAAATGGAGGATAACATTGAGGATACAAACAACTACCTTTGTACATCTTCATCATCTTTTGGTAGTTCCGTTGCAAATGCCAAGTCCCAAAACTTTTGTATTATTATGCTTGAGATATCACTAGAATCTCCAGACTCCCATAAGTCAAAGTAATATATATAAGAGATTGTCTACTAAAAGGATCAAGTTCGAAAGATTTTTACATTCAAAAAGAGCAAAAATAAGACCACCATTTCTAGTGATAAACAAGTTGCCTCCTGTTGATAAATGCAATAGAACAAAGATGTCTTTGAAGGTTTCCATATAGAACAAATCAAGCTGGCACTATTTCTTGTAAACCTTGAAAGAGGACGATGTCTGGTGTAGTGTCGAGCAGCCATGGTTCCAAAAAGGTTAGAAACAGATTGATGCATGGAACGGGAAGCATTTACTCATTGCATTATTGGGACCTCCAGGACGTCGTTTCTGTACCTCTGTTTGCCTGAATTGTCCCGTGGATGCAAGGTATATTCCAACACTTCATCAGAAGATTGCCAAGAGCTTGTAATAAAAAGTGCATGTACTACACGAAAGCACCTATAGGCAATGAAATAATAAAGTGACTCGCATGGCAATGATGTTTCCCATACTTTATGGAGAACATGTGTCTAGCAAAAAAAATTTTATTTCATATATCATAACATATCCATCCAGTAAGAATTCCTCTTCCTCATCTCACCATCATGCAAGCCACCAATAGAGGTAAGTCCAAACCCTTTAGCAACTCCAGCCAAACCCTTCAATTTAGGATGCACCCCAACATATGGCCCTTCTTGCCTTGATTTATCTGCTTTTCCATATGAAGAACGGAAGAAGTTGTGGCAATCGCCATACTTCATATTTGAAGGTGCAAAGCAATACCAATGTGCCTACCTTCTCATGCTTTTTCTCATAGTGTATCGTAATTCAAAATGGACTTCAAAGATATAAAGGTATCCAAAAGAGGTTTTAAGTCCACGAGAGGTCTTCTGGCAGTATATCTAGAAAGAAGAAGGGAACTGTTTTCAGGAACATAGGACTCTGAGAACACCTAATTTCAGGAGGAAAATTAGATAAAAGCTCAATAGCTCGCAATATATGTCGCTTACACCCCGCACCATGTACATATCAAAATGAAATTACATTGAAACTACATACTAAGACATGATTCGGCAATCATAGAAAGATCTTGCTTATGTAGCATGCCTTTGATAACTTCTTGGGCCTTATCTGGCTGGCTTTGTATTGCGTAAGGCATCCACAAGATTATTGTATATGTATGTACTAGAAAGAGGATCATCGCAACCATTGCCTTAAGAAGATCTAAAGCTTCAGAATTTTCTAGCTCGACAAAGTCCATGGATAAGGATAGTGTATGTGATAACGTCGAGTGCTTCCCTTTTTCCTCATATCTAGAAATGGTTCATAGGCATCATGAGCTCTGTTTCCCTTGCATAGACCTTGAAGCGTTGAATTATAAGTGACTCCATTTGGAGCGCACACGGTGACTACTCATCTCTTTAAACAACTTGTATGCTTCTTCAACTCAATGAGCCTTGCAAAGACCAACAATTAAAGTAATCGAATGTAACTACATTTGCAAGTAAACCTTTTTTCAAGCATCACCCCCAAGAGTGAAACGCCTCATCCAATTTGGAATCTTTACATAGGCCGTCAATTAGAGAAGGATAAGTAATCGCATCCGGATGGCTTTTTGCGATCATTTCATCCATAATGGCACATGCTTTATCCAACCGGGTCGGCCTTACAAAGGCCATCAAGAAGTGTGCTATATGTAATAACATCCGGTGTGTAGCCCTTCTCAATCATTTCGTTGAAGAACTCAAATGCCTCCTCGAACCATCATGGCCTAAAGGCCAAAGGAATCGATTAAACACGCCATAGCCCGGTTAGAAAAGTTTGATGTCCCTTATACCCAATTCACTTTCCCTTACACGACTCACAAATGATGAAGAATGGCCAAGCATAACCTCCTAAAATCACAATTTATTGGCCAACACAATGAAAACTACTTTTTCCACCCATTGATAGGACCGGTTTACCAAATATTCATATACATCCTCCACCTAGAACCCTTGCTCTCTGGCATCCTACTCCATCTTCGATTGAAAGCCTTACGCAAGATTTGCTCGTCATTTGTCTGTTAGGGTTTTACTCCTTTGGAGCTCTCATGTTTTCTGTTTCTTTCTTCACCGCTTTCTTGTTTGTTTGTTTGTTTGTGCGGGGTCTACATGTTAGCTTCGCATTTTTTGAGAATGTTCCAAGTGCATGTTTTATTCTTCCCTAGCTCTTCTATGCATGGAACAAGAATGAAAATATATGTGCATTTTGTTGTTATCATAAGTTGAAGCGTCCCGATGATAGATAGTTTTCGGATTTGAGTTACGGGTGTCCCGATTTAGGAGCACTATTTTGAAATCCAATCGTGTAAAAATGCTAACAAATGTCAAAGTTTATTGATTTTTTCGACCATTCTTTCTTGATTTTACAGAATGAAAACTGGAATGCCAAATAGAATATCTACCAATCTACCATTCTTTCTTGGTTTTGCAGAATGTAATCTGGAATGTCACATAGAATGCAAAAACAGAATGAAATATTGGAATGTTCTTTAGAATGTGAAGTAAATATTCAGGACGTAATTTAAGTTAACTTTCCTGAAAAAGAATATATGATACGTGGCAACACAGGATAGGCTTAGAGGACTGAATACAACATAAGTTGCATTTACGGTTTGGCAGAACAAAAATTTGGTGTTATTTTTTTATTTCCTAAGATTATTGTTTCAAAAATCTGGAGCAATGATTTTCGAAGCTATTTAGGCGTTTTTGAGTTTCTCTCCAGATTGAAAGTCTAAGATATCAAAAATTTATGCAACCAATAGTGTATGTGGGTTTTCACTGCCGATTGTATAAGAGGAGGAACCGCAGATGAAGGCGGCAAAGTTTGAGATTGCAGTTCAGTAATGTTTTTTATAGTTTTTAATATCTGGATTGGCTGGTAGTTCTAATGTTCCTTCCTCTTCTTTCCATCTAGTGATATCGCATTGCTGATGCTCCCCATTCTGTTGGATCTGATGCTCCATCTTCTAATGTGCCCTCTTCTGTTCCATGTGATGTGCCATGTTCTGATGTTCCTTCTTCTGTTCCATGTTCCTTTTCAAGTATTAGAGAGCCCAGGATTGTTCCTATTCATAGTTTAATTCCTTACATCTTTAATTGGAAGTCTAAGTTTAGAGTGTCAGCAATGGTAGCTTTGAAGAAGTTTGCATCCTCCAAAGTTACTGAGATTCTATTCTATTTTGATGTTATTGATTTTGAATCATGCAAGATAAGAGTGGTATGTTTTGATGCCCTTACCATGATATTTTATAGGCATATTCGTATTGATAAGGTTTTTACTATATCAAAAGGCATGTTTAAGCCAGCAAATAAGAACCCTTAATCGATTGAGCCATTCATGGGAATTATATTTACAAGAAATTTATCGCGGCGGCCAAGGCTGCCGCGAGCATTTCTTTGGTTCCAAACTTGCATAGTTGGACCTGCTATTTATATCAAATGTTTAGTAATATATCGCTATTAATATCAAATGTTTAGTAATACATCATCTAATTAATACTCGATTTTTGTCTGTATAATGCTACTCTAGACTTGATTTTTGACTTATTTTATAAACATGAGGCATGACAACAAATAATGTTATAGCTAGCCTCAAATTTATTATAAGGCATTGTGCATATTAAGACCATTGCAAGTTAAGAAAAAAGTGAAGTAAAATAAATTTGGGTCAACAACTTGATCTCCTCCCTCAAATACAATGTAGGGGCAACAATCAATATATATATGCTTAGTTAGCGTTTGCATAAGAGTACCAGAAGCATTTGCATTTCCTCGTTGAAAAGAGTTAAGCACTAGGGGAGTATATGTTAGTATCATTCTCATTATTGCAAAAGTAATGAGATAATTCAAAGAAGCCATTAATTGTACTATACTCATATTTGTACTATACTCCTACTCGTCTTGATTTTTGTGTCCCTCTGTTTTTAGTGAACACCACTAAGGTTGTGTGTTTAACCCTCGCCATGGTATTAGATTTTTGACCAAAGATCCTTGTTATAAATTTTCCATAGAGTACACAAAGCAATCTCATTTAACCATTTCGTTTTTCCGTTCTCTCCATCTACGTGACCGATCCAAACAAGGGCGAAAAAATTTGGCTTTGCTTTGCATTTGATTTGTGGCGGATCTGCCTCAAAAGGCTAGTACGAAGAAAGCGGGTCAAAAGCAGGGGGCAAGCGAAGGGCCAATCCAAGGATTTCGGTCCCTAAGCTTCTCCTCAATGCTTTGAATCGGTTTAGACATTTTCCCTTTGGTGGCAAGCACACGATTTCAAAGATTTCAATCGATTCGAATTTCAAGCATCACGGTCTTCATTCTTCTTTTTTTTTCCCGATTCTTGGTTTTCCTTTCATGATTGCATTCAAATTCGTGGTAGATTGGGACGTTATGGTTACTATGAAACCGAATGGTTCTCGTATGTTACGTTGCCTCTATCCAACTCTTTCCCCGTTCACGCCTTTGATTCTCAGCAAAAGCGAGAGGAAATTATTCAACAGTGAAGGCTGCGAAATGGTCCCCATGACTTTCAACAACTCGAAATTAAAAGCAAAGCGGGCCGGTTTGCAGAACCGCCAGATTATAGTACCGGATTATAGTATTGCTTGCCGCAAAGTTTTATCGGGCCTATCCAATCCGGGATCCATGAAGAACAGGCAGAATCCTCCAAATCGCTTTCGTAAATATTTTTATGGAGATTTATCCACAAAACGTGGCATTTAAATGCGAAGTCTATCTCGCCAGCTCGAGATGCAAAGGCCTGAAAGAAGCTTCAATTAACCCTAGCAACGGATCTGGACTGCGTCCCATTTCAACGTGTCTTCTTTTTTTAATCCTCCATATTTTTGGGTTGCCCCTAGGGGGGCAAACCCTTGTTTATGTGGGCTTGTGGCATATTCCAAGCATATGTCGATATATACCTGGAATATGCCAATGACTGCTAAAAACCCATTATGGGGGGTAAAGTGGCGGTCATTTCTATTGCTGAGCAGCCCCTGTGAAACCGGTTAACTGGTGTGCATGATTAGAATTGGCGGTGTTGTAACCCTGGGTCGAGTGTTTCCCCAATTCTGGCGAAAGGTTAAATATGATTGCAGCAACGGATCACGAAATCGGATTTAAAGAGATTGTTGACGGATTTGGAAAAGCGGACAGGGTATCATATCAATGTGGTTACACTGCGCAAACTCACTGTAAGAAAAACATGATGGGGCATGGCATTTAGGGTTTGAATAAGCTTGTTTTTGTCTTGCAAATCTGTATAACGATGTGGTTTTATGCTCTGTAGAGCAAGGCAGATGCTTTTGAATTTGCTGATATGTTACTGGAGAAATGGTACCCTACTATCGAAGAGGGAAACAAGAAGGGCGTTGTTTTGCTTATCACGACCCAAAAGGAAGGTGCTGTAACTGGAGGCCCTGCTTCCATCAAAGCAGTGGGAGATAGTATACTAGAAGCAGCCACTACAGAAAACCTTCCAGGTACCTCTTTAATTATAATCTTCTAAGTTTTGTGCATCACACTGGTTACATAGTGTCTTATGTCAGATACCAGGCTGTTTATTGCGATCTCCATGTATTTTTCTAACAATAATCTTCTAAGTTTTGTGCATCATGCATTCTGGTTACATATGTCACATACCAGAACTTCTTACTTCAGATATGCCCTGTATGTGGCACTTCTTACTTCAGATATGCCCTGTATGTGGCATGCGATTTTCAGAATAAAGGAATGTTATTTTCTCGATCTTAGCTTCTCTATTATCATTTTTCCCAAATATTCTGGGTAGTAATCTTGATCTATCATAGAGATCGACTGAATAAAATTTCGCATTGACTTGCTCATATTGCAGGTTTTTCAAATCACAGGGTTTTTTTTTCTAATCACAGAATTCTGAATTTTAGAATTGCAGAGTTTTCTAATCACCGTTTTTTTAAGCAGGTACTGCGCTCTATTAGGATTGTTTAGGATGGAAAATCCGAGAATCTGCTGCTCTGTCACAAAGGAAGCCAACATTGCATTGCGTTTTTGCAAGCCAGTCCCGCATGCAAGGTGTACTTCTTTGCATAATTTCACTGTTCTTATTTTGGGGCCATTTTCATATCAAATTGAATGTAAGTTCTTATTCTGTAAAGCTTGTCATTAAGCAAAGAAGGATAAGAGGTCCTTTGCGGTGACAACATAATAGGTTTCATCTCCTTAAAATTTCTTAGAGTAGATCTTCATTCCATGCTGATGTTTAGGATTCTGAGATTCAGAAGTCTGCCTGACAGTTTTTTTGCTTTCAGTTTCCTCTATTACTTTTGAGTTTGATCAAAATAGTTTTGGAGATCATTTTTTATTTCTCCTTTGTACTTTCTTCCATCGTTTGTTTGTTCTCGCATGTTTCGGCAGCAATGAGAACTCATGACATGCCATCTAATAATACTGAAGGTGGATCTATGCGTAAAGGCGAACTATCTAAATACCCAATTTGCATGTGAGTTTTCTTCACCATTTTGTAGTTGTATCTGTTGTTTCATCTCTGCAGCATTGCAAGGCAAGCAACTGTTGCATTTGAAGACATGTCATAGCAAGCAAGTCTGGCAAGCAATGCCATGTCATCTCTGTTGTCTTATACTGAATCTTCACAACATGTTGCTATGTGCCAGTATCAGCAAGTTGCATGTGCCTTTATGCTTATGGCAAGAGCTGGTAGGTAATGAGTGTTAAATGCCCCTTGGATAATAGCTTTTTCATTATATGACACACTTATGATGTTTGAATGTACAGTAAGGTGTCTGTTTTTGTTTCATGGAGGATTTCATCCTGGAGGATTTACTTATGGCGGTAAGGGTGTCATGGTTCAAACTGTTGTGCTCATGGAACTCTAAAATATGGCGCACTCTCCCTTTGCTAGATTTCATTGCCTATATGGATAAAATCCAAGAACTTTGTAGAGCATGTGTTTGCCTAACTTAGCCTAAGTTATTATGATTGCTTATTAGAATGTAAGTTCCTTTAATGTAAGTTCCTTTTGTTCCTTTTTGGAGATGTTGAACAATGCAATGCTTCTATTTAAATTGTTATCGGAACTACACAAAAATTTATATTGATACAAGAAATTTATCGCGGCGGCCAAGCCGCCGCGAACATTTCTCTTTTACGACCCATTTACTTGTTCAAATTATGTCTGTTCCAGCCCTCGATGACCGCCGGGAACATTTCTCTTTTACGACCCATTTACTTGTTCAAATTATGTCTGTTCCAGCCCTCGATGAATGCAAATTGTGTGATTCTCTTCAATAACTGACTGCCATGAACATCTATTCTAGCCCTAGATGAATACAAACTACGTGATTCTCTTCAGAACTCGCTTATTGATTCCAACCTTGTGTGATGTGTACATGCCCAGTGAAGCATACTTGACTATTAGAATATGATCTATGGAAGTGCTTGGTAATATGAACTATAAGAAAAGATTGAGTATCAAAATCGCCAAAAAAGCGAGGAACAATATCAATCTCTAATACTAAGATTGTTAGGTTCAGAGGTCTAACATACATATCAAAAACTGTTGTTTTGAAGTTAAATATCCATTTGAGGGAACAACATTTCAGTGCAACTATGCTTATAGATGATGTTTCATTTGCAGGTTTGCTTAGAAGGAAATATTATAGAAAAGTCATATCTCAAAAGTCTGACGGATGGAAGTCAACCCTCAGGGGATCAAATTCCATGGAAGATATCCCAGCAATTTCAAGTTTCTGAATTCTCCAAGTTATCTGGATATGAGGGTATCTAAAACTCGAAGTCCTAACGATTCATTTATAGTTTCATAATATTATTACAGTTAATTGCAATGAGCCCACTGCTCTTAGGTTTATTAAGCATATTAAGCATAAGTGACCTTGGGGATTTGTTTTCAATCAAGTGGGATTTTGTCAAGGGAATAATCCATTATCTTGGCCTTTTCATTAGTAGTGTTGATTTAAGATAAGAAAGGCATACACAAAGAAATGTCGGTTATGCTTGCAAAGTTCGGTTGGTGGCATGTACGTGTTCTTTTGTTTGATCTATATATTTACCCCTAAAGAAATGTCGGTTATGCTTGCAAAGTTCGGTTGGTGGCATGTACGTGTTCTTTTGTTTGATCTATATATTTACCCCTATGGATCCACTGCAGTTAACATGCTTGTCAGGTGATTGGAAAGAGGATCAGCCTCACAACGCAATGAGAGCAATTTCTGACTCTAACACATCTCTCTGAAACACATCCCTGCATAACAAATAGATCATAAGTGCTACTGCTGAAACAATGTTTGGTCATCACATACAAAAATTTCAAGAACCTCCAAGCACATTAATAGGCAAGGAACACGTATTTTAATGGTCAATTTGCTCCTTGCAATCCCAAATGTGAAGGCCCTCGTTTCTTTCAGGACAATGTAAACATGATTTCATAGGAACATACCTAAAGGATTTTATGAAGCCTTCAAAAGGACGCTTTCCTACATCTGATCTGAGCAGCGGATGCTCATAATCTTCCTGGTCGACCTGAGATGACATTGTTACTCTTTTGCTTGAATATTCTTTTTAGTCCATGGTTTTGTGAGCGCCTCCCAATACCTCCTTTCTTGCCTGACGCTTGTGTTGCCGGTTAAGCAATACCCTGGAACAAAGCAGTGATGATTTGCATTTAAGAAATTGTCTCCTTCCAAGTCCAGCAATGCGAGATGAACAATCTTTTAATTTGACTATCCGGCTATTCTGCAAACTACTGAAAACAGGTTAATCCAATTTTATCGGGCCGCCTGTGTACAGAACTCATAAATGAGCAATGAAATGCATGCTGACATGCTATTTAGAGCAGCAAAGATACCTACTTCCAAACCTCACTTCTTGATAGAAATGATATCCGTGATCTTCTGAATAGGTCTAGGGAATAGATTGATGAGCATGGATGGATGGATGTCCTGTAAATTGTGCCATGACCTATCTAGGCATCTCTATTAGAAGAAGAACTCAGGCCACGGTCAAATTTGCCACCTCTCCTTGTTTCACTTCAGGATCGAAAAGCTGAGAAGCTTGATTACGTTAGAGTTTCTTACAGTCTTAAATAGAGCCTGAATTGGGGACCCTGGTAGATGAATCGGGGGAGGAGTTTTCGTTTCAGAGTTCCAGCAGGTCCGCATAGAAAGAAAGCACAGATTTGGCAAGGAAATTAGAAGATTGTCCTCCGTGGAAGGATGAGCAGCGGATCAGAGGAGGCAAAAGAGGAGATTGGGATCTTCAAGAGATCCGTGTCACTGAAGAAACTGCAGGAAGAAGCAAAAGATGATGAGAATTTGGATTGGCTGAACTATTTCAGAATAGCACCGGATGAGACAGATTCTTCGGCTGGAGAAGTAATTGAAGAGAAAAAGATTGACAAAACATGCCCAGAAGGAATGGCTGCTGCAGGTAGCCTGCTCCCCTGCCAGGCCAGGTTCACATAACGTCCCCTGCCTTCCACATAACGTCCTGCATTTCATCACATACAGTGCATTATGCATATGCTAACCAAATACTTAGCTTCAAACTTGAGCATTCGTATGCATTTGCTAACCTAATAACATCAAACTTTGAGCATTCACAAGAAAAAAACTAAGGTAAAAAAAAGGGGGCGGGGAGCAAAACCTTCAGCAAGGTGCTCCTGAGCCTCCAGAGTCTTCCCGCCCGTTCCAGCGGGCACCATAGTGTGGCCCTCTGCAGCGGCCCTCTCTCGTTCATTCTGAGCTGATGCCTTGATACAACACAATGGGATTCGCTAAACTGATCCAACACAACTGAAAGCAGACAATTCGAGAATGCACATTGCTTCCACACTTGCGGATTTATATTCGTTTGGCGTTCGCGGCTCTCTCCAACCACTCTGCCATGCATTCGGCCATTGCCATAGCCCTTTTTGACGCAACAGAAGGGGCAATCGCCATAGCCAGACCCAGCACTGCCGGAAACCAAGCGTCAGCGCATTTCTGAACCTTTAAAGCTCTGTGACAGATCCAGAGGAGAGGATTGCTTCCAGAGCAAGAAATCCAGAGCCCTCAAATTTTCTTTCTTATTTTCATTTTTTTCTTTTTCAAAAACACGTGTCGCCCCCAAGTTTTTTGCTGGCGAAAAAATATTAGGTTCAAACAAAAAACCCAACTGCCTTATATATGTTTAGAAAATGGGAATGCAATTAATAGAGGTACAAAGCATATATTTGACCATATCATGCATATGTGTGCGACTTATAATCATAAGGAATTATGCAATGGCACCCACCTCATTATACATGCATTGGACGTGTTATGCAAAGATTGTTAGTGGAAGGCGCAAACGACAATGCCGATGGATGCAATTATTAGTAGAAGGCGCGTACGAGAATGCCGATGTGGGAACTCCTGTTCCTGTGAGTAAATATAACACCTGCCATATCCAACTTTTAGATAACATGTCGAGGCCAGATAATGCAAATGGTTTGTTGTATTTGCCAACTACAATATTTAGTCACGAACAATGTTGGAACCATATATAACGATAATCACTCTATAAGGCCAAACTAAGAACTAAAATAAGTTCCATCATGAACTAAAATACGTCAATGAGCCAGGACAAAATTTTGAGTTTTGGATTTATGTACCTATTTTTATTTAGTGTACTTAACTACTTCTAAGGGTGACATTTTGAGCATAAGTTTTGGATTTGTCTTTCCAAATTTTCGTCTTTAGAAGTAGATTTAACACATTTCTTATAAAGCATTGTTTTCTCTGTTGAAATTGATAAACTCAAAGCTAATATATTGATGATACTATTATTAGACAATTTTAATATAAAAATATTCACAAAAGCAAATATTGTCTATTCTTGCCTATATCAACATGCATATGGACGTTAAAGGTTGGCATGATTAACTCATGCCAGAACATTATCTTCTAAGTTTTGTGCATCACACATTCTGGTTACATAGTGTCCTATGTCAGATACCTGGCTTGTAATGTACGTTCCTTCCAAGTGGAAAAGTTATTCACCTGAATAATGGAATGGTGTGAAGGATCAGTCAGTGCATCGGCAACTTTATTTGTGCTGCCTGGCAAATACTGGATCTTATCCACTCCAAATTGTTGCAAATATTCGGCCCACTTAATTTGACGAGGGGTTGCAGAAGCTTGTGTAAGAAGGAATTGTATGCTCTGCTGGTCTATTTTGATTTCAAAACGGGATCCCATCAGATAATGCTTCCATGTCTCAAGGGCATGAACAATAGCAAGTAATTCTTTTTCATAGACTGTGTATTTGAGCTCAGTCGGAGTCAATTTACGACTTTCAAAAGCAATGGGATGCTTATCTTGTTCTAAGACGGCACCAATAGAGGATCCACTTTATTGCGATCTCCATGTATTTTTCTAACAATAATCTTTTAAGTTTTGTGCATCATGCATGCTGGTTACATATGTCACATACCAGAATGTTTATTGGGATCTCCATGTCTTTTTCTAACTATTATTAATCTTCTTCTGTTGGGAGATCCTGGAACAACAAAGTCTTAGTTTTTGAAGTACGAGACTTGGAATTTTTAGACATTGATTTTCTTCTTTGTTGGGGTGGTCATTAACTAACATTTCTGCAGGTATGCTGAGAAAACGGCTTAGAGGGTTGTATATACAACTGGTAAAGGTGCATCAGCTGTTGGCTTAATAGCAGCAGTCCACAAGGATCCCATTACACGTGAATGGACCTTAGAAGGCAGGGCATTAGTATTGGCTGACAGAGGAACTTGCCTTATTGACGAATTTGACAAAATGAATGACCAAACAGATAACCTTCTTTAGAGTCTTGGATGCATGTGCTTGTATACGGGCACTATAGATGCATAGGCTTGTTGATGAACAAATCATTGGAAGTAAATTTACTGTTTTGCACTTCCAAATAATGTGCATGTTGGTTTTTATGCTATCTCCATGTGCACAACGTGTCACTTGTGCACTACTAAGATGTCACTACTAGTCATTTGTTTCGTACCATCTAACAGCTAGTATTGTCTAGGCCAAGATATAATTATTTGCTGAAACATCTACTTTAATGCTCTTGAAGGGCAAGGGCATAAACATACTTTCCCTACTAAACCCATTAGATGCAATGCTGTGGTTTAGATAGGATAGAAGTTATGCGGGAGCTCGTGCTATAAGATACTACAAAAGCATGCAGCGGGAAGGCATTCGGCCAGACAAATTCATATTCTCTAATATGCATGTGGCAGTATAGGTTCTATATTTCAGAGCAGATGCGTTCATGAACAAATCATCATGGATGAGATCCAATATGACATTGTTTTGGGAAATGGACTTTTAGACATGTATTCAAAATGTGGGAGTTGGAAGAAGCATGGAGGGTTTTTGAGGGAATGCCAAACCGAACTCTAGTTACAAGGGTATGATGATTGCAGGATATGCCCAACAAGATGAAGGTGTTATTGCCCTTGAATGTTTTGAATGCAGCATTAAGGAATACAGCCGAGTAAACAAATTTTTAGAACTAAATAAGACTAGTTTGCATTGTTTTAGCAAATACTCTTGTAGATATGTATGCTAGATGTGGAAATCTAGAGGAGGCTAGTCGAATCTTTGCCACAATGTTGAATCGAGATATATCATCATGGGGTGCAATGATTGCAATCATGGGGTGCAATGATTGCATCACTACAAGAGAATGCCTGTTCTGCGTCAGAAAATACGTCAGAAAAATCTTATAGATTTTTTAAGTGAGCCTTTGACGATTTTTGTGATGATTACTCTGACGAAAAAACTGACGATAATATTTGACGAAAAATCGACGATAAATTTCATCGACGAAATTTGTGACGATATTCGACGTAAAAATTGCACGCGAAAAAGCGATGAAAAACGCGGACGCTTAAAATCGACGAATAATCGGACTTAAAATCGATGATAAACGGCGAAAAAAACCGATGAAAAATTGGACGATAGATTTGCCGACGAAAATTGTAGACGATAATGACGAAACTTGTGACGAAAAAACCGATGAAAGATCCGGCGACAACCGGCGACTAATCGATTTAACGTTTTAACGAATAAAATGACTAAAAATTTCGATTTAATGTTCGGCGATTTTTTCGGCCACTATATTCATCAGAATATTCGTCAGAATACCTGATATGTCCTTTTTTAGCTTTAAGCCAACATTACATGGTTCCACATTTATTTCTAGGAGTTCCATGACTACATACATACCAAAGGAACAAGGAATGCTCATATGCATATCAGATATAGAACATCTTATACGTCAAACATATCGAATAGTTACATGAGGTAAATTGTATAATGTCATCTTGGCTTTGGAAAGAAGAATTAAATAAGGAGAAGGGTGACACTAAATTGATCAAAGCACAACCATTATATATTGGGAATCTATTATGATTCTTGCAAGAAATAAATTGTGTGAAATGCATATATCTTTGAACTCAATCTAAGATAAATTTTTAATTCATATTCATTGGACATCAAACCCTCATCCAAAAAATCATTTTCAAGGCCCCCTGCTGAACTTGTAATGGGTTGGATCTAATTTTGGCTTCACTGGCTTTTTTAAATGCTAGTGGATGTGATGAATATAACCACTGTGAATTTAAATTCGCTGAAACTAGCATTTCTAATGGCTTGGTATTTGCTAGAGACCAAATAATGCAAGTTGTATTATTCCTATGGGGCTATGACTTGAAAATGTGCATTTATTTTATGGCTTCTGTGCCTCTTTAAAATGTTAGGAGCGTATCATTGGCAGAAAATCATTTTTCCTTATGCTTGTGGCTTTTGCCTATATGCCACATTGTTACTTTTTTCATTTTTCCATTTGCATGCACACAACTTACTTTATCTTTTAAAATCTATAAAAGAGTATCCAAAGTTGAAGCTGGGGATGAGAACCAATTCATGAATTGTCAACAAAGCACCATGTAAAAAAAATAAATAGGTAATGTTCTACGGTGCTACTATTGGCACCTAACTATACATTCAAAACCAAATGTATATCGAGTTAGATATACTGCGTATATCGAACTCGATATACAAATATATAGCGTATATTGAGTTCGATATACGCTGTATATCTAACTAGATATACTGCGTATATCGAACTCGATATACGATTTTTTTTTTTTTTTATAATTTTCGATTCTGGCCGGCCGGAAAATTCCGTATATAAGCGTTTATTTTTATACAATTATACGGCGTATATAGCGTATATCGAACTCGATATATGCCATATACGTATATCGCACTCGATATACGCTATATACGCTGATTGTCAACCCTGATGGCCAGTGCTGATATACGTGATGGTCAACCCTGATGGCCAGTGCTGGAAACTCGTGCAATCTCACATGCACATACACACCATCCCTATCCACCAAACGCCGAGCTCCGCGGATGATGTCAACCCTATAGTCCCCGGCAAAGATAAACACCTCCTCAAAGAATGCAAGCCGCAGCTCAAGCTCGTGGTGGCATCACAATATCAAGGGGATATCGCACATCCCTCCTTCGCTCATCCGCCCATCCACTGGTGGCCGTGCCAACGGACATGCCCGGATATCATGCCTCCCATACCGCCTCCCAAAACAGAAGTAACCTCTAGCCCGGTCTCTAATCCATGCGCCTCGCCTGTGTGCATCCTCATGTGGTGGAAATGGTGTGTGATAAGTACTGAAGCCCCCGGTCCCATCTCGATTGTGCAAGATGTCACTAAAGGCGATGACCCCTCTGCGCCAAGGGAAGGTCTATCGAAGGCGTCATTATCCCTCTCTAAGTGTCTCTAGTGGAGGAGGTATGCGCATGAACATATCCGTGGAATGTCCTCTCTACGCCATGGTGTCTTTGTCTCTATGCATCTCTGCTTTGGGATCCACCCTACTCTCCTCCAACTCTCTAAATGATCAATGATCTCCTCCCTCCCAGGTGCATCACACTTTTGTCTCAACCTCTCGCCTCCATCTCCTTATCCAGTAAGCACCTCTCTACCTCCTCCTGTCTCAACCTCTCTGTCTCCTCTGCTACATCTCGTGTCATCCTCTCTACCTCCTCCTCATCTTTTTGTCTCCTCCTCGCTATCATCTCCGCCTCCTCTTTCTTGTCTCACCCCTCTGCGTCCTCCTTTCTTTGTCTCACCCTCTCCGCCTCGTCAAATGCAGCCTGACACCATACAACTGTCCTACTAGCTCAAGCCTCCTCCTCCCGGCCAGTTGCTGTCTCGCTCTATATTGATTCTTGCACCAAGAGCCGCCGTCTCTCTGACTCCTCCTGCCTGGCCCGCTCAGTAGCCTCAGCTGATGCACCATGAGTGTCCCCATCATGTGGAGGCGTGCATCCATCAACCCCTACATGTGTCTGCTGCTGCTGTCCTCTCAACTCGTGAACAAACCCTGCCAAGTCTGCCTGACTAGGATAGCGTCCTGCCCTCATACGCTCCTCAAACTGTCTCTGAAACCACCTCTGACTCAAACCCCCGTCCTGTGCAGGCACTCTACCGCCCTGTGGATGGGCCTGAAGCCATCGAAGTCTAAGAGGTCTAGTAGTCTCCCTCTCGTACTCCCTCTGAGCCACCACCTGGGCCATCCAGGCAGGCATCAAGACCATCTGGAAAGGCCTGCAACAACTCATCTGGAGACAAGGTGGTGGTAGCTCTATGGCCTAGACTAGAAACTAAGGCGGCATCCCTGGATCGTGATGATGCATCTGAGTATCGCAAGCGGAGCTCTGGATCTAGTCTACGACGTCGGGCCCTCTCCCGCTCATAGTCTCGCTGATGTGGTGCCCGAACAGAGACAGAGTCACGTGGACGACCCATGGAAGCTCTAGGCCATGTCTCCTCCGGGTGATGAGCTCTATGGTGCGCCCAGGCTGAGTTCCGTGTACGGAACCCAAGCCAAGCCCGGCTCACGCCTCCTTGAACGCTAGATGTGTGCAACCATCATGGATGCACACCATGAACATGGTAATCCTCATACCCGAGCGGTGAGAACCCACACGACCTGGCTCAATCCATAAAACTTGGCGAAGAATCAACCACCCCCCTACTCTCCTCCTAGACAACAAAGAATACTATAAACCCTCCCTACCCAGCTCCCATAACAAGTAAGCGAAATAAATAAACTTCTAATGAAAGTACATACAAATTTCATGCAATGTAATATAAATGCTTTAATTATTGAACATTTAGCCAATTAAAAATGTATATAAAAAAATCAATTAAGACTAAAGAGGAAGGTACTGACCTCCATATGATGTCCCCAACCTGATGCGGCCGATCCTCTGCAGCAAGCTCAAAGCCTATAGGAAACTCGTCAATGGACTGCTGGGACAAGTGCTCTGAATGATCTGAGTCCATCATCTCCTCGTCCTCAAACTGAATATCTGTTATTTGATCAAGATACAAAACATTAACCTATGCTAAGTAGGAGCATCTAAATAACATTATAATCCACAAAAGAAAAGAGTGTAAAGCATATCATATCAACATTACAACTGAAAAACTACTAATACTAACATGTCACGCCATCAAAATATATGCCTTTTTTAACATGCCACATCATCAATTATCATAATGATCATTATGACGTCCTCCTAAGGATGCCACTTCATGTGCACGCATGTGCTCACGCTTGTAAGTCATGTTGCAACATAAAAAAAAATCATGCTGGCATGTCCTATCTAACCATTGACATGTCAACTTATGTTCCCTCACATTCTCACGCAATATCATAGATGTCACCTCATGTGCACGGCATGTGCTAACATGTGTAAGTCATGTTGCAACATAAAGCGACATGTGTAAGTCATGTTGCACCATTGTAGACATGTGGAAGACGTATATTGAACTCAATATACGCTAATCTTACATTTAATATTCACATAAAAATCAAAATACGAATATAGTGAGTATATCGCACTCAATATACGTTTTCCAAAAATAAAACCAATCTCCTTGAATTTTAGATCCTAATTCTAGTTCCCACCTCTCTTAAACGATCACATCAATTGACTTTTAGATCCTAAACGATCACATCAAAAGCATGAAAATAAACGGTTGAAGAGCTCATACAAGAACGAGATGTAAAAGTAAAGAAATCTTTGAGGAATTTGATGCTTACTAACCTGGTGCTTCTTCCATGATCTGATCAGGTATGACTGCTCCCGAAATTCTCTCCAAAAAACGCGCCGGAAATCGCTCCGAAGAATCCGGAAAAAACACAAAAAAAATCTGATATACAGTAGTATATCGAGTTAGATATACTATAGTATATCGAGTTCGATATACTATAGTATATCTAACTCGATATACTACTATATATTAATTTTATACGCTTTTTTTATACACTATTTTCCGGCGCCCTGCCGGATATGCGTATATCGAGTTCGATATACGCCGTATATCGAACTCGATATACGCATGGTTTTGAATGTTTGGTTAGGGAGCCAATATTTTACCCGAATGTTCTATGCCTCTTACTAAAAACTTTCAATCTTTAAAAAAGAAATTTCGTATATGCATTTCTTAATTGTGGATTAGGTCAGGTGAGGATTTCGGCCATGAACTTAGCGCCATGCGACCACAGTGGTCGCATCACAATCTGAAGCCTTCGGATTTACAAAAACACACCTCTGGATATGCCTGATGCTATGTTGCCGGATTTGCTGCCGAAAATATGTCTGCTTGTGATGATACGGCCGCAAAATATCTGTTGAATGTCGAATATGGCACTGCCAGATTTTGTTTTGCCTTAAACGGCTTTGCCAGGATCGCCATAGCCAGCCCTTGTTGTCCACTGCAGTTAGTCAGAGCATCATTGATGCCTCTGATATTCAAGAGCCTGGATATTTGATGGCCGATGACTTTGATTTGGCAAATACACGGTTTTACTTATGCACAGGTAATGATTTGTTTGCGCTGAGATTTTTTCTAGAAAAATACACACGGGCTTCCTATGATGGCAAAACATAATTTAGCCTTGCCATTACCATATCCCATGCAGATGGTCTTACAAAGGAATGAAGGCTAGATGGATGGAAGTTATTTTCAAAAATCATTTGGTGGATACATATTCGATTTAGGATTCATGTTTGGAGCAAAATGATTCAGGTTAGCTTATGGATTCTGATGCTTTATTCTAAATTGCTTATGATTTTAAATATAGATAGCAAATGCATATGTTGGTTCAATGTATTCACTTTGAAGCAGCATATGATTTTTCAAGGCTAAGTGCTCAGGTTCACTCTGCCATTACACGATTAATGGTTAGATGTTTTGAAAGGACTAAATGTCATCCTAGACAAAAATTTAATTTTGGAGTTTTGAGGACAAAATGTGGCTTTGATCTTTGATATAGCACTTTATTGGAGTGTATTCTATTGGACAGAAATATTCAAACCTGATCTTAATCTGTCCAGATGAAGTATTTCTATTGCCTTGCATAGAAGGCATGCTTTATGGTGAAAGTCAACTGGTGAATAGATATGAATGTCCTGCATTTATCAATGTACAGACTTAGACTGCTATTTTAACATTTGTAGATTACTTAGACTGCTATTTTAACGTGTGTAGATTGCTGCTGCTTCTCTCCAAGCAAGAGTAATGATTTCTATCATAAATATTTATGAGGCAAGAGTAAATATTTTATCTTTTGTTACAGCAAGTGAGATTTGAAGATATATACCATCAGGCATGCTGGTTATAGGCACGTTCATCTTATGCTAGTGCCTGTTTTTGTGCTCAAAGGATGCTGTTCTTGAGGTGAGATGGGCAACATTTATTTTATACTTTCAAGATAAGAACACAAGAAACTAAATGAAACCATACAGCGATCTGTTTTTAATATAAGTTTGATGTATACTCAAGAAATCAAATGCATGCTTCAAATATTGGCTGCATTTTGAAAGCAGTAGCATTAGGCATTATCATTAGTACTGCTTTGCAGTCCTGTACATATTCTACAAGCAGATATCAACTAATTGAATGTATTTTGGGTAGATGATGGTATCATTTATTACGTAGATAAGGTTGTTGTTTATAGTTGAGAAAATGATGGAATTCATACTGATTATTATGGAAGGTTTTCTTGCGCTTGGTTCCGTTACAATGTGGCATCTATGAGGACTATGTTTCGAACTTTTGGTGTGCAAGTGGGGTTATTATCAAATAGAAGAATGTACTTTCACCACAAACGTTAGCAAGACTCTCATTCATGTTAACTCTTTTGGCAATCTTCCCATCAATGTTGCAGCAAATACTACTACCAGGTATGAAGGGGTTCCTGCTTTCGATGCTAAACAGTTTGTTGTCATTTTATTTGTTCTCGTATCAAGGTGAGTGAAATCTTCTGGGCATGTTTGATTTCATTATTTAATCTCAATGTACTTTCACCACAAACTTTAGCAAGACTCTCATTCATGTTAACTCTTTAGGCAATCTTCCCATCAATGTTGCAGCAAATAATATTACCAAGTAAGAAGGGTTTCCTACTTTTGATGCTAACCAGTTTGTTGTCATTTTATTTGTTCTTGTATCAAGGTGAGTGAAATCTTTTGGTCATGTTTGAGTTCATTATTTAATCTCAATTTTTGATTTACTATGGTTGAAGGCATGCCGCGTCGGAGTGCAATGTCATCTGGACAAGCAAGCACAAGCTCCTTGCCTAGACATGCTGAAGAACGAGCTCAAAAACTTTTGGATAAGTCAAAAACCCCTGGATCAGTTTTTGCTAAATGCCTTGGAGGTTCTTTCTGAATTACATCATTGTGGTGGATGATTTCTGTGCTTCATATAAAGTTACAAGTGTAACCTTTCATAAAATATAAATGGAAAAGCTGGAATGTTAAATTGCAAAGCCTTGTAAAAGTTCTTTCCTTACTTTCATTCCCTACCTTGTATAACTGTTCATCATAAAATATGCATTTGTGTTAGATGCTTCTAAGTTTACATCCTTTTTCATGGATTTAATGTTAATCCAACTTGCAGTAACTACTTTTGATTGACGATAATCTAACGAAAAAACTGACACAATCTGATGAAAAATTCGACGAAAAAATTGACGTAAAATTTGATGAAAAAACTGACGATAAATCTGACGAAACTTTGACGCACAATCGTCAGAAATTCTGACGAAAATTCTGACGAAATTCTGACGAAAAAACTGACAATAAAATCTGACGAAACATCTGACGCACAATCGTCAGAAAATCTGACGAAAATTCTGACGCAAAATCTGACGATTTTTCGTCAGAGAATATACGTCAGAATATGCGTCAGCTATATGAACCTGGGCAATTGCTATTCTGTGAAGGATTTCTGACGATTTTTCTGACGCAGAACAGACATTCTCTTGTAGTGCATGATATGCCCAAATTGGTGACATCAGAGACACGGAGGGTTGCCCACATAGACATGCAGCATAGTGGCATCAGATCATATCATATAGCCTTTAATGGCATTCTTACTGGTTTTAAACTATGACTTAAGCCACATCACCCTCTGGCCATGGAGGGCAACCCTCCGTGCGCAGCACCTTGTTTCCCCCGGACATACTTAAGACAGGTGTCAGGTGTCACCTATATGAGACTTGCCTATAGCAATTATATAGTTTAGACAAGAGGGTTATATTCACAAGATACTAAGAGTTTTGTTATCTTATTCCTTAAAACATTGAAATATTATTCCTGCCATTTATCTTGTGTGTTGCCCCACATTACCAATGGTTATCGTGATGTGTGTCATGGTCAACCTCCTCTTCTCAAATTTCTAGATGTGAGATCGACGTTTACTGATTGTTTAAGATGCTAATAAAAGGGTATTATAAATGGAAGTTGTAATAACGGGTAGGTGAATTCTTGGATCCATAGGTTGAGAGTGCTTGGCTGGTTCTCAGGGGTTTGCTCAAGACAGCTTAGCACTTAGATTACTTATTATGACTTTAGGGAGAGGCTACATGAACTCTGGATGTAGATGCCAAGTTTGTCTTTTTTTTTTTTTTTTTTTTTTATTATAATGTTTGAAATATAATGAGTATATTAAAAAAGCAGGAACATAAACTGGACGGGGATATTATGAGATGTATCATGGATAATGGATATTATTGGGTAAATATGAGGAGTGCAAATGAAAGTTCTTCTTTTGGCTAATTTGACTCATTGGATTACAAAAGTTAATGGGCTTTATATATTAGAACATGAATGTGTGTACATCTAACATCGAAATGGAAATATGTGTACAGGACCAGAAGACACAAAGGGGATTAATAATGAATTGTTGGAAAGGGCAGGTTAGGACACATGCAACTACGAAGCCTGGAGCAAAAAACACTGGTAAATGGATTTCCTTATGAGGAGTGGGGCTACATATACAAGTGTGGTCAAGTATCATGGTAAGGAAATTTGATAATACTACAGAAAAATTGACATAATAAAATAGGATAATAGCAAGCACTAGGGTTATTGAGAATATTGAAAAATGGTAAAACCTAAATCGTGGGCTTATTGCGAACATCTACTGGGCAGGCCGATATGGCATCTTGGGAGAGTGAACCAAGATCAAATGGCCGGATTGATTTTCGGTATGAAACAGTTCTATAAGGTACGGTGCTGACGGTACTAAGGACTGCCTTGATGAATATATACTTGGTTGTATTTGCATGCTGTTCTTCACAGGCTGCCGATTCTCTCAAGGGCGAAAAGCATGGCCCTGGCAATGTAGAAATTCTTTGTGGCAGGGTTTGCATCCCTTATAGAAATAGAGTAGGAGATTTCTTGAGAGCCATGACTAGAAAGAAAGGGGATCTGAATATGGCTACCAGAAAAAGGATTGAAGAAGAGAAAGCTGGGGCTTCAAAGAGGCCAAAATTCTTCCAATATCACAAAAAAGTAGTGATTCCTTGTGGGAACATGGAGCTAGATGCAGCAGGAAAAGAGGCTGACTCAAGTGCAAAGGGGAATGAGAAAGAAGTGAATGATGCAGATCTGGCATGTGAGCAAAATGAGAAAGCTGAAAATATTATATCCATGGTGGATCCTGATGAAGGGGAGCAAAGTGTCATGTACATTCCAATAAACAAGAAGGCTAATGCTGCTGCACAAGATACCAGCAATCAAAATCAGAAACAAAAGGTTTGATCTAAGGAATTTGAGATTTCTACTTATACATTATGTCTTGTAAAGCATAGAGTATCTTGTGAGGTCCCATGTGGTATTTGATGCATATAGACATAGATCTGAAAGATTAAATAAACAATTTGATAGTCACATATTATAATTGGCAGATTGGGAGGATTCTGGAGGAATTTGTTAACTATCTATTTTGAGTAAATGTTAAGTAGGAATTTGCATGCTGACTTTGATGTTGCATATAGGAAGTATGATATCAAGTATATTAGGATCTATTCTTACGTTTTGTGAACAAAGGCAGTATATATAGGCTGCTGTTGGAAACTGGATGATGGCAGTGTGATGATCTTAAAAGTTCTTGAACAAAACAAAGTGAAGGGCGATAAGCCTAAGAAATCTTTAGCTTACCTGTAATGGCTTTTGTAATTACCCTGTATAAGGCTAACTTGCATTTGGTTTCATTACAGGTAACATGATTTCTTACTCTTTGAAGTTGTTCTTTCAAAATTATGATTGGGTAAAGCTATGACACAAGAAAACTGTAAGTAGAACAATGGATAAATGGCAATCTGCTGAAACAGGGTATTTTCCTCCATTATTTTTTGTAAATGAGAAGGTTAAATGTTTTTTATGCAATTACTTCTTGATTATGAAGTATATGGAACAATATAAATGTATTATTTTATCAATATAATACCAGGAAGCTTATTTTTGTAAAAATGGATACAATATGACTATGTTACAGTTAGATTAAAGTTTTACATATGGCCAAGTAGAGGCCTAGGTTAAGAGACACATGTCTTAAGCTAGGGCTGCAAATTGTACCAGAATTGGTCTTGCAAAGTCCAAGTATGGTAAAAAGTTTGTGTTTAAGACAAATTTAAAGGTTTTTTTATTTCATACTCAGTTCTATGGTTATACCAGAGACCTCTGTCTTGGTTAAAAAATTGCAGATGTAATAATAATAATTTTTACTAACTTGTTATAAATCTGGAATTATGTACAGGAAGTTTTAAAAATAAATGATGAAGATATGGAGATCAATAACCAGTGGTTAAAAGAGCTTGTGCAACTGAAGTACAATGAATTTGGCATCAACAGCCCTAGTTTTGCAGTCCAAACCATCATAGCTTGCATCAAGAACAAGGAAGTACACTCTTTTATCCTATTTAAGGAATTTAACCTTGGTGACAAAAGTAAATCTCTTGTTACATTCCTTGGATTCAACGGATGGTTCAAGCTGTATCAAATGATGAAGAAGATCAATTTTGAGTATGCTAAATGCAAAGAGTGCATTAATACCCTTTATTCTGAGGTAAATAGTATTTTTTTCAATAGAACTTGCCTGGAAGATAACATGGCTAAACTATTTGTGGAAGGGTTGACTGCATTAGAAACTGCAAATGATCTGGTTTCTTCTTTTGATGAGGAAGTTACTGATAAGGTGGATGTTAGCATACAAGAAGAGATGGGAAACTGTTTATTCTCGGACAAAGATCTGTCAGAAGAAGATCAGCATGAATATGAAGATATGCTGAAAGAAGCAAATATGGAAGCTACTGCTGTAGAAGACAAAGTGCCAAACCTGAATTTGGCTAATTCTGCATGTTTTCCAGTAATTACCGAACAAGCTGTGGAATGTTACAGTGCAATGTATGACCACGCTATATGGAGGAGTCAAAATTTGGGTGCATTAGCCCCTATCAATATGGACACTTGGAGTGCGCTTGCTGGTATCACTAAGGATGAGATCATGGCTGCCAATACTGCTGCGCATAAGTTGGATAAATATTTCAACAAATTGGAAGGTAATATACCATTTGATATGGAGTTCTTTGACTTACAATGCATCAAGAAAAGAGGAATACAGATTTGCCAAAAAGGTCACATGGCCTACCCTAACATGAAGAGAGATGATTTTTATTTAAATCGTATATGGCGCACACATTGCCCATACTTCACTTGCAAATGTGAAAAGAACCTAAGATTTGTTGCAAAAAAAGAAGAAAAGTGTGGCTGTGGTATCATATGGTTAGACCATGGCATTTGGTTTCTTTTGAACAATCTGGATCAGATCTACCCAGACACATCTCCACTTGGAAAAATGGTGGCTCTGTCCAAATTAATAAATGGTACACTCAGACCTGCTGTTTTGGCATATGTATCATACTTGGAAGCAAGAAAAGTCATGTTTGAGATGACCACAGCTTATGCTAAATCCAAGGATAGAAACTTGAAAATAGCATTTGGCAATGATAAGCTTGCTGACATAGCGGAAAAAATGATAAAACCCATTACTTTCTTGAAGTTCCAAAGCCCGGGTAACAGACCAACCTTTGTTAATAAGAGAGGTGCAAGCAGGGGAAATACAGCTACAAAAGCCACTCTCAAGATGCCTCCTAGGATCACTATGGATCCCAAGCAAACAGTGAATCTTCCTATTATGGCTAATACACCAGTGCAAAAATCTGCAGACAGCAATAACTTGGATGAGTATTCCATTACTAAAGGTGGAAATAAGATAGCATATGTTGAAGAATATGCTCCAAACGAAGTGGAAAATTCTGTGATATAATGATGGGTAGAATGCCCCTTCATTTCTTGTAGCTTATATAGCCCAAAATTTTGTTATATTCATAATCTGAATACATTACATATTTGGTATTCATTACCTTCTTGCCATTTGGCCTGGTTCCTTGAACCAAAGAAATTTATAAAAAAGCTTTTCTTATATTTATGGATGCTTGCTCTAAACATATATGTAGGTTTATGATGACAAGACCAGAGTTATCAACAAAGACATCAATGGAAAAAGGCACCTGGTTGTGGTTAAAGAAAAGAAAGAAACCAAGGTGATCCACCTTACCTTTTTATCTAAAGCTTTAGATAACTTCAAGACAAAAGAAATCTTCCATATAGTTTTATTTGAGGCATTGGCAGACAGAGGAACAAAATTAGTGGAAAATACTACATTTGCATGGAAGTATATTGACCAGATCAGACATAAAGTGTGCAAGCCATTTAGAGTTTTTGCGGATGGAACAAAGAATCAATGCCCCTGTGCAAATCCCAATCTTAAGAATTATATTGATCCTAAAATCCAGCATGTGAGAACTACTGACCTTGCCATTATACACTGCTCAAAACTCAGAAATGCTTTTGCATGTGGTTTAAATCACATACCTGATGATGGGTTAAGTGTGCAGGATTTTATGGATGATTTTTCAAAAGCCTGCCAACAATTTATCTCAGTCCACAAATTTGACTTGCTAGATTTGATTGAAGAGGATAAACAAAACCTATGTAACATGCTAAGACAGTTAGCACATACTGAGATATGTGAATTGAAGTGCAAACTAAAACAGAAGAGGTTCCTTTGGAGAGAACCAGAGGTGATAAAAAATATGAATTGGTTAAACCGTAACATATTTGTTGCTGAAGTGGTTAAGGCATGTAACAATGCAGCATTTATTTGCCCTGTGCATATTGCTGAAGCTGCTATAAATAGGTTGAATGGTGAAGATTTTGAAAAATGCACGGAATCTCCAGAAAAAATAAAGCATACATGTGAAAGGGAGATTTTGGAGATGATGGGTGAGCAGAAAATTGGATCACATAAACTCCCCTATTTGATGGCAAGTTATAAAGCACATAAACAGGAGTATAGATGGATCACCAATGCGCATAATACGATGTTTTCCGAATGTGCAAAACTGGCAACAGCTATACTGAATAGTTGCTTGGAAATCTGGCCCAAAATATGTCACAAAAAAACTGCCAGGCTAAGGTTATGGGGGCAACAAAGGGTTAACCCATGTTGGTTAATCAATTCTACTTATGATGTGATGCTCAACTTACCAGCCAAAATTTATAATGTATTTTCTGCTGATATTACAAGGTGCTATGAAACTATTCCCCTATATGGGAATGAGGGGATTATTGAAATCCTGGATGAAATTATAGACCTCACATGGGAATACATGATAGTAGAACAGAGCAGATTTGACCTTATATACAAAGTAAAAGGGGAAGATATCATAGTTAAATGGGTAAGAACAGCTAAACAAAAAGAATATGTGAGCTGGAAATGTATGGAAAAAGTTGCTTTCAAAGCAATGAATCAGTGGTTACTCAGTCATTGTTACTTACAAATGGGTAACAAAGTCTGGAAACAAATTAAAGGGATCCCCATGGGATTTGCATGTAGCCCTGCGTGGTGCAACTTATACCTAGCTTGGTATGAATTGAGATTCATATTCAAACTTGCAAATGCGGACAGAATTTCTGATATATACAGATTCCAATATGCAGGAAGATACATTGATGATTTAAATGTGTTGAATGGTGGAGACCTGCAGGAATTCCTCACAAAAGGCTCCAAAATTACAATATACAACATGGAGATACTGGGGATCAAAGATGAAACAAAGTATAAGGGAGTGAATGACATTGTGGGATACGAATGCAGCTTCTTGAATATCAATATCAGTGTCCTTGATCACAATAAAGGGATTTTCAACATAAACAGGTTTGATAAAAGGAAAAGACTACCATTTGCAGTATACAAGTATATTAAAGCTGAAAGTTGCAGACCCTATTCACAAGCATCAAAAGTTATAATTTCACAGGTAATGCCTTATATTTATACACATTCTAATGCTATTGAGGCAGCTAGGGATTTGGTAGAACTAATTGATGCCTTCTGCTATAATCGGTTCAATAAGTACGACATCAGTAAGAAAGTTTTATGCACTTTGGAGAATGATAAATTTCCAGGACTGGGATACAGCATTGGAGATATGGTAAGAAGTCTAAAATCCATGCTTTGAGTAGGTAATAGACATAGGATGGGTAGGGCCTTGTGGTACAACAAGGTCCTACTCTCCTTGTTGTTACCAAAAAGATAGAAAGACAAAGTTCAAAGTACTACAAGGTCCCCCTGTCCTACGGTAGGAGGCAGGGTTTTTTATTATAATGTTTGAAATATAATGAGTACTAGTTATGGTGCCCGGCGTTGCCGGGCTTAGTAACAATTTGAAAAGATGTCAATAAGTGAAGTGACCTCACCATTTAGAAATTGCTAGATGGGGAAGAGATTTGCTTTCAAAAATTCCATGAGCTCTTTCTTTGACTCACATGTAGTTTTGTATAGCTTTGTGATGGCGTAAGCAATGTGTGAATCAAAGCACATTGCCTGGCGTGACCTGGTTTAAGTAAATTGGATGTTGATAGTTCTTTTTCTGTAGGAATGGTGGTTGTCTTGAAGTTATAGCTTTTTGAACTTAAATGTAGTGGCACAGAAACATATTTCTATGCATGTATTGTAAGTGAGTCGAAACAGATTGTAGGTAGACCATCAATTGTTAAAGTTGAACATGGATGTCACATTGTGATATTAGATAATGATGAGGAGAAGGAGGTCAATAACGTATAGAGCTAACGTGAGCTATTGTTGAATGCTATTATATGATGCTAAACGAAATGGACAAATTAGATGTGGAAACTTTTGATTCTGTTTGGGAGTTTTCACCATAACATAATATTAGCTAATATGTAATATGGAGAGAGAACATTGGGCTATGTGTAGTAAACTTTATATTTCAAGTTGGTGGTTTATAAAATGGGATTGGGCTATGTGTAGTGAACTTTTTTAAGTCGAGGGTTTATAAAATGGGATAGTTGTTTGTAGATGCATATGTATGAACTTTAAATATTAAATATTCTCTAGTATGGAAAGAGGTAGTTGGTTTTTTATGATATTATATTCACATAGGCACGTACAATGCTTGGTGGAATTTGGTTGAGCACATGCGTTGATGCGTGTTGGAAAGAGCTTGTGTTGATTTGATGGTGCTTAGTCTAAATGTTACAATGAGAAGTTTTGTATAGTGATCTCTAGATAAGCACATGGTGGTGCAAGTAAGGGTTTACTATTGGACATTTTAGTTTATGCTTTGACATGCCATCCTATAAGCCTATAGTTTTACATCGGCATTCCGTCCACGATTGGACCATGGTGCACTATGGTGATTCTCCTATATAGATTTGCATTCTTTTTCATTGCACCTGATGTCAAACACAATGTCCTAGCTTCATACAATTGTAGCACTTGTGGAATAAGAGATTTCTGACAAATATGTGGGTGCCATTCACAAATAAATGCCTCTTAAATTATATTTGAAACTATCTATTAATACTCATGCACATCTAGGACTTGCTCCATTGATTATAATTAGAATCAAGATCCAATGCCACTTTGAAAATAAATATTCTGCATTTGAGTAGCTTAGTTACTGTGTTGAAAAGAATAACATACATCAAGTTACTACTGGATCCTGCACATAGGCTTCATGTACAGTTCACATGCTTGTTTATACACAATATATCCAATGAAGAAACATTGCCAATGTCACAGTTCATGTGGCACCTAAATGAGAGTCCATGTGGGCACATGCATGTCACAGTTCAAATGAAGAAATGTTTAACATGAATGTCACAGTTCATGTGGGCAGATGAGTCTTACAATTCATGTGGATTTGCCTAACTGAACACCAGCTATAACATAATCATGTTCTCTAGTAAATAAAAATGTCACAATTCATGTGGACCTGCTTAATTTACCTCAGCTTCTTTTATTCTTTCTGCTTCATTCACAGTTCTATCCAATTCGTGGAGAGCTACTATGGCTGAGGAAGAAAACAATTATTTGATCACCATATTATTAGCAAGAGGCCATTTTTTATACCATAAGTCTGCCAGGCCATGCCTGGCTTGTCTGCATATAGAGTCTGATGCGAGGCCATTGCGGGGTAAAACCTGTTGAAAAAAACTCAAACCCTATTTTTTCTCAAACCGTGAAAAATCCCTGCTCGTGCAAATCCAGACAAAACCAATTACCAAAGATAATGAGGGTAAAGCAACAATCACCTGTGGAGAACATGGACGTGGGAACCACCCGGCTTGCAAATCCTCTAAAGATATGCTTATAGATCCCACTAAGATCCATGCATATTCTGTGTGGCAACATCCGGTATGCCCTGGAAATCCACGAACCCCAAATCATATATGTTCCGCCATCTGAACTTAGGTCTTCCCAAGTTGTTTCCTCTCAGGTTGTTCAACAGTTCATTGAAATGTTTCAATCTGAACTTAGAAGAGAAACATGACATATCTATATACTGCAAGCTCAACGAAATATGCATGCCCTTTGAAAACATTTTATAGCTCCACGTAATAACGGAAGTAGGCAATTTTTTTAATGTCCTAGATAAAGAATGCAAAGAGGAGCTAATCAAACTGTGATAGAATACAATAAAATCCTCATCATTGACATGGCACAATTACGCTGCATTCCATCCCTCACATAATGTTAGATGCAAAGGCCTTGTACCATGCCATCATAGTGAATTAGTATAACCTAATTACATGTCTCATAGAAAAGGAGCAGATCTTTTAACCACGGGAATAGACCTTTTTACTTCATGAAATACAAATCACATCTTGAACAAAAAATGAATAAGGAAGACGTAGTTTCATCAAAAAGCAGGATAATCAATTGAGAAATGATATAGATACATACCTTGGACTGCTGAACCTAAGCAAGCAAGAGCTTGAATATGTAATCCTCTGTTCATCTGGTACTTCATTAAGAAATGTTTTGATTCCTGCCCAAAAAGGAAAACGAACAAAAATGAGGCAAGGTAGTCCGTTTGTCACAATATCTCATTTAAAACCATCTTGTTATGCATTGAGCCTTGCAAAAAATAGGGAAAATGATGAAAACAATCGTCTCCCTTATTAACAAATTATTCGACCATAACTTAAAGACACAAAGCTTTGCATGCAACTAAGCAAGCATTTAGGATCTGCACTGGCCATAGCCAGTGTCAAAACGATTCTAAAATGATCACCAAAAGCGAACTCTTTAGCCATAAGGAAAGGGAAATAAAATGCCAGCAATTCACTTACACCAATTCACGTGCTCAATCCATTTGATGCTAAAGCCTTGAAGGACGAATCACAAAGCCTAAGAAAAGATGTGAAGACTAAATTCTAGATGACACACAATGAGAAAATGCTGGAACATATGGTAGTAAAGATCACAACAACACAGGAATCAAATAAAAATCCAATAAATTGATGAGACAACATAGACTTAGGAGAATGCAGAATCTTGGCACTATTGTCAATCTATTCTAGATGCAAATAGGTTAAAAATGCATGCATTTGAATGCTAGAAAGATCTTGAAAAACATTGTCCATGAAAACCAACTTATCTTGTAGGACGAAGCAGAGAATTGCTCTTTCCAGCTTGTTGTGAACATGCTGAGATAGCATCCAAAACTCTTTTGGTAAAACTATGAAGATGAACATCATGCTTCACATTCTCTTAAGTTGATTGACATAGAAGAGTAAATGCTACCGATGATGAAACCTGCAAACAAACCATCCTTAATCCCAATTGCATACTGCATTGTTAATCTTAATTGCATATTGATGCAGTACAAAAGATCGAGCACAAATCACCTTTCTGATTCCTTCTAGTTAGCACATGATAACAAAAGTATAGGAAGACAAATATGGAGCTTCAAAGAAGAGCTCTGACGAAAACCTAAAGGAAAAGAAGGTTTATGCTCACATCATATCGCAGAATCCGTTGCATGCTTCACATTCTCTTGAGTTGATTGGCATAGAAGAGTAAATGCTGAGCACAAATCACCTTTCTGATTCCTTCTAGTTAGCACATATATCATGCAAAAATATAGCAAGACAAATATGGAGCTTCAAAGGAGCTCTGACGAAAACCTAAAGGAAAAGAAAGCTTATGCTCACATCATATGGCAGAATCCGTTGGACCATTCGCGACGAAACCAAACTGCAGTACCAATCAAACCTGAGCACCCTTGCCGCACAGGAAAATCCCTCTAAATATCTGTAATGGCCGAAACTATCAGATAAGATAGAAGATCCCAAATGGAGCCATGAGCCATTCGTCTAATGCATCTGGCAGGCAGACAGATGTTGGCCATGCCAAATTTGTCCATGCCAAAAACTTCGCGCTCGTTGAAAATCTTCCGGGACATGCCGGATATGCAGACGGTAAACGGGCCTAAGAAACATAAGGATTTTTTTTTCGATTTTTGGAAGTCGGCAAGTTTATCCGGTAGCTAAAACCCATGTAATCTTAGGAAATCAATTAAAAAAAAATTCCAAAAACATTTTCGACCATACCGGAAATTTCCAAATTAACAAAGTAGATATTAAAAAAGCAGGAACATAAACTGGACAGGGATATTATGAGATGTATCATGGATAATGGATATTATTGGGTAAATATGAGGAGTGCAAATGAAAGTTCTTCTTTTGGCTAATTTGACTCATTGGATTACAAAAGTTAATGGGCTTTATATATTAGAACATGAATGTGTGTACATCTAACATCGAAATGGAAATATGTGTACAGGACCAGAAGACACAAAGGGGATTAATAATGAATTGTTGGAAAGGGCAGGTTAGGACACATGCAACTACGAAGCTTGGAGCAAAAAACACTGGTAAATGGATTTTCTTATGAGGAGTGGGGCTACATATACAAGTGTGGTCAAGTATCATGGTAAGGAAATTTGATAATACTACAGAAAAATTGACATAATAAAATAGGATAATAGCAAGCACTAGGGTTATTGAGAATATTGAAAAATGGTAAAACCTAAATCGTGGGCTTATTGCGAACATAGGCCGATATGGCATCTTGGGAGAGTGAACCAAGATCAAATGGCCGGATTGATTTTCGGTATGAAACAGTTCTATAAGGTACGGCGCTGACGGTACTAAGGACTGCTTAGATGAATATATACTTGGTTGTATTTGCATGCTGTTCTTCACAGGCTGCCGATTCTCTCAAGGGCAAAAAGCATGGCCCTGGCAGTGTAGAAATTCTTTGTGGCAGGGTTTGCATCCCTTATAGAAATAGAGTAGGAGATTTCTTGAGAGCCATGACTAGAAAGAAAGGGGATCTGAATATGGCTACGAGGAAAAAGGATTGAAGAAGAAATTTGGGGCTTCAAAGAGGCCAAAATTCTTCCAATATCACAAAAAAGTAGTGATTCCTTGTGGGAACATGGAGCTAGATGCAGCAGGAAAAGAGGCTGACTCAAGTGCAAAGGGGAATGAGAAAGAAGTGAATGATGCAGATCTGGCATGTGAGCAAAATGAGAAAGCTGAAAATATTATATCCATGGTGGATCGATGAAGGGGAGCAAAGTGTCATGTACATTCAATAAACAAGAAGGCTAATCTTTGCTTTGCACAAGATACCGACAATCAAAATCGTAAAAACAAAAGGTTTGATCTAAGGAATTTGAGATTTCTACTTATACATTATGTCTTGTAAAGCATAGAGTATCTTGTGAGGTCCCATGTGGTATTTGATGCATCTGAGACATAGATCCGAAAAGATTAAATAAACAATTTGATAGTCACATATTATAATTGACAGATTGGGAGGATTCTGGAGGAATTTGTTAACTATCTATTTTGAGTAAATGTTAAGTAGAAATTTGCATGCTGACTTTGATGTTGCATATAGGAAGTATGATATCAAGTATATTGGGATCTATTCTTATGTATTGTGAACAAAGGCAGTATATATAGGCTGCTGTTGGAAACTGGATGATGGCAGTGTGATGATCTTAAAAGTTCTTGAACAAAACAAAGTGAAGGGCGATAAGCCTAAGAAATCTTTAGCTTACCTGTAATGGCTTATGTAATTACCCTGTATAAGGCTAACTTGCATTTGGTTTCATTACAGGTAACATGATTTCTTACTCTTTGAAGTTGTTCTCTCAAAATTATGATTGGGTAAAGCTATGACACAAGAAAACTGTAAGTAGAACAATGGATAAATGGAAATCTGCTAAAACAGGGTATTTTCCTCTATTATTTTATGTAAATGAGAAGGTTAAATGTTTTTTATGCAATTACTTCTTGATTATGAAGTATATGGAACAATATAAATGTATTATTTTATCAATATAATACCAGGAAGCTTATTTTTGTAAAAATGGATACAATATGACTATGTTCTGAGTTAGATTAAAGTTTTACATATGGCCAAGTAGAGGCCTAGGTTAAGAGACACCTGTCTTAAGCTAGGGCTGCAAATTGTACCAGAATTGGTCTTGCAAAGTCCAAGTATGGTAAAAAGTTTGTGTTTAAGACAAATTTAAAGGTTTTTTTTTTGCCGCAACATTCAGCTAGCAAAGACCTAGCTTTTGCACATGCAATATTAAATTCCACGTTTCATATGAAAGCAAGCCTCAAACCTATTCTATTTCTTCATTCTTGTGGCGGCTCACGAACATATCGACCCTCGGACGTATACATACGGGACTTTCCCTCCCATGGCGACCAACTTCGCCATGGCGAGAACCCTCCGTCTATTTCGGGTCATCTATAATATGATGCCGAAAAGAAGGACACTGAAAGGGTCATTCGCCCACGCCTTCAATGGGGCTCCTACGTCGGGAAGCGTGAATACATGTTAGCACACATCATAAATCATATATAAATAACCACCACGAAGGGTGGCACATGCATCCAAGTACCAACGACAAAGAATATGCATCTAAACCTAAGAAAAACACCCCAAACCCGGGTTCTACCCCGGTTCGGACTCCGATGAGGATGGACCGGCGGCTCGACCTCAAGAGATCGTGACTGCAGGTATAAACGGCATTGGCTGGCATAGAACATCGGCTAGGGTTGTCCACTCCATCCGCCCCTCCTGTGCACACTTTGCGGATGGGTCAATTCACGCTATGGCGTCGCTATAGCCTTCCAGGAGAGCGGGCTCGAGGCATCACCGCTATTTGAGCCTACTCCGGGTTCATGAAGCCCCGGTCCGATGAGGCGGGTCGGGAAGCGTCCCCTTCGAGAATCGCGGTGGTTCCATGGGTGAGCTAGAGAATACGTGCGCATCGGCGACCCGCATCCATTACCCGACTTACTCGCCCTAAATCTACTCAAAGTGCAAAGGTGCCCCATACGGTCACACCTCTACACCGGGGAGTGTCGGACCCATACCCGCCCCTCTCGTGACCGGCTATCAGGCCTAGCTCACTATAGGAGTCCCGGAGCCTTTTATGTTAGGTGCAAGACCCCACCAACCACTTCACCCTTGTGTTCCTTATACGGTGCTAAGCGGGTCCATAGCATCTATGACCGGTGGGCTCTTGTGCACAGGCGCATCTAATGGGAATAATCTGGGGGCTATATCTAGGAGCATACTACAATACATGGGCTCAGAGGTCTCTACCCCCGTAATCCCCCATATCAGGAGTGCTAACTAAGCAAAGAACTACTAAACCATCAACCAAAAGCACGCGTCTGAGACTAGAGATAAGAATACTCACCATATCAATCAAGGGTTAGTCTAGCAGGTAAAACCACAGGAAAAGAGAGAGAGAACACACCATAGAGAGGTGCTATGCTATAAATCAACAAAATAACCTCTTGACTAACGAGTCAAATCGGTCTTGGGCTGCTCCATCTCGACTAAGCGGAAGGCGCTGGCTGCTTTGCTCCTCCTCCTCCATCCCCAATTGCTCCCAATTTGAATTGGGGCACAAAGCCCTAATTTGGGTGTCCAAAATGGAAACCCTACCTGCCCCCAATCGATTTGGGCGGTGGCATGCTCTACATTGGTTAATATTAGCTAATTTGGTATTTTAGCCCTTTTTAATATTAGGATAAGCCCTAAATTCGAATTAGGGTTTTGGTTAGGTTTCCACCTTTATAATTTAATTATTAACACAGCTAACCTTAGCTTATGAATAATTAATGTGCCATTAATTATTCATAGTGACGTGTCACGTATTTATACTTAAATATGCGTATAAATATGTGGAACGTCACATTCTCCCCACCTTAAAAATGATGTTGTCCTCAGCATCAAGATTACTCTTATTGCAGGGCAACACATCATACATTGGAAGGAAGTCTCCCCTCCTTAAAGAGAGAGCGTGGGATTATAAGTCACACAGACATTGTCATGTTCAAAGTGATCAAGTTTGAAATGACTTGTAATGTGCAATTTATAACTTTGGGATATAAGTGGTAGAGGCATGGATCAGACATGATCATCAGTTTGGACTGTCAAAAGTGAACAGTCTCACTGTTTCATTCGTGGTGGCGAGTTCACAGTCTATCTATTTTAGAAATCGTTCCTTCTATACATACAGGTAACTGATTATATATTAAAGATAGGTATAGATATAAAGAACTGCTATTTGTTGTGACGAGCCTGCCGAGTTGACCCTCTAGGCAACTCGGGATCTTGTCAATACTGTGCTAATTCTAGGTTGGCGTGACAAACAATTGGATATGGTGAAGAATTGAATCTTCCTCTTGCACAGTTGAAATGACACGCTCAAAACTCAATAAGCAAAATACTTATGATCTCAATATAATCAGATAATATTAACATCCAAAGAATCCATATTCTCAACAAATATAATGACTAATTGTGAACAATTCCTCCCAAAAGCTTGGCTCCACCACGATCCTCAAGCGCATTTGCCATCCCTTGCTCATTCACTGCACATGCATTCTTTGGGGTTAGTCCTGCCGTGACTAAGTGGGGATCCACGGCTGCTGCTTGCATGCATGGAAATACTACGCAATCTTGGGTAAAGCACAAACCGCAGGCGGAAAAAAAAACCTACGTGAGTATAGTGCTGAACAATGACAACATGATCAAGGAATACCAAACATGAACACATAGTCAAAATACCAAACCATCATGACCCGACTCTAGGGACAATGGGAAGCTCGGCCGTGACCTACATGCGGGCCACGTTGGAAGAGAAATGCCGGCCGGCTCACATTTAGAGCCCGTTGGCGGAGTTGGTGGGGGTGAACCTGTTATCGCATACCCTTCCCGATACGTCGTATTTGGAGGACCTCTTACCATGGAGTTCACAAGAGTTGACTGACGTAGCAATCCCGGCCAGGAGAACTAACGCCCGGTGTCACAGAGCACAATAATCACAGAGAATCACAGATGAACATAAGCATGCCGGAGCAACCTAGGCCACCGAACCTAGAAGTCCGACCCCGGAGGTTCCAAGGGACATAATCAAATACCAAGAACGACAGTGGAACAATGCAAGACCATAACATGTGCGTTCATTAGAGAATTTACTATAAATGTGCCTAGATCATACTGCTGCTGATGTTGCCTGTACAACTTGCCCATGTTGAGGTAGCTAACTTACTGATCCAAACATGTTGAGGAAGTCACAAGCCTAACTATCATTGATGTAGCTCCCATACCTATGTTCTTCACTGAACAAGGAAAAACAACATTCCAAACAATGCAAACTTACCTCAGAACCATTCTCCCATGAGGATAATCCATTAGCTATGATGCCTCTCATAAAATATAGCTCAACAACTTAAAAACTTACAGTTATACACTTAGACTTACGATTGCTCCCATACCATAGCCTCATTTGGACCTCCATATACCTCCTATTGCTCTCTCGGCCCCAACTTGAGTTGATCTCCAAGATTCCATTCTTTAATTTATCTTTAACAATTGTTAGCTAAGGTTTTAATATTTCAATTAAAAACCCACCTTCCCTAACTAACGGATTTATTATCGTCTAATGTAAAACTCAAAATTCGTCCTCTTTTCGGCAAAATCTCTAAGGTCTCGTGAAAGTAGCGCATATAATAACTGTCAACTGATCCCTAGACTGAATCCCATCTCCAAGAGCCAAGAAATACCAATTTTCAATAGTTCTAGACATTTTAGTCTTAAAATGTATATTATCTTCGTTATACATTCATAGATTTCTCTTACTTGAAACTCTGCCCAGCTGCTCATCTCAGAACCGGTTATGTTCTTCCACTTCCTTAAGTCAAAGTGCAAACTTATTATCTCCATGGTTTCTTAGTTTTATAGCTTAATATAATATCCTAACAATTGACCAAAAGCAACAAACTAGCAACCGAAATATGAATAACAACAAACCTATAAAAAATTACAGGAAGAAAGGAAACGTATTTTGGGCTCTTCCGGCTCTGATTTCGGCATCAATCCTCCATCTCCCCATGACCCCTGACCAATTCGATCCATTCGGACCCAAATCGGCCTGACCCAATTCATTTCAAGGTGTTTCCACATTTCTAACACCGGCTGTGTTGATCCTTCTTGGATCAATTTCGACCTGTTTCCCATGGATTTAAGTCAGATCTGAGGCAGTTGAGTCACTTTCCTGTATTACGGAATGACCATGCCGACCTATGATTTTATCAAATCAGCCCTGGATTCCTTCAATTCGACTTCTTAGCAAGCCAAATCCATCGTTTCTGGTCCCGCGAGAAGCTTCCATAAGCAGCATCCGATTTGTGGCAATTCTGCTGCAGGTTAAGCCGTTGAAGTAGCCCATAATTTCTCAATTAATTCTACAATTCATGCAGCAAAACTTGCTCTACCAAAGCATCAACAGCTCTCGTCATAGCTATTACACAGGGAATCAATACTCAAAGCATGCATCTAATGATTCATAGCAGCTTATAACTCACTTGAATCCGTGAAAACCCCACCTGATAAGAGAAGATCGATCACAGTCTCCAAGCTCCAATGTCCTTTCTTCAACAATCCTCCGGTTGCAATCCTTCCAAGCTCACGCCTTCCCATAGCTTCATAGCTTCACGTTTGCAAAAAGCCCTCTTTCCCAAAATTGTCTTATTTTGTAAACCCTTTGTTTACATGAGCCCATCTTTGCATGCATGCATGCACAAGTACATATAGTACAACCCATATCGTACCATACACAAATGTGTATATTAGGCATCAAGGGGGCGGGACGATTCTGTCTCCCCTTCTAAAAAAATTAACCCATGTCCTCATGGGACGATCCTGAATCTTAGTAGCACTTGTCAAATCCTCTAGAACTATCATGATCATATATACACCAAATCTATACAAGGAAAGTTGTACCTCTACATCGTCGAAAGCTACTTCTGATGCTTACATGGGGAATTCTTGCTTAGCACCTTCATATGCTAACCCCTCTAGAATCTTTGCTCCTCCCTCACGGGGATACCATCGTTGATGTGTCTACGAAAGAGAAAAACCATTAGCATCACAATGCCACAACCAAACAAGCCAACTCCCAAAGATCCAACACGCTCTGATACCAAAGCGTGGCGAGCTGTAGGGGTTGACCCTCTAGGCAACTTCGGGATCTTGTCAATCTTGTGCTAATTCTAGGTTGGCGTGACAAACAATTGGATATGGTGAAAAATTGAATCTTCCTCTTGCGCGGTTGAAATGACACGCTCAAAACTCAATAAGCAAAATACTTATGATCTCAATATAATCAGATAATATTAACATCCAAAGAATCCATATTCTCAACAAATATAACGACTAATTGTGAACAATTCCTCCCAAGAGCTTCGCTCCACCACGATCCTCAACTGCACCGCTGCCATCCCTTGCTCATTCACTGCACATGCATTCACTGGGGTTAGTCCTCGTGACTAAGTGGGGATCCGGCTGCCCTTTGCATGCATGGAAATACTCTGCAATCTTGGGTAAGCACAAACTGGGACGGAAAAAAAACCTACATTGAGTACGATTGCTGAACAATGACAACATGATCCAAGGAATACCAAACATGAACACATAGTCAAAATACCAAACCATCATGACCACGGCTCTCGGGGACAATGGGAAGCTCGGCCCGGCCTACATGCAGGCCACATTGCGAGAGAAATGCGGCCGGCTCACATTAGAGCCCGTTGGCGGAGTTGGTGGGGTGAACCACCGTTATCATACCCTTCCCCCGTCTGGCGTTGGAGGACCTCTTACCATGGAGTTCACAAGAGTTGGTGGCGTAGCAATCCCGGCCGGGGAGAACTAGCGCCCGGTGTCACAGAGCACAATAATCCGAGAGAATCGCGGATGAACATAAGCATCTTGGAGCAACCTAGGCCCCTTAGAACCTAGAAGTCGGGCCAGGAGGTTCAAGAGACATAATCAAATACCAAGAGCGGCGATTGGAACAATGCAAGACCATAACATAATGCGTTCATTAGAGAATTTACTATAAATGTGCCTAGATCATACTGGCAGCGATGTTGCTGTACAACTTGCCCATGTTGAGGTAGCTAACTTGATCCAAACATGTTGAGGAAGTCACAAGCCTAACTATCATTGATGTAGCTCCCATACCTATGTTCTTCGAACAAGGAAAAACAACATTCAAACAATGCAAACTTACCTCGGAACCATTCTCCCATGAGGATAATCCATTAGCTATGATGCCTCTCATAAAATATAGCTCAACAACTTAAAACTTTGGGTTATACACTTAGACTTACGGTGCTCCATACCATAGCCTCATTTGGACACTCCATATACCTCCTATTGCTCTCGGCCCCAACCCGGTTGATCTCCAAGATTCCATTCTTTAATTTATCTTTAACAATTGTTAGCTAAGGTTTTTAATATTTCAATTAAAACCCACCTTCCTTAGCTAAAGGGATTTATTAATCGTCTAATGTAAAACTCAAAATTCGTCCTCTTTCGGCTTAAAATCTCTAAGGTCTCGTGGCCAGAATAGCGCATATAATAAGCTGTCAACTGATCCCTATTTGAATCCCATCTCCAAGAGCCAAGAAATACCAATTTTCAATAGTTCTAGACATTTTAGTCTTAAAATGTATATTATCTTCGTTAATACATGTTTTCTCCAATTGTAACTATTAACCTTATACATTCATAGATTTCTCTTACTTGAAACTACCGCGGTTGCTCATCTCGAAGCGGTTATGTTCTTCCACTTCCTTAAGTCAAAGTGCAAACTTATTATCTCCATGGTTTCCTAGTTTTATAGCTTAATATAATATCCTAACAATTGACCAAAAGCAACAAACTAGCAGCAGAAATATGAATAACAACAAACCTATAAAAATTACAGGGAAGAAAGGAAAGCGTATTTTGGGCTCTTAAAGGCTGCAAGATTTCGGCATCAATCCTCCATCTCCCCATGACCCACGACCAATTCGATCCATTCGGACCCAAATCGGCTGACCCAATTCATTTCAAGGTGTTTCCACATTTTCTAACACCCGTTTGTGTTGATCCTTCTTGGATCAATTTCGATCTGTTTCCCATGGATTTAAGTCAGATCTGAGGCAGTTGAGTCACTTTCCTGTATTACGGAATGACCATGCCGACCTATGATTTTATCAAATCAGCCCTGGATTCCTTCAATTCGACTTCTTAGCAAGCCAAATCCATCTGTTCCTGGTCCTTCTGAGAAGCTTCCATAAGCTTAGCATCCGACTGTGGCAATTCTGCTGCAGGTTAAGCCGTTGAAGTAGCCCACAATTTCTCAATTAATTCTACAATTCATGCAGCAAAACTTGCTCTACCAAAGCATCAACAGCTCTCGTCATAGCTATTACACAGGGAATCAATACTCAAAGCATGCACTTTTCTTCAACAATCCTCCCGGTGCAATCCTTCCAAGCTCCTGCCTTCCCTTAGCTTCACGTTTGCAAAAAGCCCTCTTTCCCAAAATTGTCTTATTTTGTAAACCCTTTGTTTACATGAGCCCATGCTGCATGCATGCCACAAGTACATATAGTACAACCCATATACGTACCATACACAAATGTGTATATTAGACTGTCAAGGGGCCAGGACCGTTACATTTGTTGTTATATTATAATACAGAGTTATTAACCTCGCACTGTTTAGTAGAAAGTCATTCTAAGGATATTAACTTGTGTGTGTAGGTGTATTATATTCCCGCTTCACTTTGTAATTCATTTCATTACAGCCATCCCTACTTTAATTTTGTAGCAAAATTTTGTTTTCCTATTTTTGTTACAGTTTTTAAGAACTCGTATGTTCCTATCCTCAGTATTTAATAGGTCCTTGACAGTTATACTTATCCTTTAATACAACTATATATTATATTGTATCAGACAGTCTTACCTATATACTTTAATATTAAGTCAGACAGGGCGTTGTTCATGACTTATTATTCATAACCTTGTTATAACCTAATCTAAGTCTCGTTATTCCCTCCGAAGTTTGTGTAAGACATACATACTTATCTACTTCTATTATATTTGATTATGTGTTTAAATAGCTCGCTCCTTTCGATTATCTTTAATCTTTCCACACTCACACTCTCTATCTTTAGCATAGATTACAGTCAGATGAGGACACATATTAATGCATTGGTTATGTTTATAGATTTACGGGCGTCGATATCCTTACATTTGAATTACTTATTTACCCTATTGCTATTTCAGTAAACTTATCACACATCTGGAACGCTATATTTCTGAGACGCAGTGCGGTGACATATATATTCGACGTAATTGGTACGCCCGGCCGGCGCCGGCGGTGCTATGGCTATGCAATCGTCTGTATTACTGAAGGTCGGGTTGTGAGGATGGTGTCCCGCGGTAAGCATATCGAAACCATGCACAGTGCATACGAGCACGTTAGATGGTGATGGCCCGAGGAGGTCCAGGGCTCATACCAAGTAGAGTCTTTGCTGAATGTTGGGAATAAGGAGTGTTAAGATATCCCTATTTTGGATGGATACTCGAGAAAATTGGTATGGCGATGTTTGGTATCTAAGTGAAATACTAGACCTAATAATTACGAGGATTGATTTATTATCGCGGCATCTAGATTGCTATTCAATGTAGAAGGAGGAAATTTGGATAGCACCATATATCGATGGAGAAGTGGTTTATAGACCATGTTAAGGAGGTACTATGCTAAGGTGGAACTAGATTATAAGTACCCGACTCATGAAAGGAAGATCACTTTAGAAGTGTAGGTTTTGACAATGGTGGTGAAGGTATAGCATGTCCGGAGCACTTTATAACTATTGCTACTTGAATCAAGGTATGATTCATGAATGTAGGAGAATAAATAAATAAATAAATAAATAAGTAAATAAATAAATATATTAAAATCCCCCCATGGGACCTTGAAGGCGTGGTATATGAGGATATCGATCCATAAGCTATGGATTATAAAATTACATATACATTGTGTTCCTGAGGCATGAAAGATGCAAGAGTATAGTACGCTTAATGACATTGGTCAAATGCATGACCATTATGCATGGTATAAATTAAGGAAACGGACTATGTTATGTCTGCTGGGAGCATCAAGATGCCGTATAACAGATTGGAGGATAGTGTGGAACGTAGTTTCTACATAAGGTCAAGAGAAGACGACAATTGGTAGGAGCAGGCGCAATCATCTAAAAGCTGCAAGGTATGTTGGATCTTTAGTGAAGCTAGATTATGAAGGGAAGTTGACCTTCAACTAATGATACATTAGGAAGGCAAGTAATGTACCCACACGACAAGTGGGAGAGAAGAGGTGCTTGAAAGTTGTAGTAAACAACGTTTCAAGTATAGAGAGTTTGGAATGACACGTTGAATGTACCAAAGTCTGGAGTATGAACAAGGTAGGCGCCCAATGAACATCTCACCAAGGAGGATGTGCTCTGGACTTGGTATCGTGTGTGTATCCCGAGGAGTAACTCCACGTTGATATATGTGTACTAGGACCATTTAATAGTAAGACATAACTAAAAGAAGATAGGATATATACTAGAACTTTTAGTTCACATTCCATATAAATAGGGAAGTAATGAAGATAAGAGTTGCTATACTAGACATTAAGTATGCCACTAGGAACTTAGGATGGCATGTGCCCCTGTGGAATTTATGACTAGAGCGTGAGGACCAAGGAAACCTAAGGATAGAGAGTTTAGAAGGTGTGGTGTGAAAACCACAGCATATATAGTACAAGCCACTAGGGGGCTACGTCAATGAATTACATATGAGTCTAGAGTTAGGGTTGGTGCATACATGTTACTATATCTCATAATAACAACGTAGTGGTTTCGGATGTTTGAAGGATTTAGTAGTATTACATACTACAGTAGTGAGGAGATGAAAGATGTTAATTGTGATATTTAGATGTATATCATATTAAAAGATAGTAGAATATTCGTACAGGGCGAGGGAAATATTGCTTGACAAGGTTTAAAGAATGAGCGTAATGATATGCTTATATACGAAGATATTGGGTTAGGTATGCTTTACCAGAGATAAGCATTCAAGTTATCCCAATGGTTGAAGTTAACTATCTTAGATACGTCGTACTAAGGGAGATGAAAAGAGTTTAAATTACGGTAATGTCACATTCAAAAACATCCCGAGGATGGTTGGAACAGTGTTGGAATAACCGCTAATGAGAGCTTAGTTGCTCAAAGGTTCTAGATACCAACGAGTTACTTCATTGTTATAAGCTGAGAGCATTTATGTGGTTTTGGAAATAAAAAAAATGTATAAAATACCGCATCCCCCTGATGGAAGAAAAGAAGGAGTACGATGACTTTGACAATTATACTTTTAGGGATAACCGAGAAGAGGGCAATACACAGCAATTCTAAGTCCCGATAAAAATCAAGACGAGGGGTGTAGATCAGAAGGGTTAAGATTACATAGACTGGTAGTCCATATAGTCGAAGAGTTACCCTTAGGTAGTGAAGTAGAAGCTGGAGGATCCGTTGCCTTGAGGTATAGACCCGTTAGAGGTTATGACTTTGAAACTCTTAAGAGGATAAGGAATTGGATAATCATATGGCGGTTACTAACGAAGATTGAAACATTGGATTTTTTTTCCTATTACAAGACCAGGAGGGTTGAGTGTCTCCACTTCAGTATGAGGGAGTCAAAGACGGCAGCATTTGAAGCTGATCAAAAGCTGAAGTCGACCTGATAACTTAATAACAATAGGTTAATTGTAACTAAGTATGGATGGTATGGAACACAAAGGATCCTTAGCAAAAGAAGCCTTTAGAAAAGCTCCTCATCTGGGGTAGTAAACCTTTGGAATTATAGCATAATCCCATGGGTGGTATGATAGTGTACATACACAACTGGAATACCATAAGGTACCAAAGGGATGGTTAAAGTAGCTGGGGATCCTATCAAAAATGTAGGCAGCATATAGATTTCTAACATAGAGTTGGCCACTGCCCAGTTGGGGAGTCGGTGGCTCAGCCACATAATAAAGGTACATAGGCAATAGGTTTGTTTGAAAGAACTACCACGGTTATAGTTTAGCTAAGTTAGAGCAGAGCTCTAGCATTGTGGGATGTGGAGATATGTTTATTATGTACATACCATGTACAGATACGATAAACATCTCAGGGAGGTAATTTAGATGGCGACGCAAGGAGAGAAAGACGAGGGTATCCTAAAGTTACTGAGGAAGGATCCGGAGATATGTTTGAAAAGTGCAAAGGACCGTCAATCCATTTCATGCTAGGATATGAGGTAGTAGTTGGCGCTTGAAATAAATGTCAACGGCCAATAGACCCGTAGGGAATAGCAGTTACATGCTAAATGTTCGAATGTGTCTTGCATAGACACCTAAGACTAGCTTTCCCACATGATCCATACCTTGGATCAGGCAGAGGTGACGCCATGGGTTACATGGGGGTGCAAGTTAACATATACAGGACTCGAACATTGATACAAGCCTGGGTTATATTAAACGTAGGTAAATGTAGAAAGGCGCACAAAATACAAGGCAAGCACCTTGATGACTCCAGGTAATTTACGAAGGCTCACCCGCTCTTAGGCCATGACTATGGCTTAAATGAAGATGCCAAGTCATTTGGAATGCCAGAACAGCAGCATAACATCATGACAGAGAAATGTAATGACTAACATTTCGAGGATGTAGGACAACGTTGGATCATAACCCCCAATGATAGGTGGGTTAACATCATAGGGAACATATAATAGCGGCTTAAAAGCCACAAGACGGTTAATGAGTACATAAAGGAGTAATTGAATTGGTGACTCTAGTGAATAAAGGTCACAACCAAAGAGTGAAATGTGTAGCTGCGGCAGGCGTAAAGGTCGGAATACTAAAAATTGGTCATAGACGTAGAGAACATATTGACGAAATAAAGGACCCTGATGTATGATATTTAGCAATCTGGATAGAAAGGTTACTATCTAACATGAAGGGTGGTCATTGCTAATATACAAAGGTAGACTTGCGGCTTGAAAGGTAGCGAGAGCTGAAAAACTCCTTAAAGATTTGGTGCATGGCTTAGGGAAGACGACATCCATGTCTTAGGACAACATGGTGAATTGAGTTCACCAAGGAGCTTTTAATAAATAGAGCGATAGGTAGATAGCATTTATACGTCATGCCATATTGGCAGCGTCCATGAGGACATATGACGGACCCCCAGAGACTTGAACACAAGATCTCTGAATAGAGGAGGCCTATCTTGAGAGGTCTTTGGGTGGTACTGTCCTTTGGGATATTCATATAATCCTTTGGAATATGTAAGTTCGTTTGCAGAACCTAAAGACGTTTAGGTATTAAAATAATGGTTGGAAACATTTGGCTCGGACCTTATCTAGGTACCCTAGAAGAAGGTGAGTAATCAACAATGGTTGGGTGGCATTGGAATGTACGGGAGAACATTCCAAAAGAGGGTAGACGGTTGTCACTTTGACAGGCGTGTGGCACAGATAATTAATCACATCCATATAGACGGTGAAGTTTGGCACAAAGTGTTGACATTATTAAGGGGGTTCTAACACAGGCACTCACTACGTATTACAGAGTTTGTACCGTGGTCTGGGAAAATGGTCCATAAAAAGAACACGAGCATTGAGAAGAAGAAGTGAGGGGTGGTAGGATTAAAGCTACCAATGGTCTGGAGGGGTGTTGCATGGCAGACCCTAGTTGGTTGGGCGAAAAGAGATCCTTTCTTTGGGAAATGAGATGAGTCAAGGTTTAGACACTAGAGAGAGACAACGTTAATTATAATTATGTCTATAAAACATTACGTCGAATAAGGTCTAATATAAAGCATATGAATGTAGTATAGATTAAATGATGGCAAGGCCCGAAGAAATTGTGTTATCAAGGCATCTACCAAAGGAAAAATAATTAAAGGTATGGATCGAGGAACGCCGATAACTGGACATTATTATCGTCGCCTAAAGAATATCCAAGGATATAACACATGCTGCTATTCTAGAGAGTTGCCCTGTCGTTGTTAATTAAGTTCCGGAATTAGTCCCACTAAATGAGTTGATGTTGTCATAACAAGTTGGCCGGACTTGCTAGGTTACGTCGTGCCATTTGGTCGGTTTATTCCTAGGGGATACTAGCTTTATATGGTTGACAGTTATCCGGTTGACTATAGCAGAGAGAGGTCGTCTCCCATAGCTATGGCAAGGCTGCTTACTCCGGCGGCTATGGCGAAAGAGCTTGCTTCGACGGCTATGGCGAAAGAGCTTGCTCCGGCGGCTATGGCGGAAGAGCTTGCTCCGGCGGCTATGGCAAAAGAGCTTGCTTCGGCGGAGTTGTTGCCTCCACAATGTGGGTTTACCAAAGGCATGCCTCTAATTTAGATATGGAATAGATGCACTATAAATATTAGAAAAAGCATTATATCACATCAAGAAAGAAGTTGGCTTATTGGTAAAGGTGTTGTCTTGGGTGCAGAAGGTCAGGGGTTCAATCCCATGATGTACCTTTTTCTTAAAAGAACTGCTAACTGGACAAAACAGAATATTAGATATGTATAACAAAGCAATAGAACACATAATGCTATATAAAGATAGTTGGCAAGATGGAAAGAGTGTTGGGTTGGAAGTAAGAGGTCACGGGTTCAAAACGCGGGCGGAAAAGAAAAAACTTATTTTTTTTTTAAAAAAAAACGGACGCGTATTTTTATACGGCGGACCGTATGGGGCGCTGCGTTGCTTATACGCGTTTTATTTTTGAAAAGAAACACCTCTGAGTAAGGCAGCGCCGCTTTCCATTTTTCGGCGGCATGTTGTCTTTTTGACCTCGGGAGACGTGCCCCTTAGGGTATTTGGGAGGTGCCCGATCCATTGGAGCCGTTTTTGCCTTCATCTGAACTACCTACAGAAAGTTATAGCCCTTCCAATCTTGGGTCCTCCAGTCACAACTTTTTCCCTCCAAAATCGCCCTAACTTCCTAAAATTCACAATTTATTACATCCACCTAACACAAAATTAAATGACCAAAAAGTTAAGCAGTCCAACTAGCCTAAACTCCCACTCAACTACCGAACTAACGGGTTAAAGATTTGGTCAGTGCTATGATTTCGGTCAACCAAAATCATGGCTCTGATACCACTGTGACGCTCCCTAAACATATACGACCCTCGGACGTATACATACGGGGACTTTCCCCTCCCATGGCGACCAACTCGCCATGAGCAGGGCCCTCCGTCTATTTCGGGCCATCTATAATATGATGCCCGAAAGAAGGACACGAAGGGGTCATTCGGCCCACGCCTTCAATGGGGCTCCTACGTCGCGGAAGCGTGAATACATGTTAGCACACATCATAAATCATATATAAATAACCACCACGAAGGGTGGCACATCCATCCAAGTACCAACGACAAAGAATATGCATCTAAACCTAAGAAAACACCCCAAACCCGGGTTCTACCCGGTTCGGACTCAGATGAGGATGGATCGACGGCTCGACCTCAAGAGATCGGCCAGACGGAGGTATAACTTTGGCATTGGCTGGCATAGAACATCGGCTAGGGTTGTCCACTCCATCCGCCCCTCCGTGCACACTTTGCGGATGGGTCAATTCACGCTATGGCGTCAGCTATAGCCAGGAGACGCGGGCTCGAGGCATCACCCTCGGCGAGCCTACTCCAGGTTCATGAAGCCCCGGTCCGATGAGGCGAGGTCGGGGAAGCGTCCCCTTCGAGAATCCGCGGTGGTTCCATGGGTGAGCTAGAGAATACGTGCGCATCGGCGACCCCACATCCGTGCAGGACTTACGCCCTAAATCTACTCAAAGTGCAAAGGTGCCCCATACGGGTCACACCTCTACACCGTGGAGTGTCCGGACCCATACCCGGCCCTCACGTGACCCGGCCATCGGGCCTAGCTCACTATAGGAGTCCAGAGCCTTTTATGTTCGTGCAAGACCCCACCAACCACTTCACCACTGTGTTCCTTATCTGATGCTAAGCCAGTCCATAGCATCTATGACCCGGTGGGCTCTTGTGCCTGGCCGCATCTAATGGGAATAATACTGGGGCTATATCTAGGAGCATACTACAATACATGGGCTCGAGAGGTCTCTACCCCGTAATCCCCCATATCCAGGAGTGCTAACTAAGCAAAGAACTACTAAACCATCAACCAAAGCACGTACAGAGACTAGAGATAAGAATACTCACCATATCAATCAAGGGTTAGTCTAACAGGTAAACCACAGAGAAAACAGAGAGAGAACACACCACAGAGAGGTGCTATGCTATAAATCAACAAAGTAACCTACTGACTAACCGTCAAATCGGTCTTGGGCTGCTCCATCTCGACTAACTGAAGGGTAGCGAAGGTTGCCTCTCTCATGTTTCTTTTATTTTGTTCTAATGTTCTTTTTCTTAATCCAGGATGATAATTGAGCCTATACCCGTCATGTAGCCTTAGATATAGGACCTCCCCTCCCCCCCAAAAGAAAAAAAAAAGAAAAAATACACCCAGAGTCTCTAATGGGGAGAAACTCGGGGAAAACTTTTGGGGATGGAAAACCTGCAATATCAGAAACTTATAGGTCTAAGTTGTTTGAAATAGATTGATCTCAAGTGCATAATGGCTAAGCTGTCTCAAAAATATGTAGGTTTAAATGGCATTAAAATAGTAATCTGCTTTGGTTGTAGGGCAAGCAGAGTAGTTCCTACTTTTTATTTTGGAAATTCCATTTAAGAGCTCTCTTTGGAAATGATCAAACAAAAGAAATGTCATCAGATCGAATGAAGGTCTCCATAAAATGATCATGCAGCTAAATGCAGATCAAGGAAAACACAGTAAAGCAAAAACTTCACAAACATGTATATGTAGTTGGAAGTTAGAAACCTACAGAAATAAGGTCTTTTACAATAGCTTTGGTCCAATAGCAAATATTCTACAAAGGAATAGTTGGTCTGGTTAACACGTTGCCAGACCCTTCCAAAGATACACAATAAAAAGTTCTTCAAACTGACTTTTGTAATGTATATGACCAAATATCTAACAATAGAGCTAGTTGTACCATGCGCTCAATACATTATGTATGAAACCCCAACAATGCATTAGGATCAACCGCTTCTTGGTTTCCTCATACCAAGTGCACATGATAGGGACGTTCAATCTACAATCAAAGAAGTGTTCCCTGTTACCATACATATTCAGCGGTATCTTGAAGCTGTTATTTTAATCATTCAGCCTTTCTGTAGAAATAGCTCTAAGTTGCAAAATGCACTTATCTTCGTCATCTTCTACTGCAGGTGCTAGTGTAGCATTGCTTGGACCTGCTTGGTGCTGGGGTTGATGAAAGGTGTTAGGCCATTGAAATGGTTCTTCCAACTGTCTTAGAGCTATATTCTGCGTAGCAATTTTCTGTTCGGGGGGAAAGAAATTTCTCCACCACATCTGATCTTCTTCTAAGAAGTACTTAAAGTCTGAGGATATTCCATTTTCAATGGATTTTAAGGATGTCACTAGGGTACTTTTCTTCTGCTTGGACTCCTTAGGATTTTTAAGAGGAAGTTGCTCAGCGCATTCTAGGAAGCAAGTGTCTGGAATATATTTAAGGAAGCGCAATCCCTCTGGTGGACTCCAGTCCTTAGTTGTGGTGTACTTCTTCCCCTGTAAGAAGCTTTGTCCATCCTTCAAGTAGAACTTGATGTGATGTTGAAAGATGAGATCATTCAACTTGCTCACGGCTTGTCCTCTGTCTGAACGTTGAGAGAAAACAAACTCTCTGAAGTCAGCAGTCTCTTTAAGAAGCTCAATCACTGGAATGAGAGTGTAAGAATCCTCAATAATTCGAACTAAAGTAGGAAGAGAAAAAGCCTTCTTCCTTCTAAGGCGCACAGAAAATCTGCTGAACATTTGGTCAATCTGATCATGAGTGTGGCCTACAAGTAAGAATCCGAGCTTTACTTTTCTAAAGATCCCTAGCTCCACTAACATGGCACAGTAAGCAAAGAGTGTTTGATTCTTGTTGTCCCTTGTAGTGGTGTCAAGTTGCAGATAGAGCGCTGGTGGTAATTGCTCTTGTTCGCACAGGACCTTGTTAAGAATTGTAATTGTGAGGTTCGGGTCACCATGCAAGTTTTTGGATACGTCAAAAATACTTTGCACTTTAGACTTCCTTTGAAGACCATAGCTCCTACGAGGTGGACCTTAACAAAACATTCCTCTGGCACATCTTTAGGAATGTTCAAGAAATGGGGTAGAGTAGTTTTTTTTTGATCCATTCCATCAATCACAACAGACATATGCAGTGGACGTTCGAGAGCTTTTTTTCTGTGCTTGGCAAGCTTTCTTCTCTCTGCTGCTTGTTGTTCACGATGTCTGGCAAGGTTCTGTTGCACATTATCTGTTGAAGAATTGAGGTCAAAATATTTAACCATCATTCAAGTAAATTGGGATTATGTCTTGATTTTGGGATTCATTTTTAATGGCAATTTTTTAGTAACTTGATAAAAGTCACTACACGTTAATATATAATCACACACCTTAAGATAAATTCACACCTTAACTTCAAATTACAAAATCATATATCACACTGCTCATGTAGTACACAGCTTTTCATAACTGTGATTGATACATAGTAAGGTACAATAACATATTTACATAGTTTTTCATTTTTCCACCAGCATCCCCAATGATATGTTAGCCTTATTTCTTGCATCCTGAGGTATTGTAACTCTTGCATTTTCACTTGGAATAGTTTTTGGAGTCCACGAGTACAACACTGTTTCAATGTCTAGCCAAAGATCAGGATCACAAGGATTTCTCCTCCACCTATTTGTCCAACAATCTAAATATCTTTCTTTATCGGTGACATTACTCAACTGATGCACTAGACACCACCATTCCATGCGCACCTTATTGAAGTTAACATCACCTTGCAAATATCCGAGATGGTGTATCCCAACCATACTGGGTAGGTCTCTAGATCTGTTGATTTTACTACTACAAATTGGTGGCACTTCACGTCAGTAGAAGTTTCATCACAATCCATGCCTAGATATTTTGGCCTATCCTTCTTAGGACCAACATAGTGTTTGTCAGATTGAGGAGGAGCAATATGCCTTAACAATGCTACTAATGGTACCATCATCTTCATCAGCACCAGCTAATGTTTTCCACCTACTTTTAGGGAACCACCCTTCTTTCAGCTCTTCTGAGGATGTGTCTACCTCATCCAACAAGTTGATCACCTTCTTCCAGTAATCTATTAATGCACGATTAGTCTCATCCGAATTAGTTTGCCAATGCTTGATGTAGTCATTGATGCCATCCTTAGTCAATCCCAATTGCTTCACTTCTTCAATTGGTTGGTGCTTCTTGAAGAAAGGGTGGTCTTTTGCCTCGAAACTTGGTCCCGAGGGTAATGTCGATGTTTTGAGTCCATTGGCAGAGTCATTTTACAGTTTTGGAGTGGTAGAGTTGCCTGTCCGTGGCCAAGGGCCTTCGGGAGAGGACCTTTGGGGTGAACTGCTTTTGGAAGGTTTTAAGGGTCCATTTTCTGACGCCAACACCCTCCCTCTACGTGATGACATTGTGCAAGATTCTGGTCGACTAGGATATAGCCTCTGAAATATAAACCCTGTGTGTTGCTAGGTTATTGAAGGGTTTACATTTTGGAGGCCGAGTTTTAGTCGGTTGCACTTGGGACATGGCCGAGAAGCTGCAATTGAAAACCAAAGCAATAGGAATTGACGGAATGAGGTTTGGATTTATCCTCCTCCTAGAATGGCAAATAGAAGCCAAGAGCGCCTTTTGTAGTAGCAAAATTGTTTGAGATCATTTGGGATGGCCAATAGATCCAAACCCCATTCCTTCAGTTCCTATTGCTTCATGTTTTTAACTGCAGCTTCTTGACCATGTTCTAAGTGCAACCGACTAAATCTCGACCTCCATAACGTAAACCCTTCAATAACCTAGCAACACACAGGGTTTACATTTCGGTGGCCATATCCTAGTCAGATTTGACCAGGATCTTGCACAATGTCATCATGTAGAGGGAGGGTGTTGACGCCAGAAGACGGACCCTTAAAACCTTCCAAAAGCAGTTCACCCCAAAGGTCCTCTCCCGAAGGCCCTTGGCCACGGACAGGAAACTCTCCCACTCCGGAACTATAAACTGACTCTGCCAATGGACTCAAAACATCGACATTACCCTCGAGACCAAGTTTCGTGGGTGGAAGACCACCCTTTTCTCCAAGAAGCGCCAAGGTAGCTCCTGTTCAACACGTTCGTAGTCAATTGGTCTAAGAGATGGTTGTGAAATACTGTCATGTAGAGGTTCGTGTTTCTTTTGTTGCCAAAAATGACCGTATGACTTGGTCCCTAGGGTAAATTTACCATTCCGGATGACATGGCGAAGTCAAATCTCCATTCTAGAGCCTTTGTATTGCTCGAATGACAAAACACTTGGGTTTCTACACGGTCGACCGCAGGACGCTTTGTGGTTTGATAAGTTCTCCCGGACGGATCTTGGATTTTTTTGAATTTGCTCGAAGCAGGTTACTTGAACGGTGGATTCAACGGTCGGATAGGGAAACTGAGCTCCAGGAGGGAGGCATTGGCATTTGCCCTCTCGGAGGATCGTTGGCAGGAAAGGATGCCTCCACAACCTTTTTGCGGTCCATCTCCTGGGGTTTGGCCTCTCCCCTCTGGTGAGGAAGCCGTGAAAAGTCCTGGCCTGGTTCGATTTGGGGAAGGGTGTCAGAGCTTTAAGTTCTTCAAGATCCCTCTATTCTATCCCGCATGGCATGTTGGAGCCCGCGTGGCATGTTTGAGCCACCTTGGCATGTTTGAGCCTAGGTGGATGTTGGAGCCTAGGTGGCATGTTGGAGCCCACGTGGCATCTTTGAGCCACCTTGGCATGTTTGAGTCTAGGTGGCATGTTGGAGCTCCTGTGGCATGTTTGAGCCATCTTGGCATGTTTAAGCCTAGGTGGCATGTTTAAGCCACCTTGGCATGTTAGAGCCCATGTGGCATGTTAGAGCCACCTTGGCATGTTAGAGCCAAGGTGGCATCTTGGAGCGCGCATGGCATGTTTGAGCCTAGGTGGCATGTTCGAGCTCGCGTGGCATGTTTGAGCCATCTTGGCATGTTGGAACCTAGGTGGAATGTTGGAGCCTGCGTGGCATGTTTGAGCCACCTCGGCATGTTTGATCCACCTTGGCATGTTTGAGCCTAGGTGGCATGTTTGAGCCACCTTGGCATGTTGGAGCCTAGGTGGCATATTTGAGCCACCTTGGCATGATGGAGCCTAGGTGGCATGTTGGAGCTTACGTGGCATGTTTGAGCCACCTTGGCATGTTTGATCCTAGGTGGCATGTTGGAGTCGAGGTGGCATGTTTGAGCCATCTTGGCATGTTGGAGCCTAGGTGGCACGTTAGAGCCTAGGTGGCACGTTGGAGCAGAGGTGGCATGTTCTAGCCACCTTCGCATGATGGAGCCTAGGTGGCATGTTGGAGGCCACGTGACATGTTTGAGCCACCTTGCCATGTTGGAGCCTAGGTTGCATGTTGGAGCCTGCGTGGCATGTTTGAGCCACCTTGGCATGTTGGAGCCCACGTGGCATGTTTGCGCCACCTTGGCATGTTTGAGCCTGAGCCAAATTGGATGGAATTTTAGCAATTTTTTGTATGTGATGGATAAATGGTGTACTTTTGACTAGGAAAAATGGTCTTGTGAACTTTGGTCTCCACAAATGGCAATGGTGTATGAAAAGGGAGAAAATGATGGATAAAGAGATGATTTTTCTGGGTGGAATGGTAGTGAAGACCTTGGAAAATAGCAAATTATGCCTTAAGAAATAATATCATGGCTCATGCAAAGTACCGTTGAAATTCGAGTGGTCTTCCAACCTTTGACTTTAAGTGTTCAAGATACTTAGGTGATTAAATATTCTTCAAGAAATCCCTATATGATGCCAAACTAGTGTCCATCTTTTGGTTCTTCATTACAAGTTGCCAAGTGATGGGTGTCTTCAAGTTTCATGCTCTATGTACAAGCTCTCTCTCTCTACACATAATGCTAGTGAAGTGTGTCAAACATGCATATAGCTCTTGTATGCTGCCATTTTGTGGCATTAATGGCATGTGGACAATTTGGTCATACATGGATTCTTAGAAAACCATAAAAAACCACACCTCAAAAAAATACTACCTTAAAAAACACCTTAAAAAAAAGCATCCCTTCAAAAAACTATACAGCCCGAGAAAACAACACATCCTTAAAAAAGAAACGACTCCTCCTTAAGAAACCACCCATTCTTATAAAAAAAAACTATGGCTCCTTAAGAAAAACTACAGCATATCCTTAAAAAATCACACCTCCATATAACTACGTGTAGCTTTTTTTCAAACCTTCAAAAAAACAACCCGTATTGCGTTTTTACTGTTGTTTTCAGATGTGCGGGGTTGTAGTGTATTGAAACATTCTCAGTCCTCTCAGCCTTTTTGTGATCCTACATCTAGTATCGTTACCCCTTTGATTGCCATTCCTGTTCTTGATTCTTCTGTAGTAATACATGCTTCAACAAAACCTACTTCAGTTGTTGGCCCTCCTTGTGATGTGGCTCCCTTAGCTTCCTCTTGCAGTATATCTCCATCTATTTTCCCCTTTGTTCTTCAGCCAGTTACACCCCTCGATACAATGTCACTTGTGCCCCATGTTGATTCATCTGCTCATACACGGCACGAGGTAGAGGTTGTTGAGCCTTCTTCTAATCTGGTTGTGCATCAAGCACCATCAAATGTGGTTCATCATGTTTTAGATGTAGAGGTATCTCAATATGCAATTGTGTCTTTTGTTTCCATACTTTTGATTCCCTGCAGTAGCCCAAGAGTATCATCAATCAGGAGGATGGTTAGAAATGTGTCTCTCTTAAGAAGTTAGCTCGACAAAGATGATCTTCAACAGCTCATATTTGTGATTTGGAAACCGAGGCATACTTTGGCTGTAGGATCTCTGAGGCTACCAGGTAGAAGTTAGCCTGACAAAAATGATCTCCAGCAGTTCATATTTGTGATTTGGAATCCGAGGCTTACTTTGGTTGTAGGATCTCTGAGGCTACCAGGTAGCTCTACGTAGAGCGACTATTTTCCCTCTGTGTATCATGTACCTCAGTCTCATGTACTTGCTTTCATGATCTAATGATGAACATATCTATCATCCTTCCGGGGGGGGGGGAGGGGGGATGCCCTCCGCTTGTGGTATTGTCTTGGACATGTTACTAGGAAAAATAGATTATAGACTTTAGCAACCTTGTAACCCTTCTTCATCCTTTCGAGAGACTAGCTACAATTGGCAAGATGTTTCACCTTAAAACATATTGAACTAAAAAATGGAGCTTTTTTTCCATATGAATTTCTCCATTGTAAACCTTGGGATATGCTATATTAGTGGTCTTCGATCTAAAGATGTGAAGCGAGGAAAACAAACAAGGAAATGTTGCCTTAGTCTCAATTGGGTGATGCTCGAAAACACGTCCTAAGGCTGGGTTCACATGCAACCGTTGGTGGAGAGGGGCACTGTTTTACCCTGTCTTAATTGAGGATGCTCTGTGATGGTGTTCGTAAAAGGGCGAGGCATTTTTCATGACAGTAATGGTTGTGAGACCACATGTGAATCCAGTCTAAGAGTTTGAAGCAGTGTTGGGCAAATTCCGGGGAATACTATAAACTAACCAGTTGGAATTGGAAATTTTCCGGTCGAAGTGAGTATATTGTAGGAATTTTTCCGGCAAGTTTTCTATTAAGACAATAGAAAGTTCCAGTTCCAAATACGAGAAATCTGATTGGCCAAAGTAACCATATTTTTCAATGGGGCCTAAAAACTTTGCCCAACACTGCTTTGAAGAAGATGATGCATGAGGGCTAGATTATACTTTAATAATTTCTACATTAGGAATAGAATAGAATAGATTTTTTATCCACTAGAGTTATACACGTGATGCACTGGAATTGTACAAACAAATGCCCAGTTAACTATCATATAGCCTACTCCTTTGGGATTAAAATTACACCACGTACCTTTTTATGCCCAAAAATGACAACAAAGTTATGTATTTTAGCAACCGAATTACAAACCATATAGATTTTGTAAGATATTAAAGTCCATATAGTATGCTATTTTCGTTTTGGGGTTGGGGAGGGTTTTCAGGCAGTGGTTAGGAATATGATTTCCATATAGTATTGTATAAAAAATGGTATAATTTGCCATGTGGGAGCAGCTTGAGTGTTTTCTGCTATTTTGGGTGGCTTGGAACGATCTACTAGGCACATGGGCATGTCTGTTGGGAAGACAGGTGTGCATGGCATGTCGGTTTGAGAGAAAGGTGAGAAACAGTCCGGTTGTTGAGCGGTGTTTACACCATGCAGAGAGATGGGGCAGTTCGTGGGGGCTGGATAGAGGGGCGGCTTGTTGAGGGCTGCCGATTCCAGTCCATGTTGAGAGATGCATTGAGATGGAGATGCATTAGATGCAGGCTGGCAGATGCATTGAGGTTTGGGTTCAAAGGCGGTGCTGGTGGGTTCAAATTCCGTGTTTCCCATTGCCATTGGCACAAGAGGTGTTAATTGTGAAGGCAGCAGGATTCCGGCTTAGAGTGCATGGTCGATTCAGAATGCAGGTGTGCCGATTGCAGATTTCGATTGCAGAGCCGAGTAGCAGGGACAGTTCTGGTGAGGCACAGGCTGATTCCAAGTGGATTCGTAAGTGTGCTGTTCAGAGGGCGGGAGCGTTTTGGGAGAGCAAAGGAGCTATGGTCTAATACTGTGGCAGGGGTGGTTTTATCTGATCGATGCCAAGCTTTGTAGTGTGGTTCAGCAGTGCAGGCTTCATGCTGACGATCTTCCAACCCTGCTTGTCCTAATTTTTGGCAGTGGTAGAGGATTGATCTGTGGAGGGAGAGGATGCTCCGGCAGCAGGCTGCTTGAACGGAGTCTTCATTATGACTATTGGTTTTTTTTTTTTGTTTTGGCTTCTTTATTTTGCTTGGTTTCTTATTTTTGGGTGAAAATCTTAATGGCCATTGATCTGGCACAATACCAGGGATATCCCACAGATCAATGGCTCTGAATAAAACCTGGAGCAAAACCGATAAACATAGCAATAAACAATAAACCGAGTTTTGATATCGTAGGCAATGCCATGCGTTTGTATCCGTTTAGCCCTTGCCAACTTTTAAGCCATGGAGCTACCATCTAGCGCTTCCAATGACGGAGTCTACATCAAGTCTATCAGGTTCTTTACTTGCTTATGGATTTTCTTCCTTTTTTTGGTAAAACTTTCATGATCAAGCCTGACATTGATATGATTTAGCAGAGTCAGAGCTTGCAAGTCACTTGGATCAGAAATGCAGAAGTTTACATTCAGCAAGGGAATCAATTTGATCGCCGGAGCAAATGGGAGCGGAAAATCTAACATTCTAGGTATTCCCTTAGCTGAAAAATTAGTGTTAGCTCATTTTGCATATTTGCATTTTTTTATTACGATCATTCGCCATGTTTACAGAGGCGATTTGCTTTGCTCTTTGTGAAAAGACATCATCTCTAAGGATACAGCATGTCGGGGAGCTCCAATCTTCAAATACTGAAGAACAATGTGAAGTAGTTCTAGAAATTGCCGATCGGAATGGCAGTAAAAGCATACACACAACAGAATTATCTGTGAAGGTCATGCCTGATGGAACTAGGCAGCATCGGTTGGATGGAAAGCTTAAGATGATGAAAGAAGTAAAGGTAAGATAAATTAATCGAGCTATGATCCATGAGAACGCTAAATGGCATTCTTGCTGATATACATATTTGCTGCAAGAAAGGAATTTCTCCGTAGAAGAAAAGTCCTAATGGAGGAAACATCAGCTGTTCTCCATCAATCAAGAGTAACTGAACTGGCTGACCATAATTCTCCTGCTGTTCTTGCGTCAATGATATCTGAAGCTTCAGGAGCAGGTTAAGCACATAAATGACATAAAGTCAAAATGGAATGGACCAAAAGTCTTATGCTTGCTGTTCTTAAATCATACAGGGAGATGGAATGACGAGGTCGGAAAAGCACAGCAGGAGCTAAAGAAAACGAGAGAAGGGCTTCAAGAAATTCAAAGAAACATGGATTTGCTTGCCAAAGCTGTCTCTATGGATGATGCGCAGATAAAAGCTATGCAGAGAGTTCAAAAGGTGGCACACAGTGCATAATAGTTCTATTTTCATATTTAGTATCAAATAACTGATAGTTATATCACATAGTCCGTATATTTAGTTACAGATATAATCTGTGTACCCACGTGGATATTTTGACGTTGATCAAAAAAAGACTCAAAAGAAAAAAAAATGGCAAAGTAACTTTTGAATGTTAAAGAGAACTCTACGTGCATGGCATTGACCTGCACAAAAATTACTATTACTAAGATTACTTAGACTATAGCTTCTGACGCACAAGTTGTATTTTTCAGGTTTCTTCTGAGGCAGCTATCAAAGCAAAACAGGCTATGGAGTTTCAGAATCATAAACTTCTGGATCTCTATGAGGATATTTCAAAAAAAGAGAAAGAACTCTCAATTAGAAAAACTGAACTTCAAAACCAAAAGACTCTCTTGAGAGATAAGAGATCCTCTTTAAGCCAAATGAAAGAGGGAGAAATATTAATAAATGATCATTTGACAGAATCAAGGTGCGAGTTACTTCAAGCCAAGGCCGCGAAGGAAGAAGAAAAACTGTTGTTTGAGAGAAAGGTACACTTCGTTGAAGAGAATACTGCAGTACTGGATAATTACTTACAACGACAGCAGAGTATTGATGAGAGGCTCGTACATCTAAGAACTCAGTTGAAGGAAAAGCAAGAACTTGTGAACAGGCTTGAAATTGGTCTTCAGCTTCCCTCTCAAAGTATTAGACCAGGCTTGCCAATGCAATTTTACATGGAGGACTTGCGTAGCACAATAGCTGTGGCAAATCATCGTCTTCAAGAGTTCAAACAACAGCAGCAAACAATAGCAGATGTATTAAGCATAATTGCACGTGGCAAAGTTGCAAACGAAAAAGAATTGTCAGAATGGAGAGCTGAACTGACTAAGGTCTTAGCATGCAATCCTGATTATTCTCTTGAACTTGTGAGGCTTAATAACAACATTGATTCACTTCAAAAAGGAAAGAGTGTTTGCCAAAAAGAACGAGAAGACTTACATAGAAAGCAAATGCTTTTACGTGCCCGTCTTGGGACATTGGTTGATGATGAGGCATCTATACCAACCTGGCCATTGCATTCTTGCTTTAGATTTAAAGAATTCAACCAGGAGATTCAGAAGTGCTTAAGTCCATTGGACGTCATCGCAGGTAAACTTATGAGGTAGATTTCTGGCGTTCTCCTCATACATTTACTTATCCAATGTTATCAGGATCAATACAGAAAATATGTGTCACTGAGACAGCTCAAGATGCTGCAAAGCTGTTACAAATATGGGAAAGTGATCATAGGCAAACAAACTTCACTCGTATATGGCCATTGGCAAGTCTACAAATTACTGATCGAACAACCAATCAAAGACATTCCCAGAGAGATGCTGCTAAAGGAAGCATAATTTTACCTATGGAGCTTTTCACTTATGAGAAACGGATGGAAAATGCCATCAAAAGAGCCTTTGGAGGATATGTAATTTCCACCACAGACGAAGTTGCAAAGGAACTTATCTCCAGGCATGGCGTTTGGAATGTCACTATTGATGGAAAGATAAATCGTGTTGGATCAGTTACAGGGGGTTGGCGCGGTGACACAGCCAATAGCTACATCAGTATGAAATATGAACATGATTTTGTAGAAACACAATTGGCTGCGAAAGCAAGACAGCTTGATGAGATCGAGAAGGTTATGCATAAAAAACATATATACCACTAGTCGAAGTGAATCTGAATTTTCTCATGTTGTAGGAATAAGTCAGTGGTTAAAGGTTGTAATTTATGGTATTTATCTCACAAAATTGCTGTGGTATGTGTGTGATGTGCTGCCCCTGCCAGAGAATTGAAAGCTCAACTAAACAGTTGGATGCATTGAGAGCTATTAAAATACAAGAAGAGAAGCTGAACAATCATATTTTCAATGCTGAACAACAGGTGTACATGCTCTGGAGTTATACTTACTGTTAGCAAGACACATGTCACGTGTCTATTCATAGATGACTAGGCATGCCACCTAGGTGTTGCTGACATGGCTCTCCTATAAAGCCATAGTCACGCTTCATTGTTTTTCATTCAGAGTTCACTCACTAGACTAGCTAGATCGTCTATCTCATTCTATCCTTGCAGTCTTCATCCTATTCATATCCAGTCATATCTTCACTTACTATATGTCTCCAAAAACTTTTATTTGAATAGTGCGTTTTACTCTCTTAACACATGTTTTCAGATTTCTTCATGAGAGCAAACAGACTACACATTCTTTCCTCATTTTTTTTCTATTTGCTTGATTCGTAATATTAGAAGAAAGGGTCGAGTTCATGAGCTTCTTCAGTTTGCAAGTTTTTTCTATTGTTGAAAGTGGTTTATCATGACTGCCAATGGATGCATTCTTATGGCAACAGAAGTAAACTTAACCATATCCTCTTGTAAGTTAAAGTCTTACTATGAATATGGGACATTATTTGGGTTCCACAGGTCAGTTTAGCTTTCCTATGCACAGGTGGAAGCTGTAATCAATGCTATTTAATTATTGACACAACGACAATAAGTGCTTCTAAGAATGTGTATACTCGTATTGATCTCATCTTGCAGCTTGAAGGTCTTTCACGGGAAGCAATAGAGAAAGAACAGCTTCTTAAAGAACACAAGAAGATGGCAGCTCTAGTTGAAGAAGAAGTTGAAAGAAGCAAGAGTAAACTACAAACCATGCAATGTACTCCTGAGAAAGATAGAGACCGAGAAGATGTTTTGAATAAGGCATTACAAGAAGAGAGAATAGAGGAATCATCTCTTTTAAATGAACTAGGTGATGTCCTTTCTGAGCAAGAAAACCTTCAGTTTCTCCAAAACAGATTATCAGAAAATCTGGAGGATATAGATGTTGCTGAATTGAAAAAGGGAATTTGTTCACTGGAGCAAGAAATTGCAGATATAAATAACAGGCTTATCGAGATTGAAGCAGCAATTGAACATTCTAAAATGGAAGAAAGAAGCAGACTGTCTATAATGTCTTCAGTAAGTAGTGACATTGCAGACATAGAAAGAAAGATTGCTAGTGAGAAAGACCAAATTACAGATCTAAAAAGATCACTGTCACAAGTGGAGGAACTTAAAAGGAAAATTGAGGAAGATATCAAGAGTTTAGCATCTCTAATAAAAGTAAGAGCAGTGTTATTTGATTACCCTTTTGGAACTTTATAAGTCATAACCAGCTTTATCACATTTCTGTCTTGCTTCCTGGGAATGATGCTTCCAGGAATGTATTAGACATGAGCCCATGGACGTTGATGGATTGACTGATGAACAACAATATATGGCCTGCCGAAGAAATCTCGACAGGCTTGTTGCAGAATTACAAAATTTAAAGGTGGTGGAGAAGAATGTCACCATAGAAGAGCAAGTAATGTTCAAGGAGCGCATGGAGAAACTCAATATGTTCAAACAGTACTCAGCTTCCATTTCTGAATCAGTGAACATTTTGGTTGAGGGAATTAATAAAATGAGGAGCCTCGTCGAGCATGCCAATGAAGCCACATTTCAAGTCATTCGTGAGACGTTCATTGAATGCTGCAAAATTTTACTGCCAAATATATCTGTTGATCTTGCCAAGGTCAAGTCTTTAGTAGAAGATGGTGTGAAGTTGTTATTTTGCAACAGCCAAGATGCCTCGTCTAATACAGAGTGGAAGAGTAATCTGGAAGAACTTTCGGGTATTTAACCATGTTCTCAGGCCTTCCTGATTGTTTAGATATTATTGTGATTTCTATATGATGGTGCTCTGCAGGAGGTCAGAGAACAATGTTGAGCCTTGCCCTGGTTCTCACGGTTGCTAAATCCAGTGGGAGTTGTCTTTATGTTATGGATGAGGTAGACGCTGCTTTGGATCAGCAAAATCAAGAACGTATTGCAAAATTGGTAAAAAGTGTAGCAGCACGTGGCAGCCAAATAATATGTGTGAGCCATAATGTATGTTTCCAGCGGTATTGTGATACAGTCATCAAAGTCTCCATGGTGAATGGTTCCACTCTGCTGCAGAACTAGAATTTAAGCTCAGTCCTCCTTGACCTTTATGTCTTCCTTCACCGTGGTAGAATCAAATGAAATTCCATTCTCTAACATCTTCTAACATGGCAGCATTTGCACAGCAGTGAAGACATCACTCAATTCATCTCTTAGTTTGGCAGATTTGCAACTATTGATGTCTTCCAGTATCATGAAGTCTTGAATTACTTGAGCAAATGGGGACTATCCTTTTGATAGATTAAATCCATTGCATATGCTCCACTTTTTTTTTTTTTTTTTTTTTTTTTTTTTTTTTTTGAGGGTATGAATATGTTATATTATAGAGAAAGTGTTATACATATATCCCACTTATGGGATTAATAAAGCTAGCCTTTGCATTCCTGTACTCAGATCATCATCTACTAACCAGTGACACTTAAAGAACACATAAAATCCTTGGATCATACCAATCCTGTCTAGAGCTTTGTTATAGTTGAGCCCATATTTTCGATGATGGGCGAGAGCCATGAGAGCCACCTCCATATTAAAAATATTCTTCATCTTGTCCAGGGAGAATTGTTGTCCCCCCATAGTAATACCACACCTATGCTTCCATATTGTCCACAACCCTATGTTGAGACGCCTTGAGAGATAACATCTCCATCGGTAGCTACAATTATTCACGGCCATTGTAGATCATTGGTACCAATGGCCGGACACACCCAATCGGAAGATCATGACCTTGGGGCAAAAGAATAAATGAGTGAGGGTTTACGAGGTATTGCATCCAAGCGGGCATCTGTCACTTTCGGAAGAATCCCATTTAGTAGAGAGTCTCTCCATAGTGCTCAATCCTCCTGTAAAGCTAACCATCGAAAAATTGCAACCTTCTTGAGCAGAGTGAAGTCCATGACTTAGCTAGTAGTTGTTTTGCCTGTCTGGTGTCAACTCCCAACTTTGTCGGCGGCTTTTAAGGGGAGTCATCACGGAGAAGGCGATATATCGTGCTGACAACATATTTCTCTTCCTGTTTACAGGCCCACTTCACTTCCGTGTACAGCTATTCTTCATATATGGCTATCCAAATAAGCTTCGAGGGAACCACTAGTCTAAATCCCAGTTGTCGAATATGTAATAATGTGGACTCCATACATAATACGAGATTGTAATTTTTCTCTTAAAGCTCCTTCAAATTCAATTTCCTCCGCCGACTCCTCAAACGTCTAAACTCTCACCAGTAAGCAATCCAAAGCTGCAACATTTGGATAATATTGACTTAAAATGCCATGTTTTAATGCTTCAATGTGCTACGCATACAGTTCACACAAGTGCTTGTATAATTTGCAATGTATCTCTATCACTATCGGAAATAGAAAAGGTTAGATAACAGAAGTTAATAACAGATATTTACTTTCAAGACCCCCTCAACATTGGATTTGGCATCAAGGTCCCAAATTTCTGAGGACTGTCAATGCTCCCATTTATATTCAGAATATTGCACTGTATCAGAGGAATAATGAAGCCAATATTCTATCAGAGAATGTCCTCTATACTTACATGGACATTAGACTCCAGCTCCAAGCTCCAGTCTAATGCTTGTTACAAACATGTTTGGTCCTCAACTAACTAACTTAGGAAGTTGGTCCTCAACTAACTAACATGTTTAATGAATTGTTAAGTCTCTTGTTAAATCTTAGAATGAATGTACCTAGCCATTTCATTCTCAAAATCTTTGGTCTCGTAGATCCATTCCATTCTCAAAATTTAGTTCAATCTTAGCAACATGGAAAGCAAGAAGTTAAACAACAACGAAGTGCACTACCTTGCTTGATTGACCCCCTAAGAATAGAACGACCGACAATCCAACATCAGAAGGGCCTCTTTTAACCTGAGAATATATTTGAATCACTGAGGTTATCCATTGGAACTACATCATTACAGTGCCACAATGATAAATAAAATTTAACTAGCGACAAGCTATGACATTACAGTGCCACAATGATAAATCCCCGTTCTCTAATATCATAAAATCGTAAAGGAATTTAACTAGCAACGAGCAATTAACAAGGTTGCAAATTAAACGGGAGTGTTGCAGCACTCCCGTTTCAAAGATTCCCTTTAAAAAAACAGCATGCTCTTAAAATTGGCCTTTTTTGGATAAACTTGAGAATTTCAAAAGGTTCAATTTTTTTTCCCCCCTCATTTTGGCTCCTTTTGTTTTGTGCAAAGAAACACTCTTGAAAATGGCAAAATGTATACATGAATACATAATCTCTGAAAGTGAGATATCAAGAACATCAAAATAGAGAAGAAAAAATAATAATTACTTCTTTAAATTTTTTCAGTACATCAATTTGGCACCCTCTAAATTTGGTGCGTATTGAACAACACGCTTGCCAGATGTTGCAACTGGATATCTGTCCTAAGTTTTCACATTTAGTTATTCCATTAAACATGTTTGACGTTCTATTGGCTGAATAAAGAACAAAAAAATAATCAAGCAAATAAATGAACACTAGGACACATAAAACAAAAAATGTAATAACAAAAGTATTCTGGAATACACTTTTGCTTTTCTAAAAAACAAACGTGTATTCCAGAATACACTTTGGATTTTCTGGGAAAGTAAAAATGTATTCCGGAATACACTTTTGTTTTCTGAGAAAGCGAATGTGTATTCTGGAATACGTCTTTGCTTTCTAAGAAATCAAACGCGTATTCCAAAACAACATGTTGCGTGTGTTAAGGTTTAGAACGAGCTTACTTGTGCAATTCCTTGGATATTTCTTATCCTATTCTAGAATACAAATCAAAAGCCATATTTTTGAATCATCTGCACCCCATACCTGTTAAAATTGTCATCTTGCATTCTGAAATCTTTGAAGAATGGATGGAGATTTAATGTGAACTGAAGAATGGATTGAAGAATGGATGATGACTTGTTGTGGACCTGAGATATTCAAAAGTCTGTGTCATTGTTGATGTTATTTCCTTCTCTTTGTGCAAAAAAGGACATGGATGTAGAACTATATGCCAATGGTGATATATATTATGAAGATGGTATGTGCAACATTCATTAAAGACATGTGGTAGATCTGTACCTTGTATTAAGATGTAAACTGTAAAAAGACGGTGTGACGCTCCCAGAATATATACGACCCTCGGACGTATACATACGGGGACTTTCCCCTCCCATGGCAATCATCTCACCATGAGCAGGGCCCTCCGTCTATTTCAGGCCGTCTATGAAATGAGGCCCGAAAGAAGGACACGAAGGGGTCATTCGGCCCACGCCTTCAGTGGGACTCCTACGTCGCGGAAGCATGAATACAAGGGTTAGCACACAGCATGAATATACATAAATAACCACCACGAAGGGTGGCGCATCCATCTAATATACCAACGGCGTAGAATATGCATCTAATCCTACGAAAACACCCGAACCCAGGTTCTACCCCTCCGGACTCCGTGAGGATCGGCACGGTGGGCCTCAAGGGATCAGCAGGTAGGAGTCTTGGCATGGCGTTAGCTGGCATAGAACATTGGCTAGGGTTGTCCACTCCATCCGCCCCTCCACGTGCACACTTTGCGGATGGGTCGATTCATGCTATGGCTTTGCTATAGCCGGGGGAGACATAGGCTTCGGGGGCATCACCCTCACGAGCCTACTCCAGGGTTCATGGCCTTTGGTCCGATGAGAGCAGGGGGGAGGCGTCCCCTTCCGGAATCACGCGGTGGTTCCATGGGTGAGCTAGAGAATACGTCGTGCGCATCGGCGACCCCGCATCCGTGCAGGCTTACTCACCCTAAATCTACTCAAAGTGCATGGTGCTCCATACGGATCACACCTCTACACCCAGGGAGTGTCCGGACCCATACCCCGGCCCCTCAAGCGTGGACCGGCTATCAGGCCCTAGCCCTTTGTAGGAGTCTCGGGGAGCCTTGTATGCTCATGCAAGACCCCACCCCTCATGTCACCCTTGTGTTCCTTGTGCGGTGCTAAGCCGGACCATAGCATCTAGGACCCGGTGGGTTCTTGTGCCTGTGCCGCATATAATGGGACTATGCAGGCGTATCTAGGAGCATACTACAATACACGGTTGGGAGGCCTCTACCCCGTAATCCCCGTTTCAAAGTCGGATTAAACAAAGAACTAACAATCCATCCTTTCGGAGTAAGAACCAGAATTGAATATAAAGAGAACTTGTTTGTACAATCAAGGGTTAGTTTCTATGATTGATTCACAAAGAGAACAGAGAGAGAGGCGGACACAACCAAGTGTTAACTAGAATTCACATAGCCACCTACCGAATCCGGGGGGACTCGTTTCCATGGGGGCCTCCATCTTCGGGAGTTGAGAATTCATTTGTTACTTCACGAGGACGTTGTTATGGTGATCTTACGCAAGTGTATGATGGCGCCCGGCTCACGGCCTTCCTTGGTCGATCTTGAGAGTCAATCCTGGGGATAGGGGTCAAGTTGGCATCCAAACTTGGCAATCCCCATCCGCCTTGTCGATTGGGCGGTGGCGCCTCCCAAATGGTAATTAGTCTAATTTCCTAGGTTATAGGTTATTATTATTAATGTGTTAAATTAGCATAGCTAATTTAATCCTTTTTAAGGTAACTCCCTAGGTTGCAATTAAATTCCCATTGCAAATACATGACGTAGACCGTATAACTACCTGGAACGTCACATCCTCCCCTCCTTAAAATTAATGTTGTCCTCAGCATTGAGGTTAGCTAATTGAGGACATAAGTGAAGCACTGAATTATAAAATAAAATTAAAATATAACATCAATATTTTAAAATTATAGTATTTCAGGCAGTAATACATCGAAGTTGAAAATATCAAAACTTATCATCAAGAGAGTTTAGGACCGAAGTCCGATTTAAAACATTCTGACAACAAAATTCATACATGTAGACAGAACCAATACGGGAAAAAGTTGGGTCATCAGCAACCCTCTATACAAGGCAGGTGACGACTTGTTCATTGGCCTGCACACAACCATATACCCGTAGGTTAATAATATGATTAAGTTGTGGTTGAAGGGACCACCCCCTACAAATAAAAGAAAAATTATCTAGAAGGGAATCTATCATGTGTATGCTTTTTTTGCAATTCATTGTGGCATAAGGAATGGTGGAGTTCCCGTATAAGCCGGAATGAACGCGGTCTATTTACTAGATGCCTTTCTAGCACCAAGCGGTCATGTCAACATCAACAATACACCACGTCCTAGAGAACACGAAGGTGATCTCATCATCGGTTATTATTATCATATACGATGCGTCTACCCCTCTAGAACAAGATTCTCGGTCAATCAAGCCTTCAAGCTTACCGCCGGGAGCGGGGTTGATAGCATCGTTGATGGTGCGGCCTTGAGATTCCCGCATGAAGTCCGGATAGTGCTTCTCAAGGTCTATCTTCATCACCCAGGTAGCATCTTCAACTGGTAAGTGCTTCCACTTGACCAAGTATTGCAACATTTGAGTCCTTCTGGTCTGTTTGTAAGCTCGATCAAGAAGAGCTTCGGGCACTATTTCCAGCTGCTCTTCAGTCATTTCTAGGAGGGTAGGGGTATCCAAAACCTCCTCTGGATCAGGGGTGTGTTGCTTCAGAAGACTCACGTGAAAGACCTTGTGGATCTTCAAGCGGGGTGGCAAGTCCAAGCGATATGCCTGTTCTCCCCACGCGTTCGGTAATCTGAACGGCCCAGCCCATCTGGGTGCCAACTTCTTACAGTTACCAATTTTAAGCTTGGCTTGTTTTACTTTGATCTTAAGCCAAACTGATTCGCCCACCTGGAAGATTCGTGGGGTTCGGTGCTTATCCGCTAGACTCTTCTGACGACTGCGTGCGGCCAATAAGTAACCCCGAACTTCTTCCACCAAGGCCTGCATTTCTAAAAGGAGTTGTTGAGAGACCTCCACTTTAGAAACAGGATTATGCCACGTGTCTGGAGTAAGACATTGATAGCCATAATTTATCATGAAGGGAGACATTCTAGAAGACTCCTGCTTTGTACTGTTATAGGCGAATTCTACCAAGTAAATATAATCCGCCCATTGTGACTGTTTACTCCATACATAGCTTCTTAGCATATCTTCGATGTCACGATTGACACGTTACATTTGACCATCAATGCGAGGGATGGTAGGCTCGTACTCATGGCAAGCTTGGTCGGATGGTGGCGAAGAAATCCTTCCGAATGCAATCGACAAACTTAGGATCCCTATCCGATACAATTACTCTCGGCATCCGTGCAACCTGAAAATTTCCTTTGCAAAGAGCAAGGCGGTGTCGGAAGGCGGTGTCCGTGGTGCGACATGGCGTGAAGTGAGCCATCTTTGATAATTTGTCGACCCTTACCATTAAGGCATCGTGACCACGGGAGAGAATGCGTGGAAGCCCCACAATGAAATCCATGGTTATGACTTCCCACTTGGCGTTGGGCACATCCAAAGGTTGCAACTCCCGGGAACTCTTAATTGACGCGGCCTTGGTTTCGGGACAAACCCGACACCTTTTTGATGTACCTAGCAATATCCTTCTTCATGGAAGGCCAAAAATAGCTGGAGCGGATCTTAAAGTAAGTTTTCATAAAACCCCGCATGTCCTGCTATAGAACATTTGTGTGTATCATGGAGAATCGGCTTTCGCCCCCTCAAGTCATTTTGGAACACACAACTTATCTTTGTAATATAATAAATTGCCCTCCTTCTTATATGAACGGAATGCTTCACGTTCTCTATCGGTCGGCTTCCTTACCCAAACTTTCTCAAATATTTACGAATTAGGGATCCATGGGCCAAGGTGCATTCTATTTGCTTCCCAAACTATTTGGTGAGTGTGGAAATGGCATTACAATGGGTGCGGGTTATGAAGGGATGGCGTGACAAAGCATCCATAACCACATTGTGCTTCCCTCGGTTTATATACAATCTCAAGTCATATTCCTCGAGGAATTCCATCCATCTCATACCGACGTAGGTTGATTTGGGTGGGTGGATAAATAGCGGAGACTCTGATGATCCGTATCCAGCTGAAATCTTCTACCAAGAAGGTAGTGTCTCCAAATACGGAGAGCACGAACAACTGCCAGCAACTCCTGGTCATGGGTAGGATATCGCTGCTCTGCATCGTTCATCTTCTTTGAATCGTAAGCAACAACTCTCCCCTCACGCATTAGAACTCCACCAGTAGCTATCTTACTAGCGTCGGTGGCTACTGATTTATCCTTTTCAGGATCAGGCAAGGTAAGGACTGGTGCAGATGTTAAGGCATCCTTGAGCTTCTGAAAGCCGACTTGGACTTTTGTTTTCCAATGTTCCATCCAATCCTTTACTTTCTCATGCCTTGTGAGATTAGTAAGAGGTGCGGCAATTGTGGCAAAATCCTTAACAAATTTGCGATAATATCTGCGAGTCCCAAGAAACTTCGGACCTCACGGAAACATTAGCTGGAATGGGCCAATCCTTTACTTGCTTCTATCTTAGTGGGGTCTGTAGCAATTCCTTCCTTGAGATAATATGCCCCAAATAGTCTACCCACCGGGAGTGGCTTAACTTGCATTTAGAGAACTTGGCAAAGAGGCGATGGGCTTTAGCTTTTGCAAAGCTAATCGAAGATGTTGTTCATGTTGTTGCAAGGTTTTACTATAGATGAGAATGTCATCAAAGAAAATGACAACAAAGTTATCCAAGTATTGGCGGAAGATGTCATTCATCAACCGCGATAAGCGCGCAGGGGGTGTTGGTCAATCCAAAAGGCATGACGGTGAACTCATAATGCCCATATCCGCACAGAAAAGCGGACTTATGGATGTCCTCTTCCTTAATCCTTATCTGATGGTACGGGGAGCGCAAATCAATCTTTGAGAAATATTTTGCTCCTTATGGCGGGGTCCATAAGATCATCGCCCTAGGCAAAAGACATAGCGATTCTTGATGGTATGCTTATTGAGTTGCCTATAATCAATACACATCCTTAAGGAGCCATCTTTCTTCTTGACAAAAGAATAGGGGCCAAATGGTGAAACTCGGGGCGAATAAACCCCAGATTCAGTAACTCTTGTTGTTTCTTAAGCTCTGCTAACTCAGGAGGACTCATTGATGCAGACGGGCTTTTCTTTGGTAGGCTTAGTACACAGTTCAAGAGTTATCTCACATTCCACCCCTCTGAAAGGAGGAAGCTTGTGGATCTCATCCGAAAAAAGATCGCTAAATTCTTGAAGAAGGGTAGCAATGTCCGATGGTAAGGCGCCGACATTACTTCTTGCTTGTTTGAGTCCCGACTCAATGGAAGCAAGTTTAATGAAGCAAAGGAGTTCATTCTGCGTATAGCTTTTCCCTAGCCGCTTTATTGACATTATTTGCATGGGCTGAGTGTAATGAATCACCTTTTATCGTCACCCGTGCTCCATTAGCGCGTTGAAGGTGACCTCCCCGATTTCTCCACCCACGATCTATGTGGGCCCCGGCGGAGACGCTAAAACTCCATTCCCACAATAAGATCATATTTGCCAATGTCCATTAATTCGCACCAAGGCAAACTGGTGCACGGGGCAAATCGTGCATTTTTAAGGTTAATACGGTGACCATGAGTGTGTCCGATCTTACCGGCTAGCTAATGTGACCGGCTTAGGTCGGGATCTCAACGTTTCCAGTAGCGATGACAGGCCATTCTAGGAGAAGCAAAATTATGCATTACTACCCGTGTCCATCAAAATTATGAAGGACTTCTTTGTCTACTTGGCCTATTGTAGAAATAATGAAGGCTGACTTTCAGCGTTACTGTTTCTATAAGCGGCAAGAATATGAGACGCACCATGAATGTACTCCGGAGCCTAGTCCTCCTTGACAAGATTGGACTCAAATCTTCCCAATCCAAGTTGGCCATGGCGGTGGAGCGTCTGCTGTGGCGTATGGACAAGTCGCATGAAGTGTCAGGCCTCATGCACCGTAGCATGCCTTATCCATGGAACTGTTCTCCGGCCTCTTTAGGAATGGGTCAAGAGGCCCCGAACTTCCTTCTGACATTGATACCTTATCTGGCGTGCTAAAGGCGACTTTCTTCTCCCCGGCCATAAGAATTGTCTTTGAGAGGGCCCGGACTTAGCTAACGGGGTTTGTAAGGTGTGGACGGCCGCTTTTCTTGGTAAGGAGCAGGTCGCGGATCTTGCGGGTTCTTTGGCGTGTCTTCCTCAAGGCTTAATGCCTTAGCTTCGCCCTCTCGCTTCGATTTTTGGGTCTATGGCCTTGACCATACGTTTAATGGATGGGGCCAACCCTTCAATGTAGCCCTCGCCCTTTTCTCATTCATTCACGGTACATACAACCTCAAGCGCATGAATTACGTCGGTGTAGGCCTGCGACATGCCCTTCTGTTCCAAACGTAGAAGGTGCGGATGCATTGGCATTTGTCGCGACGAGGCACGCGTGTCGATTTAAAAAGCCTTAGCGAACTTCTTGAACTTGCATCGCTCGTCCGGTGCTTAGCTGGCGTAACCCTTCCACCAAACACGGGCAGCTCGGTGGGTTCGTGGTGGCGACCTTCCCCATATCTTTTTACGTCATTCCATAGGACTTCAAATTCCTTCATTTCGTCCAACCAAGATTCCGCATTCAAGCCTCCTCTGGATTTCCCATCAAACCCAGAGCCAACTTAGGTTCTTCCATATACTAGTGATGGCTGTATCAAGCGGTTTTTGGTACTCCTTATCCTTACGCCTTGAATGGTCATTAAACCGATAGCGAGGATCCGGGAAGAACCGAAGTGGTTGAATGTGAGGAAGCGGTGCTATCCTTAGAGGAACCGATGGCGCTTAGCATGAGTCCTCCTTTGTATGCAGTCTGAGGGCTAGCTCTAGGAGGAGATGGGCTGTTGTGCGGGTGGACTCAATGGTCGTGGAGGTAATTCCGGTCCGTCCTCCCCGAGTATGTGGCGGTGGATTGGTATGCAACACATAAGCCTGTAACTTCGCCCGAGTTGCCTTTTCATTAACATCAATTCTGTTGGGGGTGAGCCTCTTGGCGTTGGAGGGTGTTGCCAAAGCGGCGTTCGCATTACCGCAGATCTATAGGAAGCATTCATGAATATATAAGCGATTTACATTAATGTACAATCCCTTTTAAGTTAATCGAGACAAAAGTATATACAAATAGAAAACAATATTTGTATTTCATTCAAGTTGAGTACAACAAGCGGGTTGATTGATACATGGATTGAGACAAAAGTGGGTATGATACAATGGAAATTTTTAAAGTTTTACTTGCGCAGTAACCACAACAACGAAAACATAACGGAAGAGACCAAGCCTAGGGGTTGGCGAGAGTCTGAGGATCGTAAGCAGAGGTACTCTCCCGCTGGCTTCGGACGAGTTTATAAGCGTGCCCGGAGCTTGGACAATGATTGCTTGGTACTCCCATGTTGGCTGATAATCGAAGGTTAAAGAGCCTTCAGATCGCATAAAAGAGTTGCCAAAGATGGTCGTTTAAGCCCCTCGGCTTCGCGTGCTGGTCATATTCCAAATAGTCCCGTGCGACCGCGGGGTCATCTTCAGATCCTCAAAGCTTCGATCCCCGAGGATGTTAACTATCTCCAGCCCTTTGTCGTGGTCGTAGAGTTCCCCCCGGTGGCGGTGGTTGGTTTCATAGCCTTCCTCCCACTCGGATATTCACCATATCTCGGCCATAGTCTGGGTGCGGGCCCGGGATCGTCCCTCCTAACCATATCGGTGATTCTCTCCTCATATTCCCAAATGGTTTCCTCTGCAACATAGTTGGAATAAATAGAGAACATTTTGTAATTCCATTATATTCTAAAGTTTTAATACTTTTGAAGAGGATGTCATAAAAAAAACACACAATTCAATAATACTCCTCAAGAGAACTTTGTATTTAATAAGTAAATAAGGTACACCATTTGTCAATATGGTCCATTCAATTGCCAATCGAAAATCCCAGAACACACATATATAAATATATAAGAAAAACTAGCAAAACATATATATATATATATATACATTTTTCATAGCAAAATTATACTAGGAACTAGGCCCTGCCTCTTGATCCTTAGCCCTAGGAGGTGGTGGAGGCGGTCGATTGTCCTTGACGAGTAACCCTGAGGGTCTCTTGTGGCGGCCAGAATGTGATGCAACCTCGGTGGATAGGCAACGGCCAATGGGGCTGCCGTGAGGAGCTTCATGCCCATCCAAGGCGCCAATGTCACGACCCAAGGCCGTGAGGGCAAAGATCGTCGATGCGAGTACATACGTAAGCGTCACGATGGGGAAGCTTCTTGTGGCGGCCAGTGTAGAGAGTGCCGCGGAGGGCCCACCATGAAGCTTGACCTCTGGCCCTAGATCTCGGGCTATGAAGAGGACTTGTCAGGTATTTGAAGGCCGACAAGAAGCGGGTAAGGTGGTTACCCAAAGACTTTCCCTTGCGAAGTCTCGGATCTTTGCCACTTCTTTATCCAAGTCCATGGGGACTTCTTCCTCCTTGAGCTCCTTGAGCTCCTCCTTCTTAATGTCTTGAGGGGGTTATGGTATAAATCTTCACCCTCATCATCTGAGTCGGAGGGAACTTCAACCATATTAATGTTTGGGACGTGAGGTCCCATAGCCGTGAAGGCATCTGGTGCAGGTTGCGAAGCTGGTTCCTGCATCACGAAGTCGCGAAGACGTAATAGAGTCTCCGCCGGCTCTAGGGTCTCTGACGGAATCAAGTAGCTGGTGCACCGGAGGAAGCTTCGGTAGAAGTGAAGTCGATGAAATCATCATACAATACTCATGGCTTCGTAAAGTACATGGTCTTTGCGCTTGCGTCGAAATCCGGCCACCACGTGATACGTCCAGATAATATCATCCAAGAGAAGGTATTCCTGCCCCTGGTGATAAATAACTGGAAGGCCGTCTAACCCTGACAAGCCTATAGATTGGTCGCGCTACGGTGGTAGCTCCTCTGCTAGCTCTTTCCAACGGGCAAAGTCGCCCATTCCTATATGCTCGTCATCCCCCTCCTCGGAGGATTCTGGTAGCCTGCCCTTCTCTGCCGGCAAGATTTCATCCTCAACGTATTGGTCCATGAGGATGGCTAGAGCGAAAGTAGCTTCGGATATCTTTGCCCACGATCTTTGGACCAGCGGTAGGTGTTTACCCCATCGGAGTTTCCCCTTCAAGGCGTCATAAGCATGTGTGTCCCCGCCTAGCATCCGCGGAACTATCTCAGCTCCAAATACAAGTGGGGAGGATCCCCAGGAGGAATCTGAGAGAGGAAGCATTTCCTCCATGTAAAAGTCAAGGAATCCGTGAGTCAGGATACGTACATATTAACAAGGAGATCTATCGTTGGCATAGCAAAGGCTGCAGTGGTGAAAGGGAACTGTGGATCCCATTTCTCTCCATCAAGGTACTAGGAAGCTGACAAGATTAAACGGCGTGACCATGGCGCTAGAAGGGAGGAGAGAGGAAAAGAAGTTTAAAATAACCTTTACAGTCCCCTTTTAAACCCTTTTTATTAAAAGTGACGTCGGCATTTTATTTTAAAATTTAACATAAAAAAAACATTAAACTTTTAATTCAAAATAAAAGCCTCTTTATTAATTATCACAAAAAAAATATATGCAGATGCGGATCCCCATGAAGTAGGCTAAGTTGCTCCCCCAGTATCCCTACGGTCCCAGGGCTAAATCCTTAGGCATTATAGTGACCCTCTTTAGCGGATAAGCGCAAAGGTTGGCATCACCAAAAAGTGCTACCAAGAAGGCCGGCGACCTCTTGGAGCTAAAATTGCAAAGGTCCGAAACGGAGATCGATCTTAAATTGCCGTCTGCGATCTCCCGTCGCAACCCTCGAAAAAGGTAGCTTACGTCCGGAAGGTCGTGGATCTTGGAAATTCGCGGATCTCCCGCAATGCCATCTGCGAGACGCCGGAACCGATGAGGCTTCAGCGTACCCCGAGCCCCCGACGATGTTGGCACCCGTCTTAGCCCCAAAGACCCGGCGAGTTGTCCACTCATTGCCGCCTCAGGTGAACTGGTCTTCTTCCAAAAAGCAAGCCCAGGTCCTTAACTTATCCTTGTATTATTGCCGGCCTTATGGGTGACTCCCTTCCTCCGAGCTTAACGGTCGGATCGCCGGTTTTGGGTTCGAGCCACCCCCGATGCACCTTCCCCCTGTTGGTCCCGCCCGATCTTGTCGGTCCGCTCATCTTGCTCCAACTACCATCTTCGAGCTCTCCTTAGGTCTTCTTGGATCGAGCAAAAAGGCGGGCCGCTGCACGGCGATTAAGTTCCGGCGATGGTACCGTTGTGGTATGAGACCCATATCTATCCGAATAGTTGTCGATAGTCTATCTTTGATGTCGGGGATTTCTCCCCATACAAAAGCTGTTGGAACCCTCATGCCGGTGGTATGGGGAACCTCAATGGCTCTGCCATCAATGACGGCAGCCGCCCCCGTCCCGAGCTCCAGTACCCCTACCCAAGCTTTGTCAGCCCGCTCAATCTCCCGGTGGCCGTCCTCCCCGCAAAACCCTAACACGGGTCGGCCTCGGTCGACATCTTCCTCCTCAGGTATGGCCTTCTGTTGGGAGGATAAAATTTGATGAGCATCATTACCATAAGGTTGCTCAACAAGGGTATATGGGGGGCTGGCGTGAGGTTCAGTGGGATGAGGAATGGCTCGAGAAGTGATAGGCGGGATATGGAATCCTATCGTTGTTCTCAAACCTATTGACCAGCTCATCCAACAAGATGTCGATGAGGGCCGTGGGTCAATAGCCATGTGCTTAGCAATCATGGCGTAGATCTCCACGATGCTCATGGTGGACGGATCCGAGCGCTCTTGGTAATGGCCATAGCGGGTAGTCTGCGGTGGCGGGGATGGCAAAGGGGGGCTAAGATGCACAAGGCACAAGGGCGCAGGATCAAGGTCCGGTCTCGGTGGCGATGGCGGAGGGCGCTCCAGCGGTTGGAGGCACGGAAGCAAAAGCAAATGACGGAAATGGTTTGCTAAATGGCCAATTAACTTTTAAAATTTCAAAATTTTTTTCCTTATTAACTTCAAAATTTTTTATTTAAAACAAAAAAATTATACGGCGGAAATACGCGCCACATACGGCCGGCCGATGGCATTATCTGGCTTACCGCCGACCGGTGTCGTCGAAATGCAAGCGGCGCTTCCGATTGACTGGCGGGCCCCAGCGTTGACTCGAAGGAAGTCCGACGGCCGAATTGGCCGACAAAGACATTTGGGCGCTTGAACTTGATCGCAGTTTAACACAAAGGCAAGTGGCGCCGAATTCGCTTTTGGGCCTGCCCTTGACCATTTTTCGCTGGGAGTTGATCAAGGTTTCTAGGGTAATTCTCGCACGCTAGATCCAAGGAAACCATCTCCTTCGTCATTTGAGCTACCCATCGACACACCTGTTAGGCCTCCAATCTTGGCCCCTCCACTTCAAAGCTACAATTTCTTAACTTTAACCTAACACCAAGCCAAACAACAAAGAGAACTAACGACACATTGACTTAGCCTCCTCCTAACTACAGGTGCTTTCACGAAGTTAGTGTTTGGCGATGCTATGATTTCGAAGCAACCAAATCACGGCTACGATAATTTGTGGCGGCTCCTGAATATATCGACCCTTCTGACGTATACATACACGGGACTTTCCCTCCCATGGCAATCATCTCACCATGAGCAGAGCCCTCCGCCTATTTATTTCGGGCCGTCTATGAAATGAGGCCCGAAGAAGGACACGAAGGGGTCATTCGCCCACGCCTTCAGTGGGACTCCTACGTCGCGGAAGCATGAATACAAGGGTTAGCACACGATGAATATACATAAATAACCACCACGAAGGGTGGCGCGTCCATCTAATATACCAACGGGCGTAGAATATGCATCTAATCTCTGAAAACACCCGGAACCCAGGTTCTACCCAGCTCGGACTCCGTGAGGATCGTTGACCGGCTGGGCCTCAAGGGATCAGCCAGACCGAAGTCTTGGCATGGCGCTGGTCGGCATAGAACATTGGCTAGGGTTGTCCACTCCATCCGCCCCTCCGTGCACACTTTGCGATGGGTCATTCATGCTATGGCTTTGCTATAGCCTTAGGGAGACACAAACTCGTGGCATCACCCTCGAGCCTACTCCTGTGTTCATGGCGCTGGTCCGATGAGGCGTGGTGGGAGGCGTCCCCTTCCGTAATCACGGTGGTTCCATGGGTGAGCTAGAGAATACGTCTTTGCATCAGCGACCCAGCATCCCGTAGGCTTACTCACCCTAAATCTACTCAAAGTGCATGGTGCTCCATACGGATCACACCTCTACACCGAGGAGTGTCAGGACCCATACCCGCCCCCTCAACGTGACCGGCTATCGCCTAGCCCATTGTAGGAGTCTCCGGGAGCCTTGTATGCTCATGCAAGACCCCACCCCTCATGTCACCACTTGTGTTCCTTATCGGGTGCTAAGCGGACCATAGCATCTAGGACCCGGTGGGTTCTTGTGCCACAGTCGCGATATAATGGGACTGTGCAGTAGCTTATCTAGGAGCATACTACAATACACGGTTGAGAGGCCTCTACCCCAGTAATCCCCCGTTTCAAAGTGAGATTAAACAAAGAACTAACAATCCATCCTTTCAGAGTAAGAACCAGAATTGAATATAAAGAGAACTTGTTTGTACAATCAAGGGTTAGTTTCTATGATTGATTCACAAAGAGAACGAGAGAGAGCCGGACACAACCAAGTGTTAACTAGAATTCACGTAGCCACCTACCTGAATTACATTTGGACTCGTTCCATGGGGCCTCCATCTTCCGGGAGTTGAGAATTCATTTGTTACTTCCGCAGGGGACGCATTGTTATGGTGATCTTCGCAAGTGTATGATGGGCCCAGCTCGGCCTTCCTTGGTCGATCTTGAGAGTCAATCCACGGGGATAGGGGTCAAGTTGGCATCCAAACTTGGCAATCCCCATGCTGCCTAATCGATTGGGCGGTGGCGCCTCCCCAAATGGTAATTAGTCTAATTTCCTAGGTTATAGGTTATTATTATTAATGTGTTAAATTAGCATAGCTAATTTAATCCTTTTTAAGGTAACTCCCTAGGTTGCAATTAAATTCCCATTGCAAATACATGGCGTGACCCAGTATAACTACACGAACGTCACGCAGGGCGGAAGAAGAAAATATGTTTTGATTTTGAAATCAGAACATACTGATATTTTGTCAAAGTTGTATTCCCTCCAGGGTTGTACATTGAGTTTTAAGTTTTGCAAACTCATTTGCCACGGAATTGTTGCCAAAGCACCTTAAGCAGACACAACTTAATGGGTTCTACAGATCATTACGCACCAAAACTTTGTTTTAAAAGCGTCACATAAACATTTCTCGCCAAGATATTCATCTTCTTCTTGAGCACTTGCTTGATTGTGGCTCTGTAGCAGAATTGGCCATAACAAATTGTTTCTTAGTCTCACCGTAGTAGTTCATGCTAATGCCCCAAAATAGCCACATGAAAACAATGAAGCATGTAATCAAGAAAAAATTCAAAAACAATGATGCCTGTAATGATATCACATAAAAACAATGATGCTTGTGATCTTGATGCTCTGATTGGAGACCAGAGCAGCATAAAAACTCAAGTTTATGATATCCATAACTCTGTCTAGCAGTAGCCTCACATGTCATGTACCAAATAACATTGAAAGAAATATGCAGTAACCTTAGAAACCAACAGAACCATCTTTGGACCGACCAAAGAAATGCAAATCAAGGAAATTTGTGAATAAAACAAGCACATTTGATGTGTTTTGCAGTAAAAAACGGCTTTTTATGAAATAAACAATGCCATCTTTTGAACTGAAAATGTTCCACGTTTATCATATGCGGCTAATATTAGGACTTAATTCTTGCAAAAGGAACGGGCTAGAGCAGTAAAAAAGGGCTCGCCATTGGCAGTTTCTCCTCTGTTAGCTGCTTCATATTCAAGCATTCTTTGCAACACATAATTTTCGAGTATTGTACATAAAGCTCATGCTTAGCTTCCATCCCTTGTATCAAAATCGACATTGAGACATTGTGTAGACTGTATAGAATGCTGCCAATGTAGTATGACAGTAAAAATTGCTCATTATTAAGAAAACTTTGTACACTTCTAACATTCATTTTTACTTGGGCTTTAGCTTTCATCCCTCATGTCAAAATCGGCAGTGAGGTATTGTAATGTTTCACACCTGTTTGATGAACAAAATGGTGCTGCTGTACTACAAAGTTAGAACTCAAATTAAACATTAGTCTTGGCTTTAAACAAACAATTTTACCCCCCTTTCCAGCTGTTGAATGGACCGACATTGAATTTGTCTGTTTGTAGTGTGTGAATCACGGCATCATCTGTTTGGCGTGGTAGCGGTGGTAGCCAGATTCGAATAACCCAAGGCGCTGATGATACTCAAAATATTCCTCAAAGCCTGCTGCAGTTACCTGTTGTGATTATGCACTGTATATTTAACTTGCGGCTATGTTTGTGGTACAGCCGAGCTTCCCACCGAGTCAGAATTCCTTTTGTAAACAGCTGATGGAAAGTACAGGAACTATTTTTTTGGAAATTGTGATAAAGATAAGCACAGGTCATTCTTCTATGTATTCCTTGTGTCGGAATAAGTTAATGGAAATTGTAGTGATGAGCATAAGCCACAGCCATCATCCCAACGGCCACGGGGATCTTGTGCCACCAGCAATCTTGTGTTGCTCCACAGCCAGCATAGCCAGCAGCCACAGCCACAGCCAGCATAGCCAGTAAACATGCCCTAAATCCAAGATATTGAACCTAATGCAAGCGACCAGTGCAACATACCAGAGCCGCCATCAGCAGCCAGAGTTTGAAAACCCCAATCTGGAGCCGAAATAGATCACCCACTAGCATCATCGCCTCTTTTGTGTAAACCAAATCCTATTCTGGAATACAAAGTGTATTCCAGAATATATTTCCCTCTTCTCCCGGAGCCGTTATCCAGTATCCCTATCCAGTATCCCTCTATTTTATTTTCTTCTTTTAGACTTCTAAAATGTTCAAGAGATCCTGAACGCCAAGATACAATTGCCCAGAGCCAGATTTAGTTGCCCACAGAATACAAAAGTGTATTCCGGAATACACTTTTGTATTCTGGAATACAATCTTGTATTCCGGAATAGAGCACAATTTGTATTCCTAGTATCTTAATATCTCAAAAGTTGTGCAACTACAAATTGTTGCTTGTTATTGTTTCAATTGCAACAAAAAGATTGCAAGGTCATTGCAAATCCGGAAAATTCGAAAAATTGCAAGATCATTGTTGAGTCTCAAAAACTTGTACAGCAAATATGTATTCCGGAATACACTTCGAATTTCGAGCAAGACCAAAAGTGTATTCTGGAATACACTTTGACTTTCAAAAAAAGCAAAAGTGTATTCCGGAATACACTTCTGTTATTCTCGAATAGTAAAAGTGTATTCCGGAATACAATTTTGGTACTTTAAAATATTATATCATTAAAAAATGTCTCATTGTAACCTAAAAGTACGTTTTCTGGAAAACGATCCAAGCTAACAAAATGTTGTGTAGAACATACTCTTAAATTAGGGGTTTTCTCTAATAACATACTTCAGGTAGATTCTAACTGTTAGGAAAAGTGTCACTTTGACATAGTCAATTTTATCTTTGCACAAAAAAATGAGTGATTTTGGAGGGGGTCAAAATTCATTTTTATGCCAAAAATAAAATTTTTATCCCGTTTTACCCTCTTTTTTGTAAAAAAAAAAGGGGAATCTTTGAGGAATATTCCTTTTGCTCTCGTTTCGATGATTTGCTCCCGTTTAATACGCAATCTTGTTAATTATCTGACTATATATAAAATTGTTCCAAACGGAATTTTTTTAGAATTATCTATATTTTCTGGCTAGCTTATCCGGCTCACACTAGCGGAGCAAACGGTGGATTTATGCAAAGCCCACTTCCGGCTGAAATCGTGTAGAGGAATTTTTTTTAGAATTATCTATATTTTCTGGCAGATTTGTGCAAAGCCCACTTCCGGCTGAAATCGTGTAGAAGCTCTCCGACAAGTGCTATCTACTCCGTTTATTTTTTAACTAAGGGCTCGAGGCTGAGCGTGGCCACAAGGTAAAAAATCGTGGATTTGATGCAGGTATTGGCTGCTGCTAGGATTAATTGCTTGAAAGGAATTGTTGGTTCAGTGAGGCCAGAAATAAAAAATGCAGGCATAATCGTATGCACTAGTGTCTCTCAATTAAGCTAGCTCTACGGCGTCAGCTTATGTCTGCGTATTTTGAGACTAATGTTTCATGTCTTAATTCATGTCTCATTTTTCTCAGCAATCCATTTCAGTTTATGATCAGTAATGGCACATTTGTGATGTCTTTGATTTTCGCTGTAGATTGTTTAAGCATCAACGATTACATGGTATTTTTTTGTGCATCTGTCCTATGTTTTCCATGTGCTATTGCAACCACTGATAACATAGCAGCAATATCATTTTCTTTGGCAAAATATATTTCATATAGCTTCCACAATTAAATAGGATCTAAGTGTAGACAGCTATAAGAACAATTCTACCTGTCTAAGATCACCATGACCATCTAAATCAATAATGTCCTTTACAACGACGAAAAAACAAAACAAATGAATTTGTACCTGTGGCATAAATAAGTTTGTTGGCTGACATGGCCATTTAAGAAGTGCAATTAGTATCAGAAGGCCTTTGGCAGCACACAGCAATTTGAATGTTACTTTTAGAAACAACATAGGCTTGAAAAAGCTTTTCAAGGATATCTACAATAAATACTCTCTTCCAACCTTCCAAAACTTATTTGTGAATAAAAGGAACGTAATGCATACCATAGATACAAAATATCCAAAACCGACCTGATTCAAGATCTGATGCCTTTTGGTCTATGGAAGGATGCAAACGGTCCTTGGCACAACAAAAGAAATGAACCTAATCGAGCCAGTTGGAGGTTGCTACTTCTGAGATGTAAAATAGAGTGCGAGGAAAGAAACCCCATGCCGTTAGCAATTACTAAAGGAGGCATGTGAGCTCTTCTCTCAATTTGCAGTCCAAATCTCTAAGTATGTTTTATTCAGAGTGTAAGGCATACATTTCCAAATAGCATGCTCCATGATAACTAGGGTACTCAGAATTCTATAGCCTAGACTAACCGCTCATATTGTCATTATGGTGGCTGGTTCCAAGGCCTAGTCCACTCTATGCACTACGAACAGCTTCTAGCATGTTAGCTGATGATATTTGCTCATATCTAGAATAGCTTGCTCATACCGATGCATGTACCAGAAAACAAGCCAATATATATCCTAATTCTAGATTAAGGTCAACCTTGCCTACTCCCAAGGTAAAAAAGAAGGGATGCCTTTCCTGCGGCTCAGGATACTTTTACCCTTGATTCGGTGATCCCGGAGATAAATTTACCGGCCTCCGGGATCCCGGGTCGCCCTCGACGGGGTCCGTTGGGGAGACCCCGTTCTGAGGTACGACAGACGCCACGTCGGCCCGGACCATCCCCGCCGTCCAAAACCTCGTGCAATCGCGGCCGTCCGCGCCTCAGAGATCCCCGCCTCCAGGATCATCCACGCGATCCCCTCCTCCGGGATCCCCACGGTCGCTGGCTGTTAACGGCGGACGATATCCGCCGAGGTGATCCCCTCCTCCGGGATTCCCGGCACCCCGGACGCGGATCCCCTCCTCCGGGATCACCCGGCCGTGGCTGATAACGGCGGACGCCATCCGCCGTGGTGATCCCCACCTCCGGGATCCCCGGGCACCCCGGACGCGGATCCCCTCCTCCGGGATCACCCCCCCTATCAAGCAAGGCATGCACTCGAAACCTGTGATTTTCGAGCTCAACCTTCCTGGAGTAAGTTTTGGTGCAATCATCAACTAAGCACTTCCATCTCTTTGCCAGCTGATCATAACTGTAATCAGGGGCCTCTTGGTTCAGGTAACTGTAATCAGGCTCGTCTATGACCTGACCCTCCTTTGCTGGCCCCCCTTCCTCATTCAAATCGCCCGGCCAGGTTGGCGTCCACGAGAAACTTCGTTCTTTCACCTCCTCCTCTGTATTCTTCCCCACCATTTTTCCTCCCCTTCATCCAATTTTTGTTGCCCCGGCGGCAGGGGACTCCACCTTGGCATCCGATTCGCCCGATTGTGCGAGAATCTCGAATTTGGACTGCATCGAAGCGGCGCTGAGTCAAGACAAAGATTCTCACCAAAAGCGGTGTTGAGGCTGACTTCGGGGTTAAGGATTAGGTCCATCGCAAGCCACGGTAAGATTTAGTAAAGAATAGTAGGAAATAGTAAAAAACTTGATAAAGCGAGTGAAAGGGTCGATTTTACCTCAGTAACCGTTATCTGGGGAGGTAAACGAGTTCCATGGCGCTAATAGTGCGATGCCCGACAAAAACCACTATGCGAGGAGGAATAAACGGGGCGCCCACGCGAGTTTCTGCGAACTTGGACTCTTCGACATCGGCGGAGTGCTCTGCGCCGTCCTCCGGTATCCCCGGGCGCCACGTGGCGGGACGGGGATTGGCCACGTACGCATCATTAATGGCCTGTCCGAATTTAATTATAAAATTAAAGGTGCTGCTGCTTCTGGGATCTCGGAGGACGGTATAAATCACCGGATCTAATGGCTGACACAAAACTAGCTCGGAGTGCATCTAACGGCGGAGAATAACTCCCGCCTCCACGTCGGCGACATCTACGTCGGCGCTCTCCACCTCGGCAACGGACGGATGATCCCGGAGGACGGGATCCACTCACCCGGACGGGTGATCCCGGAGGGGGGGATCACCACGGCGGATAAGCGCCCGTGAAAGCGCCCACGGCGAGCCGCGGGATCCAAGTCACGGGATCCACGTCACCATCTCGGGGATCCCGGAGGAGGGGATCACCACGGCGGATAGCGTCCGCCGTTATCAGCCACCGGGGGGGAGGGGGAGGGGGTGATCCCGGAGGACGGGATCCGCGTCCGGGGTGCCCGGGGATCCCGGAGGAAGGGATCACCATGGCGGATTATCAGCCACGGTCGGGTGATCCCGGAGGACGATCACAAAACATTTAATCTCAATTGGATCAAAGCCTGCTTCCAGTCCCTGCTGGTTGAGACAGCTATAGCACATAGAAGAAGCAAGGGCTCAGCATATGACAGAAATTGGGATTCTTTAGGGAATTACCATGGTTTTTATGCTTTCTTTAAACTTACTATCTCTGATGCTGATGTTGACATTGACAGATTTTGTGACCGAGCATTATGATATGGTTATCCCCCCCTCTCGTGGAAGATATGATCCAAAACCGGCTTTTGAGCAGTGGACAAGGGAGGTAATCAAGGCCAAGATGATACACCTGAAGCAGCACATTTTGGCTCAGACAGCTTTGGGAGTCATTCTGGATGATGAAGATCTTTGGTGGTGGAATGATCTGAAGATTTACTTTGCTGCAAAATGGGAGGAGCACTTTGACATCACCTCTGAAATCATGCTGCAGTTCATGGTCCATACCCCTTTGGATCTTGATGAGCTTGAGACAGTATTCCATATTGTCCAGGTCGATCCATTGGAGTTTGTTTTGGGCTATGAGTAGAAACTTCCTGTTCTGTTTTCTGTCTTGAACTATTACAGACATTTGATCTGATCTGATCTTTTTGTTTAGCTGGTACAGCAAATTTTGAATACCTAGCTGTGCTATGCCTTTTTCAGTCCCTTCTTGGGACAAGTAAGCATTGCAAAGGTTCCTCCTTTTGCAATTGCTGTACATATTCATGTAACCTTTTTTGCATGTAATATCAATCTGCCTTAACCTCAAAAAAAAAAAAAAAAAAAAAAAAAAAAAAATCCCGGAGGAGGGGATCACCTCGGCGGATATCGTCCGCCGTTATCAGCCACGGGGGGGTGATCCCGGAGGAGGGGATCCGCGTCCGGGGTGCCCGGGGATCCCGGAGGTGGGGATCACCACGGCGGATGGCGTCCGCCGTTATCAGCCACGATTGGGTGATCCCGGAGGAGGGGATCCGCGTCCGGGGTGCCGGGGATCCCGGAGGAGGGGATCACCTCGGCGGATATCGTCCGCCGTTAACGGCCAGCGACCGTGGGGATCCCGGAGGAGGGGATCGCGTGGATGATCCCGGAGGCGGGGATCTCGGTGAGGGCGGCCGCGATTACCGCCCGGTTTTGGGCGGGCGGGGATGGTCCGGGCCGACGTGGCGTCTGCCGTACCTCAGAACGGGGTCTCCCCAACGGACCCCATCGAGGGCGACCCGGGATCCCGGAGGCTGGTAAATTTATCTCCGGGATCACCGAATCAAGGGTAAAAGTATCCTGAGCCCTTTCCTGCATTTTCAATCTAACAAAGCAGCCTGCACAATTTCATGCCATAAATTCAAAGGCTATTTATCAAATTCTGAAATTAATTAGGTCCACATGTTAGATTAGGGGATCGAGGAATTGGACTTTGGCAAGTGGTTTCTCACTCCAGATTGCTTATATTCCATCTATATTACATGTATGTCTTCTAGGATAATATAGGGACAACGTCAGTGCCCGAAGAAGGCATGGGTGCTCTAGCTATATCATCGGCATGGAGTGTAGTGGAATGTTTTTTTTTTTTGGGTGCGTACCTGATTTACGGCAAGAGTTCTTTGTATATGACGTTTGTTGTAGTCTGTGATGTGTTGTTTGGATCCAACAGAATTAGTACATCTTCTTTTGTTCGAACACGGGTGAGTGCTGTGTATAATTGGCCGTGTGCGAAAACTTCAGTTCGTAGGTCGAGGACTATTTTGTCGATAAGTCCTAGACAACTATTGAATGTTGTTGAGTGGATCCAGAGGTGACTTCATGTACACCGTATTTGGCTATGCAATTCAGGATGAAAGATCAAAGAAGAAAAGATTCCCATTGAACGGAAAGTGGATATGTTCAAAAGCATGGATGGCTATACATGGAATTCCAATATCTTTTTGGCACAACTGGCAAAAGAGACATGAAAATGGTAGTAGAATTGCATTGCACGGGAACATTGGCCTGGTAAGGCCTACCTCAAGAACTATAGCTGCAAATGAAATATTTGAAAGATATGTGGATTTTAATGCAGAAAACATGCCACATAAGAGTAAGAAGGATGAACAGGGTAGAGTTGTTGTTGAAAAGAGATTGCCATCCCATTGTACCCAGAAGAGCATTTAGAGGAAATAAATGCATTGCTTCTGGAACTTGGAGTGGCCTCTATATCTCAGCCCAGTTTTAGTAGGCTATGGAATAAGCATTTCAAGCATGTGACCGTAGCAACTTCAAACAACTTTGCAAAGTGCAATTTATGTGCTAAGCTGAAGGAGACACTAGATAAAACTGTGCAACCAAGTCTAAGGGCAAAGATAAGGGAACATATAAGGACCATATGACAGATCAACTATCATGTAGATCAACTTATTGGATATGGAGGATCTTATCTGCAATGGAACCTAATAACTATCTATGTATTATACATGATAAAATGGACCAACAAAAGACTTGTCTTCCACAATTCAAGTATATACCTAAGTCATGTGGAAGATCATACCCTTTGCAGATTTCAATGACTGGGGCAATCTTGCATGGGCAGTCTCAGACCTACTATGGCCATTTCAGTTTAGAGTTGTGGAGTGATGGTCCAAATTTTCACATTGGGAGTATCATGAGGTGCTTAAGAAACTATGAGAATGGTTATAATGGTCACCTCCAGGACCCTACAGCTAGCCAGGCACTACATAGTGCATTGTTGGATGGAAAGCCTAATAGTATTAAAAAGTTTAGCAAGGCAAGGTTTAGGAGGCATGGATCTAATGAACATGTTGTAGCTTCAACATCTCGTGCTAAACCTCGAGATCTGCCTAGAAAGCTCCTCTTGCAACTTGATAATTGTGCTGGTCAAAATAAGAACAGGTGGATGTTTTCTTTCCTATCCTACTTAACAGCTGTGGGTATTTTTGAAAGAGTCAATTTGGGGTTCCTAATGCCCGGACATACTCATGAGGATGTGGACGCATTGTTTGGAAAATATAGTCATGTATTGAGACAGCAGACAGTGACCAACTTTCCCAGGCTACTGGAAATATTTCATGGATGTATTACTCCATCTCCTATAGGATCTCTCGTAGAAGAAGTGCCTCATTGGAAGAGTTTTGTAGATGGTTATGCTCTCGACATGGAAGGTCATTCTAGACCTCTTCAATTCACTTTTTGGGTGAGAGAAGGAATTCCAATCATGCAATGGAAAATGAGACCTTCAGAGGAGAAGTGGAGAGGTGGGGCAGAAATTTGGCATAGGGATGCAAATGGCAAGCCTATGATACCTCCTGGTCAACCAAAAACTCTATTGGTGTAAGAAATGGCTGCAGAATATTGTCATGTAGAGGGTTCATGTTTCTTTCGTTGCCAAAAATGACCGTATAACTTGGTCTCTAGGGTAATGTCACCATTTCGGATGACATGGCGAAGTCGAATCTCTATTCCAGAGCCTTTGCACTGCTCGAACGACAAAACACTTGGGTCTACGTGGTCGAGCGCAGGACGCTTCACGGTTTGATAAGTTCTCCCGGACGGATCTTGGATTTTTTTGAACCTGCTCGAAGCAGGTTACTTGAATGGTGGATTCAATGGTCGGATAGAGAAATCGAGCTCCGGGAGGGGAGGCATTGGCATTTGCCTGCCCGAAGGAGCGCTGGTAGGAAAGGCTGCCTCGGCAACCTTTCTGAGGTTCGTCCCCTAGGGTCTGGCCTCTTCCCTCTGGTGAGGAAGCCGCGCAAAGTCCTGGCCTGGTTCAATTTGGGGAAGGGTGTCAGCGCAAGATCCCTCTATTCTATCCATTGCCAAACTCCTCTACCAAAAATTCCAAAGGTTATCATATTTCTTGTATAAAGTCCTAGTCATCATGTCCGTGTCACCACCATCTAGCCATGTCACCCAAAATTTGCCAACATCACCCAATGAAAAGACCAAAGATGGATATCTTTTCATTTTTGGCCTAGTCAAAACATGGCCTTGCTTACTTGGTATGCCATGTCACCACTTGGAGTGCCTAGATGGTATGCTTGAGCCACCTTGGCATGTTGGAGCCTAGGTGGCATGTTGGAGCCCGCGTGGCATGTTGGAGCCACCTTGGCATGTTTGAGCCTAGCTGGCATGTTTGAGCCACCTTGGCATGTTGGAGCCTAGGTGGCATGTTGGAGCCCACGTGGCATGTTTGAGCCACCCTGGCATGTTTGAGCCACCTTGTCATGTTGGAGCCTAGGTGGCATGTTTGAGCCCCGTTGGCATGCCTGAGCCACCTTGTCATGTTGGAGCCTAGGTGGTATGTTTGAGCCCCGTTGGCATGCCTGAGCCATATTGGCATGTTGGAGCCTAGGTGGCATGTTAGAGCCCACATGGCATGTTTGAGCCACCTTGGCATGTTGGAGCCTGCGTGGCATGTTTGAGCCACCTTGGCATGTTTGAGCCTAGGTGGCATGTTGGTGCCTAGTGTTAACCATCTAATGGTTAACATTTGCATGCACATGCTAGGTGTCAGTGGTGGCAGACTACACTTGGCATGCTTAGGTTAACTTAAGTGTATAGCTAGATGATAGATGTAGGGCTCAGATTTGCGGTCTACACTATATTAGACCGGAGCCTCTTCAGATGTACTTAGGTTTTATCTCAAATTTGGAGAGCCTCATTAGCTCACGTTTCCTTCACTCTTTGTACATATCTGTTTCATCTTGTTCTTATTTTGTGGTCATGAGCATGGCAGCTTTGTAGTGTGACGTTCCACATATTTATACGCATATTTAAGTATAAATACATGACACGTCACTATGAATGATTAATGGCACATTAATTATTCATAAGCTAAGGTTAGCTATGTTAATAATTAAATTATAAAGGTGGAAACCTAACCCAAAACCCTAATTCGAATTTAGGGCTTATCCTAATATTAAAAGGGCTAAAATACCAAATTAGTTAATTAGTGACATGCCACCCGGCCCAAATCGATTGGGCAAGGCAGGGTTTCCATTTTGGACATCCAAATTAGGGCTTTTGTGCCCCAATTCGAATTGGGAGGAATTGGGGATGGAGGAGGAGGAGCAGCAGCCAGGCGCCCTTCAGTTAGTCGAGATGGAGCAGCCCAAGACCGATTTGACGGTTAGTCAGTAGGTTACTTTGTTGATTTATAGCATAGCGCCTCTCTGTGGTGTGTTCTCTCTCTAGAGCCCTATATTATTCCCATTAGATGCGGCCTGTGCACAAGAGACCACCGAGTCGTGGATGCTATGGAATTGCTTAACACCAGATAAGAGACGCAGTGGTGAAGTGGGGGTGGGGTCTTGCACGAACATAAAAGGCTCTGAGACTCCTACAGATGGGCTAGGCGATGGCGGCCACGTAGGGGCGGGTATGGGTCGACACTCCACGGGTGCAGAGGTGTGACCTGTATGGGGCACCCTGCGGCTTTGAGTAGATTTAGGGTGAGTAAGTGGGATCACAGATCTGGGGGGTGGCGCGGCACGTATTCTCTAGCTCACCCATGGAACCTTGTGATCCGGAAGGGGACACTTCCCTAACTGCCTCATCGGGGGCTTCATGAACCCGGAGTAGGCTCGAAGGGTGATACCTTAAGTTCTGCGTGATCAGGAAGGCTATAGTGACGCCATAGCATGATTGGACTCATCGCAACCGCGGGCTGCGGGAGGGGCGGATGGAGTGGACAACCCTAGCCATTGTTCTATGCCAGCCAACGCCAAAGTTATACCTAAATCTGTTGATCTCTTGAGACCGAGCCGTCAGTCCATCCTCACAGAAGTCTGAACCGGGGTAGAACCTGGGGTTTGGGGTGTTTTCCTTAGGATTAGATGCATATTCTTTGCCGTTAGTACTTGGATGGATGTGCCACCCTTCGTGGTGGTTATTTATATATGATTTATCTTTGTGTGCTAACATGTATTCACGCCGCAACTTAGGAGTCCCATTGAAGGCGTGGGCGAATGACACCTCAGATCCTTCACCGGGCATCTCTACGGATGGTTAGGAAGTTAGACGGAGGGCCCTGCTCATGGCGAGATGGTTGCCATGGGAGGGGGAAGTCCCCGTATGTATATGCCCAGAGCGCCGTATATATTTAGGGAGCGTCACAGTGGTATCAGAGCCATGATTTTGGTTGACCGGAATCATAGCACTGACCAAATCTCTAACCCGTTAGTTCGGTAGTTAAGTGGGAGATTAAGCTAGTTGGACTGCCTAACTTTTCGGTGATTTAGTCTTGTGCTAGATGGTAATAAATTGTGAGTTTTAGGAAGTTTAGGGCGATTTTGGAGGGAAAAAGTTGTGACTGGAGGACCCAAGTTTAGGTGGGCCATAACTTTTTGTAGATAGCTCAGATGAAGGCGAAAATGGTTCCAGTGGATCGGGCACCTCCCAAATACCCTAGGGGGCACGTTTTCCGAGGTCGAAATGGCAACACCAAGGCGAAAAGTCCAAAGGGGCGCTGCTGTCGGATAGGGTGTTTGTTTCGAAAAGTTATTAGCGTATAACGCTAATAACAACGCCCCACACGGTCCCGGTATATAAAAAATAAAATCGTTTTTTTTTTTTTTTTTTAAGTTTTTTTTCTTTCCGCCCGCGTTTTGAACACGTGACCTCCTACTTCCAACCCAACCCTCTTTCCATTTTGCCAACTATCTTTATATAGAATATACATGTTCTATCCCTTTGTTATACATATTTAATATTCTATTTTATCCAGTTAGCAGTTCTTCAAAGCAAAAGGCACATCATGGGATTGAACCCCTGGCCTTCTGCACCCAAGCCAACACCTTTACCAATAAGCTAACTTCTTTCTTGAAGGCGTTTAACCCTTTTTCTATATTTATAGTTTATCTATTCCATATTGAAATTAGCGGCGTGCCTTTGGTAAACCCACGTTGTGGAGGCAAACAACTCCACCGGAGCAAGCTCTTCTCGCCATAGCCGCCGGAGCAAGCTCTCTCGCCATAGCCGCCGGAGTAAGCAGTCTTGCCATAGCCACGGGAGTCGACCTCTCTCTGCCATAGTCAACCGGATACTGTTAACCATATATAAAGCTAGTATCCCCTAGGAATAAACCGACCAAATGACACGACGTAATCTAGCAAGTCCGGCCAACTTGTTATGATAACATCAACTCACTTGGTGGGACTAATTCCGGAATTTAATTAACGACAGCAGCATGTGTTATATCCTTGGATATTCTTTAGGCGACGATAATAATGTCCAATTATCGGCGTTCCTCGATCCATAACTTTAATTATTTTTCCTTTGGTAGATGCCTTGATAACACAATTTCTTCGGGCCTTGCCATCATTCAATCTATACTACATTCATATGCTTTATATTAGACCTTATTCGACGTTATATAAGTAATGTTTTATAGACATAATTATAATTAACGTTGTCTCTCTCTAGTGTCTAAACCTTGACTCGTCTCATTTCCCAGAGAAAGGATCTCTTTTCGCCCAACCAACTAGGGTTTGCCATGCAGCACCCTCCAGACCATGGGTAGCTTTAATCCTACCACCCCTCACTACTTCTTCTCAATGGTCGTGTTCTTTTTATGGACCATTTTCCCAGACCACGGTACAAACTCTGTAGTACGTAGTGAGTGCTTGTGTTAGAACCCCCACAATAATGTCAACACTTTGTGCCAAACTTCACCATCTATATGGATGTGATTAATTATCTGTGTCACACGCCTGTCAAAGTGACAGCAGTCTACCCTCTTTTGGAGTTGTTCTCCCGTACATTCCAATGCCACCCAACCATTGTTGATTACTCACCTCCTTCTAGGGTACCTAGATAAGGTCCGAGCAAAATGTTTCTAACCATTATTTTAATACCTAAACGCTTTAGGTTCCGCAAATGAACTTACATATTCCAAGGGATTGTATGAATATCCCAAAGGACTACCACCCAAAGACCTCTCAAGATAGGCCTCCTCTATTCAGAGATCTTGTGTTCAAGTCTCTGGGTCCGTCATATGTCCTCATGGACGCTGCCAATATGGCATGACTTATAAATGCTATCTACCTATCTATCTATTGATTAAAAAGATTCTTGGTGAATTCAATTCACCATCTTGTCTTAGGACATGAAAGTCCTCTTCCCTAAGCCATGCACCAAATCTTTACATAAGCTTTTCAGCTCTTGCTGCCTCTCAAGCCAGAAATCTACCTTTGCATAATAGGGAAGATCACCCTTGAAGTTATGCCATTCATCCAACAATCGTGAAGGTAATAACCTTCCTATATGGGTCCTCCCCTTCCTCAATACGGTTTCTACGTCCATGGCCGATTTTCAGTCGTCCGGCCTTTATGCCTAGTACAACGTACCCAATTCACCCTTTTGTTGTGACCTTTATTCAGTAGTGTCACCAATCCAATTACTCCTTTACATATCCGTTAACCATCTTGTAGCTTCTAAGCCGCTATTATATGCTCCTTCTGTTGTCAACCCACCTATCATTGGAGGTTATGATTCAACGTTGTCCTACATCCTAGAAATGTTAGTCATTACATTTCTCTGTCATGATGCTATAACGCTGTTCTGGCATTCCAAATAACTTGGCATCCTCATTTAAGCCATAGTCATGGCCTAAGAGCGGGCGAGCCTTTGTAAGTTACCTGGAGTCATCAAGGTACTTGCCTTGTATTTTGTGAGCCTTTCTACAATTACCTACGTTTAATATAACCCGGGCTTGTATCAATGTTCGAGTCCTGTATATGTTAACTGGCACCTCCATATAACCCATGGCGTCACCTCTGTCTGATCCAGGTATGGATCATATGGGAAAGCTAGTCTTGGGTGTCTATGCAAGACACATTCGAACATTTAGCAGAACCCCACTACCTTAAGCTTTATTCTATTGGCCGTTGACATTTATTTCAAGTGCCAACTACCATATCATACCAGTGTTGTTTACGTACCCGTATTTTACGTTTACATACGTCCCGTACCTTCCTCACAGTACTATACATACTATACCTATAAGTTGACAGGTCAAATTAAGCTCTTGTTTTATTAATGCCGTACTTAACGTATTAATACATACAGTACATATGATACGTACTTTATAAAAAAAAAAAATCGTCCAAATGACATTAGACCAATAGAATTGGTAAAATTATACATTAGGAGAAATACATTATTATATATTTATTATAGAATAGGAGTAGAAAACACATTGGGAGACTTTAGACATTGGGAATAGAATAGAATAGATTTTTTAACGTCCACGGAGACCAATAGGTCATGGGACCCATACAATGGGCTAGTACAATCATTACTACTAGGATTAAAAAACCCCTGCCTCGAAAGATTTTCAGGGGAAAAACCTTTGCAGTAATGATGATACTAGACAAGCGGAGATAATGACTACTGAGGGTTCAGTAAATGCAGACGTTTATCTAGAACCTCAAGTATGTATAATATCAAGTCATGCACAGATGGTTCTCTGAGAAGTTGTGGAAAATTATGAAATTGTAGTCTCTCTCTCTCTCTCTCTCTCTCTCTCTCTCTCTCTCTCTCTCTCTCTCTCTCTCTCTCTCTCTCTCTCTCTCTCTCTCTCTCTCTCTCTCTCTCTCTCTCTCTCTCTCTCTCTCTCTCTCTCTCTCTCTCTCTCTCTCTCTCTCTCTCTCTCTCTCTCTCTCTCTCTCTCTCTCTCTCTCTCTCTCTCTTCAATTTTCATATTCCTTCCGCTACATAGATGATTTATGTATTATAAACAATCCGAACGCTGGGATTTTCTTTCAAACTGAGCAACCGAGGGCTGCTGATAACCCCTATTGGATTTATCCAAGTGAACATTTAAAATTTGAGTTCCAATCTAATGACATGCTGCATGGCCATTTCCTTAGGACACAAATTGACTGCTTTGATCCAGATAATGTGTTGATTAATAAATACGATAAAAGGGGAGAGTTGGGCTTTAAGTTTGTACAATTTATTCACTTGAAGTCTAATAGGCCCATTGGAAATGCATACAAGGTTATCCTTTCGCAGGTTTTTCCATTGGTTTATTGTTGCAATTCGGTGGAGATTTTTTTAAAAGCATTGAAATCTCTGATTGATGCATTCGTACTCAATGGCTTTCAAGAGCAAAGATTACGATCATTAGTGCGCAAATATTTGAAGAATAATGTATTCCCGGCATCCAAGTTCGACGTTAATGTGGCAGCGTCCTCAACTCTGTTAGAAATTAAACAATAGGTACTGTTGTGCTTCTGTTTAGATTAAAGTTAACGTATTGCTAAGTTCTTCTAGTGGAGCTCTCTTGTTATTGGTATTTCCCTAAACATATGTACACTGGGACGTGTGTTGTATCCAGGTTTCCATTACAATGTTTCTGCTTATTCTTAGTGCATCCATTACCTAGTTTTTTAACAAAAAGGTTTTTTCACCACCATTGTTAAAATTTGTCGTATAATATTAACGAAAAATAAAAAACGAACTTTACTGAAAAACAGCGATTAGGGTTCTTGTTTTGATCGGCCGATTGGGATGGTGGGATCGGATCCTTAACCTAAATCCATCGATATGTTTCACATCACAGGTGGTCCATGCAAAGAACTTCGTTTATGGGATTGACACTTGTCGGCCTGCATACCGGTGTAACGATTCACGATTATGATTTAAATAGGGATAAGTGTTGGAATTTCGATTATCCAAATCCATATTTGCTATTATAACTCCTCTTGGGCACGTGGATTCATCATCCTCTCAAAATAACAGCAGATGATAAAGACTTTTTCAACCGGTACCAATTCATTATTCTCTAGAAAAATCCGGCAATCCGAGATATGGCATCTCGTCAAGTTTGGTGGATGAAGAGGGATCTTCAAATCAGGTCTGGTACGGTAATGGTTGAATTAATTCTATTTAATTTTGGGTCACGGTAGAACAAGCGACATTTGTGGGCGATTTCTTTAAACTTCTTCTTCCTATAGTTATCTTGGGTTTTTATCCATTGTAAGTGGAATAGGTTAATCTAAGATTGATCGTATCAGAGCGCAGTTGGTATGAATACTTCCTAGACCCAATTAGATGTGGGCTGTTGGAATGGTTTAATCTATGATTTACCGGCGGGGTTACTTGTACTCTTCTGACCCTAGACTTAAGTAATCATTGTGCTGTTTATTTGCCCTTGTTTGGTGACTGAAAATTGGCCTTGTTGCTGGATTGACACACTTGAACGACTGGCTTTTCGGATTATTGAAACCACTATGAACCTATTGTACGGCCATGTCTTATGTCTACATTTTTATATCTTTCTTTGCTATATTTGCTGATTACTGCAAAAGTTCTTATTTGCCGATCTGACTATGCGTTTCTATGATCTTGTTATTTTCTACATTTATCTTGATATGATCTGGGTCTTTATCCTATGCATGCAGCACAATATGTTTCTTAAGGATTGTTTGTTTCTTAAACAATATGTTCTATTAATATCTTACATTATGCTCCAGAATTGGTAGCGGATTTACATTAATGCAATTTATGTGCTACAATATAATTTACTGATTTAAGTTTCTTTGGACCGTGGTTTGCATTCATAGATGCTTAAAAGGTCTGACATCGATAACAAGTGGTTCTTTGCGACGACACTGTAATAATGGTTGCGAACTAACCGTTTGTTTGCTTTCTATGGAATGAGTAACGACAAAAGACCTTGACCTTTGACGTATTGTTGAACAACAGAAGTTGCCTTTATAGAAGGGAGTAAAATGTTCTGTTGCTCTGAATGTTAATATGTAATTTGCTTTCAGAGTATATTTTACGGTCCTATTTTTGTTGCTATCTTACAATTATTTTATTAAGATCTTGCTTCATTGGGTTTAGCAAATGCTAAGGTGTTCTACACTCTCTCTCTCTCTCTCTCTCTCTCTCTCTCTCTCTCTCTCTCTCTCTCTCTCTCTCTCTCTCTCTCTCTCTCTCTCTCTCTCTCTCTCTCTCTCTCTCTCTCTCTCTCTCTCTCTCTCTCTCTCTCTCTCTCTCTCTCTCTAATTTTGGGCTTTTGTGCCCTAAGCTTCGATGAAACAAAACAAGCATGGCAAAAACCCGGAAAAGACAAGCAAGAGCGGAAGGGGGCCTTCTAGTCGAATTTGGGGCGTAGGATCTCACGACCACTATTTGGAAGGAAATATCTAGCTTTAGGCAGAAGGCGCTGTAGAGAGGCTCTCTTATTGGGAGAAATACGAAAGCTCAGAGAAGAAAATGAAACCTTGAGGGCAGATTACCAACAGATAAGGAAGGAGCTAGAGGTAATGAAGAATGACATTGAAGAACTGCAGAATGAATCAGACCCTGAAGCCGAGGTCATGGAACTCCGGAATACTTTGGAACAGTTCATGGAAACCCAAGAAAGAAAAAGCAGAGTTCTGAATCTCCGGATTGTGGGGCTACCAGAAAAACCAGAAGAGAAAACAAAGGCATATGTTGAACAATTCTTTCAGGAGACTATGAATGTCAAGGAAGCTGAAGTATCTGATGCATTTCGGGTGGGCAGAAAAGAATCAGGGACCAGACATATAATTGTGAAATTCGTAAACAGAGAATCCAGATTGGCAGTCTTAAGAAACACTCACATCTTGAAGGGAAAGTTTATCTGGGTAAACGAAGATATGACCAAAAAGCAATTAGCTGAGAAGAAAATTGAGATTGCCAAATACAAGGAAGGCCGCCAAAATAATAAAAAAGCAAGATGGATCAAAGGCAAGGTTGTAGTTGAGGAATAGGAAAGATGGGAGGCACTCAGGATAATGGTCTGGAACATAAACAAACTGACCAAGACCAAGATCCTGAGTATGCAAGAGGAAATAAGAGACATCGATTTGCTGTGTTTTCTAGAAACCAAGGAGCATGACTTATATGCATTACCTGACATAGAAGGATTCACAATGATAGCATCAGTTAAGAATAGGAGATTTACAGATATGGACATTAGAAATGGCGGTGTGGCATGCTATGTCAGAGATGAGCATCTAGATGTAGTGATGGCTGTAAAAAAGGATGTAAATAACCAATATATATGGCTGCAGATTAAACAACAAAATAGTATGGTATATATGGCAGTCTGCTACTTCGCTCCAAGACACAAATAGGCCTACTCGGATGGGGCTACAGGTGAAGATATGTTCTTTGAATTAGAACAAGATATCATAGATTACCAGATGCAGGGAAATATCATATTGGCAGGCGATTTTAATGGGAGAACAGGAAGTACGCAAGCAACAATTCATACATGGGAAGACGAACCCATTTGGTTTAAATCGATGGAGGAATCAGAAATTGCTAGGCTGGGCTGGAGCAGACTGTCCGCTGATCCGACAACCACCAAATCCGGGCGCCAACTGTTAAATCTCTGCACAAATGCAGAACTCCTGGTATGTAATGGAATGAATCGATTTCCTAAATCCAAATCTTGTACATGCAGATCAAAGAGTGTGGTGGACTACCTTATCATATCCCAAAATGCCTTGGAGTTAATTACAGATTTCGAGGTTGGGAGAGAAAATCTAGAATCAGATCATGCATTCCTAACATTCTCCATATGTGAGAGTAGATTGCCATCCCTTGTGGAAAATGTTGTCCCGCAACCTATTTGTATGAATCAGACCTGCTAATGCATACAGAGCATACATTGAGGAGCAAATAGAGCAAAGTGCTTGGAATGACACTGCTGCAGATATGCATAACCAGCTGCTAAGGATAATAGCAGATGCCATAAATCATTGTGAGCCAATTCGAGTGAAGAAAGGGCTTCCCTGTAAATCATGGTATGATGAGGAATGCCGTGCAGCTAAGAAACAATGGAAAGATAGCCAAGGAGAAAACATGAAAATTATGAGGAAGAAATATCAGCGGATTGTCAGACAAAAGAAACGACATTTTATCTTGTCAAAGCAGGAGCTTTTGATCCAGCAATGTCATGCAGACCCGAAAACATACTGGAAAAATATGAAGAAGCATAAGCATAAAGATCCTCCCATCTCTGCAGCCGAGCTTTGGAGCCAAGTCAAAAAGCTGTATTATGATGCTAACAGCCAAGCAATGCCAAGAGCAAAATCTGATCTGATTTTCACTGAAGAAGAAATCGCCGAAGGCATAAACAAGCTTGCAAATGGGAAAGCAAAAGATCAAAATAAGCTAAGCGCAGAACATCTCAAATGGGCCAGGAAGAGCATATATACAATAATAACGCGCATGTTCAATTCAGCGATGCAACAAGGTTTCCCTCAGGATTGGCAACTGAACAGAATCGTCCCCATACATAAAAGTGGATCTATGATGGATGGAAATAATTATCGCACTCTTATGGTAAGCAATTTATTTTCCAAGCTTTTTGCTAGCATAGTAGAGAAGAAAATCAGTGTATGGGCTGAACATAATGATAAGAGAGCCAAGACTCAGGCTGGTTTTCGTGCACATATATCTACATTAGACCACCTGGTCACACTAAAATGCATTTTTGATATAGTAAAGGGCACAAAAAAACCAGTTTATGTTGCTTTTATTGATTTTCGTAAGGCATTTGATAAAGTTCCACGGAACAAGCTATGGGAAAGAATGGAATGCTTACAGGTACCTAAACAGTTGACAGATGCAGTGCAGATATTATATGAAAAAGTTTTGGTACAATTATCGATGCCTTTCAAAGCAGAAGTTCCAGATGTGACGGAAAGTAACATTGGTGTGAAACAAGGATGCCCCCTGTCTCCTACGATTTTTGGTCTTTTCATAGACAGTCTTGAGGAGTGGTTGGAAGATAATTGTGACGGAGGCACGGAGATATATGGATATGTCATCCAATTGCTTCTGTATGCGGATGATGTAGTGCTTTTTGCACGCTCGCAGGTGCACATGCAACAGCTATTGGGCCATTTGGGCATTTTCTGTGACAGGACAGGAATGCAAGTCAATTTAGAAAAAACTAAGATCGGTTTTAAATATAAGGAGGATATAGTGGACACATGTGAAGCATACAAATACCTTGGGCTTGTCATAAGCAGGAACCACAAATGGAATGCGTGCATAGCGCAAAGGGTAGAAAGTGGACAGAAAGCGCTATATTCTATGCAAAGCACATGCAGGAAGTCTCACATTTGGGCGTGGGCTCTTAAGAGCAAGCTATATGAGGCATTGGTTCAAAGTACAATACTTTATGGGGCTGAAATTTGGGGGCCAGGACTGCCACAGTGCTTATGGGAAGATATAGAGCAGGTGCACAAGAAATTCCTAAGACTAGAGCTAGGAGTAAAGGCACGAACACCATACCCGATGATGCTAGCTGAGTGTGGCCTTATGACACTTGAAGGAGAAGCGCTGCTTAAGTGCATTAAGTACTTAATTAAGGTTAAGAAGATGAATAACACTCGCATTCCCCATCATGCCATGTTGAGCACCGAAAAAAAAGGATGGTATGCTGATGTTATTAAATGGTTTTCCAGGTGGGATATTGTTTGGGAAGATGTGCCCCAAAATGATCGCTTAAGAGCATGGGTTTATGAAAAGGTTAAGAGGAGACTTTGGTTAAATCCAAAAACGAAAATGCTATTGTACAGGATGCATATGAATCCCTCATTAGAGACTGCTGCATACTTAAGGGAGAACATATCCGTGAGAAAAAGACACACTATCAGCAGGATACGACTTAGTTCACACCACCTTGGGGTGGAAGTTGGCCGTTGGGGAACTATCCCAAGACATCTGAGGTGCTGCAAGGTATGTGGTCAAGATGACATCGAAGATGAAGAACATGTTATACTTAAGTGTCCAGCATATAGCATGATTCGAGATAGACATGACACACGTTCACCTGACCTAGGTACGTTCTTTGAATTGGATGGAAACAGAATTGGATCTTTCTTAATTGAGACACTACAATTAAGAGAGAGATGTACAAAAGATGTGAATACAATGTTGAATGAAGATGAAACTTGGAGTGAGAGTGAGGAATTAGATGAGGAAATGGAGACTCATCTAATATTTTATGATGTAAATTAATTTTCTCGTCTTATAGGCCTGAGAGGCCTCCCAAAAAGACGTAATACAATTCACTTCTCTCTCTCTCTCTCTCTCTCTCTCTCTCTCTCTCTCTCTCTCTCTCTCTCTCTCTCTCTCTCTCTCTCTCTCTCTCTCTCTCTCTCTCTCTCTCTCTCTCTCTCTCTCTCTCTCTCTCTCTCTCTCTCTCTCTCTCTCTCTCTCTCTCTCTCTCTCTCTCTCTCTCTCTCTCTCTCTCTATGGCAGAAATCAGAAATTTGAGAATGGAGAATGACACTATGCAATTTACATACCACTTTAAATTGAAGAGATGCTCTTACCGGAATAAGATACAATTATCAAGCATGAAGATGCCAAGTTGACCATGCTTGCTATCATTCAAGACTGCAACTTTGCTTAACCTCCTCCTGTTAAGCCATCCTCCCACATTGGGCCAACTCCCACCACTTCCTAGTGTTCACATTCAACACCGACCATCATTATAGTAATCATCTATAGGCAATATGCCACTGTGAGATAATCTTGGAGCCTGCCATAGCCACCCATAATCGAATTCATTTCCAACAAAGAATCCAACACGTAGCCCTAACTTTGTCCAAATCTTCTACAATCTCCCATTTATTCTGCCTCATGTCGTATCTTTCTACAGCGGCAAGTCTGCTTCCTCCTCCAGCAAACTGTGCATGCCTTGAGCCACCTCCTGCAACATATACTTCATCTCCACAAACCCCACAAGCAAAGCTGTGCCTTGCAGCATAACGATTCCACTGAGACCTGGTAGAATCAAACCTAAAAACACTAGCAGAGGCCAAGGGTGTGTCCATAGGAAAACTCCTTGTATCAAATAAAGAATCCCCTATAACAAATAGATTTGGCCCAGCACAACTTTGCTTGGATCGAAGCCTGGCTTCATTTTGCGCGCAGAAGTGGTAAGAATTATAAGACGATCTATATGTCATATTTAACGAAATTTGGACTTATTCAAATCTAATAAATGTACTTCAAGAATGTCATAATAATATCATATGTATTTCTAGCTTTTATTAATTTTAATAATTTGTTCTATTTATCTTTAGATAAAAAAAATTTCAGGTTTCATCTAATTCTCGATTTCATCGATTTAGAATTAAATTTTCATCTAAGATAACTCTGTATAATTAAAATGCTATTCTTTTCAAAATATTTAAAGAAAGTTTTAGTTTGATATTAATTAAATGATTACGCTTATGTTTAATAAAAATGAATAGTTTATTATTAATTAAATAGTTATTATTAATCCAATAACTTTATATCATTTAATTAATTTCAACCTAAAACTTTTCTTAAACTAGTTTTTATAAGTGTAAAAGTTTGTAAATTGTGAAATTCTTGTATTAGTTTCAAGTCAAGCTTATTAAACCATCAAATTTCATTTAATTATTATGATTGCTAAATTTTGAATATGTTAAATCACTAAAAATTGAAATTTTTATATTCTTAAAATGTCTAATTCTAAATAGATTCAAATAAAAATTAGTTTGGAAATCAAGTTTATTATTTGATAACCATGATAGTTTTAATTTAAAGATAAACTTATAAAATCAAAACTTATAAAAATTATAACAATCAAGAAGAATCAAACAATACATATATTCTTATAATGGCGTTCTTGAAGTGTTATCTATTAAATCTGAATAAGTCCAAATTTTGTTGAATATGTCATCTTCTCAAACATACTAACGCCGTTAGTTTCGCCACAATAGATAGGTGCTTTGAAACTTAACTATTTATTAAGTACATATGCAATTTACATATCACTTTAAATTGAAGAGATGCCCTTACCGGAATAAGATAGAATTATCAAGCATGAAGATGCCAAGTTGACCATGCTTGCTATCATTCAAGACTGCAACTTTGCTTAACCTCCGGCGTTCGCCATCCTCCCACATTGGCGCCAACTCCCGCCACTTCCTAGTGTTCACATTCAACACCTGACCATCATTATAGTAATCATCTATAGGCAATATGCCACAGATAGTCTTGGAGCTGCCATAGCCACCCATAACCCAGAATTCATTTCCAACAAAGAATCCAACACAGCCAGCCCTAACTTTGTCCAAATCTTCTACAATCTCCCATTTATTCTGCCTCATGTCGTATCTTTCTGCAGCGGCAAGTCTGCTTCCTCCTCCAGCAAACCGTGCATGCCTTGAGCCACCTCCTGCAACATATACTTCATCTCCACAAACCTCACAAGCAAAGCCTTTGCGGCATTCATATCCGCCCAAGCGATTTAATCGAGACGGTAGAATCAAACCTAAAAACACTAGCAGAGGCCAAGGGTGTGTCCATAGGAAAACTCCTTGTATCAAATAAAGAATCCCCTATAACAAATAGATTTGGCCCAGCACAACTTTGCTTGGATCGAAGCCTGGCTTCATTTTGCGCGCAAAAGTGGTAAGAATTATAAGACGATCTATATGTCATATTTAACGAAATTTGGACTTATTCAAATCTAATAAATGTACTTCAAGAATGGCATAATAATATCATATGTATTTCTAGCTTTTATTAATTTTAATAATTTGTTCTATTTATCTTTAGATCGAAAATTTTCAGGTTTCATCTAATTCTCGATTTCATCGATTTAGAATCAAATTTTCATCTAAGATAACTCTGTATAATTAAAATGCTATTCTTTTCAAAATATTTAAAGAAAGTTTTAGTTTGATATTAATTAAATGATTACGCTTATGTTTAATAAAAAATGAATAGTTTATTATTAATTAAATAGTTATTATTGATCCAATAACTTTATATCATTTAATTAATTTCAACCTAACACTTTTCTTAAACTAGTTTTTATAAGTGTAAAAGTTTGTAAATTGTGAAATTCTTATATTAGTTTCAAGTCAAGCTTATTAAACCATCAAATTTCATTTAATTATCATGATTGCTAAATTTTGAATATGTTAAATCACTAAAAATTGAAATTTTTATATTCTTAAAATGTCTAATTCTAAATAGATTCAAATGAAAATTAGTTTGGAAATCAAGTTTATTATTTGATAACCATGATAGTTTTAATTTAAAGATAAACTTATAAAATCAAAACATATAAAAATTATAACAATCAAGAAGAATCAAACAATACATATATTCTTATAATGGCGTTCTTGAAGTGTTATCTATTAAATCTGAATAAGTCCAAATTTTGTTGAATATGTCATCTATTCTCAAACATACTAACGCCGTTAGTTTCGCCACAATAGATAGGTGCTTTGAAACTTAACTATTTATTAAGTACATATGCAATTTACATACCACTTTAAATTGAAGAGATGCTCTTACCGGAATAAGATAGAATTATCAAGCATGAAGATGCCAAGTTGACCATGCTTGCTATCATTCAAGACTGCAACTTAGCTTAACCTCCGGCGTTCGCCATCCTCCCACATTGGCGCCAACTCCCGCCACTTCCTAGTGTTCACATTCAACACCTGACCATCATTATAGTAATCATCTATAGGCAATATGCCCTGTGAGATAGTCTTGAGCTGCCATAGCCACCCATAAGCCGAATTCATTTCCAACAAAGAATCCAAACACCAGCCCTAACTTTGTCCAAATCTTCTACAATCTCCCATTTATTACGCCTCATGTCGTATCTTTTCAAGTAGTGGCAAGTCCGCTTCCTCCTCCAAAGAAAGGTGCATGCCTTGAGCCACCTCCTGCAACATATACTTCATCTCCACAAACCTCACAAGCAAAGCTGCGCCTTGCAGCATTCATGTCTGCCAAACGATTCCACTGAGACCTGGTAGAATCAAACCTAAAAACACTAGCAGAGGCCAAGGGTGTGTCCATAGGAAAACTCCTTGTATCAAATAAAGAATCCCCTATAACAAATAGATTTGGCCCAGCACAACTTTGCTTGGATCGAAGCCTGGCTTCATTTTGCGCGCAGAAGTGGTAAGAGTTATAAGACGATCTATATGTCATATTTAACGAAATTTGGACTTATTCAAATCTAATAAATGTACTTCAAGAATGTCATAATAATATCATATGTATTTCTAGCTTTTGTTAATTTTAATAATTTGTTCTATTTATCTTTAGATCGAAAATTTTCAGGTTTCATCTAATTCTCGATTTCATCGATTTAGATATAAATTTTCATCTAAGATAACTCTGTATAATTAAAATGCTATTCTTTTCAAAATATTTAAAGAAAGTTTTAGTTTGATATTAATTAAATGATTACGCTTATGTTTAATAAAAAATGAATAGTTTATTATTAATTAAATAGTTATTATTAATCCAATAACTTTATATCATTTAATTAATTTCAACCTAAAACTTTTCTTAAACTAGTTTTTACAAGTGTAAAAGTTTGTAAATTGTGAAATTCTTATATTAGTTTCAAGTCAAGCTTATTAAACCATCAAATTTCATTAAATTATCATGATTGCTAAATTTTGAATATGTTAAATCACTAAAAATTGAAATTTTTATATTCTTAAAATGTCTAATTCTAAATAGATTCAAATGAAAATTAGTTTGGAAATCAAGTTTATTATTTGATAACCATGATATTTTTAATTTAAAGATAAACTTATAAAATCAAAACTTATAAAAATTATAACAATCAAGAAGAATCAAACAATACATATATTCTTATAATGGCGTTCTTGAAGTGTTATCTATTAAATCTGAATAAGTCCAAATTTTGCATATATCAGGCATGTATCTGAGAATGCTGTTGCAATCTTCTCTTTGCTTTCCACAGATCTAACTTAATCACACCACGAGACACAAACTACTCACTTCTCTGTTTTAGCTTCTCATACACAAGGCGATCTATTGAAACAAATTTGGGCAATCTTAACATGTCCATCTGCTTTGGCTGAAGATGCAAATAGTAGATAAGATGAGATTTTTTCACACGAACAAATACCAACTTGAATAAATAAAAGCCATACCAATATCTATCTGTGCTTTCGGTCCAACTCAATCAACCTGCAAAGATGCTTTAAGCATGTCTTATTTGTTCAACAATGACCGACTATCAAATAAATATCAATCAAACATATCAAAAGATACCATGGCGTGAAAGTTCTCTTGCATATACTGATTTTTGGTTTCTGCAAGTGCTACTGATCACCCGCAAATTCTAGCCTAGAAGACATACATGTAATATAGATGGAATATAAGCAATCTGGAGTGAGAAACCACTTGCCAAAGTCCAATTCTTCGATTCCCTAATCTAACATGTGGACCTAATTAATTTCAGAATTTGAATAGCTTTTGAATCTATGGCATGAAATTGTGCAGGCTGCTTTGTTAGATTGAAAATGCAGGAAAGGCATCCCTTTCTTTTTTACCTTGGGAGTAGGCAAGGTTGACCTTAATCTAGACTAAAATATATATTGGCTTGTGTTTCTGTACATGCATCGGTATGAGCAAGCTATCCTAGATATGAGCAAATATCATCAGCTAACATGCTAGAAGCTGTTCGTAGTGCATAGAGTGGACTAGGCCTTGGAACCAGCCACCATAATGACAATATGAGCGGTTAGTCTAGGCTATAGAATTCTGAGTACCCTAGTTATCATGGAGCATGCTATTTGGAAATGTATGCCTTACACTCTGAATAAAACATACTTAGAGATTTGGACTGCAAATTGAGAGAAGAGCTCACATGCCTCCTTTAGTAATTGCTAACGGCATGGGGTTTCTTTCCTCGCACTCTATTTTACATCTCAGAAGTAGCAACCTCCAACTGGCTCGATTAGGTTTCTTTTGTTGTGCCAAGGACCGTTTGCATCCTTCCATAGACCAAAAGGCATCAGATCTTGAATCAGGTCGGTTTTGGATATTTTGTATCTATGGTATGCATTACGTTCCTTTTATTCACAAAGAAGTTTTGGAAGGTTGGAAGCATAGTTAGAATTAGGAGTTAGGAGTTAGCTAACGCCTAACGTATAATAACGTCTAACTAGCTATTCTTAAACATACTAACGCCGTTAGTTTCGCCACAAAAAAAAAAAAAAAATCAGATTTTGGAAATTTAATATATCATCTGGACTAATTTCGACACGTAGATTACGAATTTGCAATAAAAAGAACTAAAATCATACTCTATCTTATGCCAATCACAAGTTGCATTGTTAACATAACAAGCCGAGAACAATATGTTAAACAGATGACTTGGGGCTCTCAAAACACAGAAAAGGAAGCTCATGATCAACTATGTTACGCATTTGATAATGGCATCAACATTCTGGATACTGCTGAAATGGTACAGTCCCCTTTAGTATCAACATGGTTATATTTTGATGGGAAATTGCAGATTCTCATAGTAAATAAAGTTTTATTCCAAATTCTTTATGCATGAATTGTTCCTTTCAAGCAAGTTGCATCAAGCAATATGTTCTCCTTTCAACTACATCCTCCTTTGAATGAGAGATTAGTTTATGACAGTTCTGTGTATGGATCCTGTGCTGGGGGAGATTTCTGCTGGAAATACTGTGGTGTTAAAGCCTTCAGAGCTAGCACCTGCAACATCAAAGCTACTAGCAAATCTGATTCCCAAGTATATGGATAAGAGGGCAATTCGAGTGGTGGAAGGGGGGGTATCCGAAGCAACAGCTCTGCTACAACAGAAATGGGACAAAATCCTCTTCACAGGTTAAATGTGCTCCAAATATTCTGTGTAGAATTAAACTTTGTTGTGACCATGTCTTACAGCTCAAATCCAACCCAGTTTAGAGAAAACCCAGTTTAGAGTAAAACCTTTCTATACATAATAAATAAGATTTTTTTCAAAAAAGCATGGCCGATCATAAACAAAGCATGGACAATCATTATAATAAATAAGAGTAGCGAAATGGGACAGAAAGAAAGTAATGTCTGGTGGTCTGGTAACAGAACAGGGTGATTCTCTGTAACTCTGCCTTTGTTGGCTAATAAAATCGGTCAATAAAGAAACATGACATCTTGATTCTGCAGCTGCTTATTTGCTCAAGAAACAAGCTTATTCTATAGAAAACCCCCTTACCTCTGAGATGGTGCTGATCTGCTCACTGCTCAGCTCGAATCACACAAGAATAGCAGAAGTAAAAAGAGTGAACTTTCCAACAGAGACTTCATCCGCATTCATCGATGTTTCGGCTGCATCCGCCCCTCTGGCCTCCAAAACAACTGCAGCATTGGATTCGGGAGGGAAAACCGAACACAGGGGTATTTTTTTTCCAAAAATGCCCACCTGTAATTTTTGGGCGAAACTAACTACGTTAGTTTGGGGTTATAAGTTAGTAAGGTATTTTGCGTTAGCCATTTGGGGGCTAACGCATTATCTTCTAACCATGGAAGAGAGTATTTATTGTAGATATCCTTGAAAAGCTTTTTCAGGCCTATGTTGTTTCTAAAAGCAACATTCAAATTGCTGTGTGCTGCCAAAGGCCTTCTGATACTAATTGCACTTCTTAAATGGTCATGCCTGCCAACAAACTTATTTATGCCACAGGTGCAAATTCATTTGTTTTGTTTTTTCGTCGTTGTAAAGGACATTATTGATTTAGATGGTCATGGTGATCTTAGACAGGTAGAATTGTTCTTATAGTTGTCTACCGGGTAAAATATTGGCTCCCTAACCAAACATTCAAAACCATGCATATATCGAGTTCGATATACGTATATCCGGCTTGGCGCCGGAAAATGGCGTTTAAAAAAACGTATAAAATTGGTATATAGTAGTATATCGAGTTAGATATACTATAGTATATCGAACTCGATATACTACTGTATATCAGATTTTTTTTTGTGTTTTTTCCGGGTTCTTCGGAGCGATTTCCGGCGCATTTTTTGGAGAGAATTTCGGGAGCAGTCATACCTGATCAGATCATGGAAGAAGCACCAGGTTAGTAAGAGTATTCGCATCAAATTCCTCAAAGATTTCTTTACTTTTTTTACATCTCGTTCTTGTATGAGCTCTTCAACCGTTTATTTTCATGCTTTTGATGTGATCGTTTAGGATCTAAAATTCAATTGATGTGATCGTTTAAGAGAGGTGGGAACTAGAATTAGGATCTAAAATTGAAGGAGATTGGTTTTGTTTTTGGAAAACGTATATTGAGTGCGATATACTCACTATATTCGTATTTTGATTTCATTATGTTAATATTAAATGTAAGATTAGCGTATATTGAGTTCAATATACGTCTTCCACATGTCTACAATGGTGCAACATGACTTACACATGTCGCTTTATGTTGCAACATGACTTACACATGTTAGCACATGCCGTGCACATGAGGTGACATCTATGATATTGCGTGAGCATGTGAGGGAACATAAGTTGACATGTCAATGGTTAGATAGGACATGCCAGCATGATGTTTTTTATGTTGCAACATGACTTACAAGCGTGAGCACATGCGTGCACATGAAGTGACAACCTTAGGAGGACGTCATAATGATCATTATGATAATTGATGATGTGGCATGTTAAAAAAGGCATATATTTTGATGGCGTGACATGTTAGTATTAGTAGTCTTCGATAGCTACAGGAACAGGAGGAACACCATCTGTAACAAAAGTAAGCGTTAAAAAGAAATAAAATAAAAGCTTACAGATGAAAAAATCAGACACCATGAGCAAAAAACCAGAAGGAAGATCACCAAAGCGTGGACGAGTCGATGCGTCTCACACACGAGCTATTGGTATTTTATAGAATAGAATAGAATAGAATATAATATGATTTTATCGTCCACGGAGACCAACTGGCCTATGGGACCCAAGTACAAAGAGAGACCAAGCGATTACTACCGTGGATTAAAAACCCCCTTTGAAGGGTTTTGGGAAAACCCAGTAGTACAATGCCTGATTATATACATAATCACAAGTACTGGTGAGGTTAATGTCGGACGATGGGGGCATAAGCGAGTCCGCGTATCCATTACCTCACGGAGGTACGATCCCAACAAGCCTACAGAGGCCGTGCTCAGTAGCTCATGCAAGGGCGATGGGGCACAACTAACCGAGCATACAGAGCCGGATATGCTCCGTGCGCCGGACAGCACGGAGGGCGTGACTTTCATCCTCAATGGCTTTGTTGGCGGCATTGCCGGACTCTGTCCTCACGCGGCTCCCCGAATCCATCTCCCCTGTCTCCAATGCGGAGGTGGTGTGCACCTGTCGAATGGAAGCAATCACCCCGCTTTTTCATGGGTAGATGGGTGCACAGTGTAGTGGTGTGGGCCCCTCGTGAGCATGGGATTAACTGCCGTCGATAATTTGCCACCTTGACATGTGGCCGGGGCCCTGCATCCCAAAGCTTGGCCATGAAGCAAGCATCAAATCTTGCTTCAAGGCGTAGCGTTTCGCCGGTGTATGCGGTCCACATCGTATGCCCGCACATTCCATAGCGAGAACCAGCGGGCTTGCTTGTCTTTCAGCCGGGCTTTGAGTCGTTGTGGGCCCATCGCCCGCGCCAAAGCAAGGTTGGGCAGTAGGGGCTTCATCCATAGCCACCACCTTCCGGAAGTAAATGATGTGGACGTTCAGTATGACCCTCAGTAATGGAAGGAAGCCTGTCTCTGGAGCAAGATCGATATGGGACCGTGGATTTTCCTCCCGGTGCAGGGCCAAGAAGGCCTTACATTGCACTGCTCTAGATCATTCCAAGTGGTGAGGGATATCGGCCCCTACACTTACGCCCCATAGAAGAGGACCGGTTCAACCAAGGCCACCGAACAAGTGTGCTGGTGACCCCATGCATCTGACTACGCCTTGTGATTGTTGTTTTGCATTGCATCTGAGGGCTTTCCGACCTGAAGTGACCGTAACGATGGATGCATCCCAATGTGTGGTAGTAGAAAACTCAATGCCCAAATACTTATAAGTCGAGCCACCTCCACTACACGCCCCGGTAAGTGAATGAGGGAAGGCGTGGGTGCGGGATGATGGGACCAAAGACACCCTTGTCTTGGCCAAGTTAACTCTCATGTCGGTGAATTGGCGAGAAAGTGTCCAAAGCATCCGGTGGCGTTGCATGTCCTCAGGGTATATGCGGCGGGTCAACATCATCGGCATATATGAGTTGCCGGATTATGTGGTGCATCAGCGGCGCCTCCCCTCCCCGGGTGCTTTCGACTAGCCATTCTTCTAGCTGGTCAATGTACAAGCGGCGTCGGGGATAGAGGGCAGCCACTGGCGCACCCCAATGCTACTAACAACGGGCTCCCCGACGGTGTGAGACGAGGAGCAAGCCTGTATTATAGTGCAGTATAAGCCTCACGCAATACGGGGTCCCCTACGTCTCAATCTATATAGAACCTTTGTGTCAAAAGCCTGCGAAATCCACAAAACAGCGATCACCAGATTCTCGTCGATTAGGCTATCCTCTATGAGTGTCCGCAAAGTGAAGATATGGTCAATAGTAGAATGCTTGGGAGGAAGCCTTTACTGCGTGAGAGCACGCACTTCTCCATCCCTTGCCCAAAGTGTCAATCGCCGCTCAAGAATCCGGCAAGCAACTTGGCAAAGGCGAGGCCCGACCATAATGGTGCGATAGTTGGTGGGCTATGGGGGTCCCTGCTTTGTATATGGGCACAACTCTCTTGGTAGTCGGTCTTGGGGAAGCCTTCTTGCAATGCCCTGTTGAAGAGTGCTGTGAGAACCGGCACCATTGGGGGCCCGGCCCACTTGAGAAGCTCTGCATGCATACCATCCAAATCTGCTGCCTTCCCGTTAGCGAGGCGTTGCAGCATGTTGTATATCGAACTCGATATACGTCAGTGGCATGGTGCCAAAAAAAGAACGTATATCTAACTCGATATACGTCATTTGTAATGTGGCAAAAGCCATGGGCTACAAAATGAAAACTCGTATATAAATTTTTATACGTATATAGCATATATCGAGTGCGATATACATATATGGCGTATATCGAGTTCGATATACGCTATATACGCCATATAATTGTATAAAAATGACGCTCATATACGGAATTTTCCAGCCGGCCAGAATCGAAAATTAAAAAAAAAAAAAAAATCGTATATCGAGTTCGATATACAGCCTAACTAGATATACTACGTATATCGAACTCGATATACGCTATATATTTGTATATCGAGTTCGATATACGCAGTATATCTAACTCGATATACGTTTGGTTTTGAATGTATAGTTAGGGTGCCAATAGTAGCACCGGTTGTCTACACTTAGATCCTATTTAATTGTGGAAGCTATATGAAATATATTTTGCCAAAGAAAATAATATTGCTGCTATGTTATCAGTGGTTGCAATAGCACATGGAAAACATAGGACAGATGCACAAAAAAATACCATGTAATCGTTGATGCTTAAACAATCTACAGCGAAAATCAAAGACATCACAAATGTGCCATTACTGATCATAAACTGAAATGGATTGCTGAGAAAAATGAGACATGAATTAAGACATGAAACATTAGTCTCAAAATGCGCAGACATAAGCTGACGCCGTAGAGCTAGCTTAATTGAGAGACACTAGTGCATACGATTATGCCTGCATTTTTTATTTCTGGCCTCACTGAACCAACAATTCCTTTCAAGCAATTAATCCTAGCAGCAGCCAATACCTGCATCAAATCCACGATTTTTTACCTTGTGGCCACGCTCAGCCTCGAGCCCTTAGTTAAAAAATAAACGGAGTAGATAGCACTTGTCGGAGAGCTTCTACACGATTTCAGCCGGAAGTGGGCTTTGCACAAATCCGCCAGAAAATATAGATAATTCTAAAAAAAATTCCTCTACACGATTTCAGCCGGAAGTGGGCTTTGCACAAATCCACCGTTTGCTCCGCTAGTGTGACCCAGAATAAAGAAGCTTCTGTTTGACCCGTGTAATCTAGAATATAGCAGCGAACGAACTACGGCAAAGTGCCTCCACGTAGCACTCGCCGGATAAGCTAGCCAGAAAATATAGATAATTCTAAAAAAAAATCCGTTTGGATCATCACAAAAAAAGTTATGATCATTTCCATTAAAATACCCCCAAAACTAGGGGCGTTTTGTTAATTTTAGCAAAACATAAGGGTATTTCAGAGTTTTTCCCTTTTATATATAGTCAGATAATTGCTCGTTGCTAGTTAAATTCCTTTACGATTTTATGATATTAGAGAACAGGGATTTATCATTGTGGCACTGTAATGTCATAGCTTGTCGCTAGTTAAATTTCATTTATCATTGTGGCACTGTAATGATGTAGTTCCAATGGATACCCTCAGTGATTCAAATATATTCTCAGGTTAAAAGAGGCCCTTCTGATGTTGGATTGTCGGTCGTTCTATTCTTAGGGGGTCAATCAAGCAAGGTAGTGCACTTCGTTGTTGTTTAACTTCTTGCTTTCCGTATTGCTAAGATTGAACTAAATTTTGAGAATGGAATGGATCTACGAGACCAAAGATTTTGAGAATGAAATGGCTAGGTACATTCATTCTAAGATAACAATTCATTAAACATGTTAATTAGTTGAGGACCAACTTCCTAAGTTAGTTAGTTGAGGACCAAACATGTTTGTAACAAGCATTAGACTGGAGCTTGGAGCTGGAGTCTAATGTCCATGTAAGTATAAAGGACATTCTCTGATAGAATATTGGCTTCATTATTCCTCTGATACAGTGCAATATTCTGAATATAAATGGGAGCATTGACAGTACTCAGAAATTTGGGACCTTGATGCCAAATCCAATGTTGAGGGGGTCTTGAAAGTAAATATTGATAGAGATACATTGCAAATTATATGTGTGAACTGTATGCGTAGCACATTGAAGCATTAAAACATGGCATTTTAAGTCAATATTATCCAAATGTTGCAGCTTTGGATTGCTTACTGGTGAGAGTTTAGACGTTTGAGGAGTCGGCGGAGGAAATTGAATTTGAAGGAGCTTTAAGAGAAAAATTACAATCTCGTATTATGTATGGAGTCCACATTATTACATATTCGACAACTGGGAGTTAGACTAGTTGTTCCCTCGAAGGCACAGTAGTTACATAGCTTATTTGGATAGCCATATATGAAGAATAGCTGTACACGGAAGTGAACTGGAGCATATGCAATGGATTTAATCTATCAAAAGGATAGTCCCCATTTGCTCAAGTAATTCAAGAGTTCATGTTACTGGAAGACATCAATAGTTGCAAATCTGCCAAACTAAGAGATAAATTGAGTTATGTCTTCACTGCTGTGCAAATGCTGCCATGTTAGAAGATGTTAGAGAATTGAATTTCATTTGATTCTACCACGGTGAAGGAAGACATAGAGGTCAAGGAGGACTGAGCTTAAATTCTAGTTCTGCAGCAGAGTGGAACCATTCACCATGGAGACTTTGATGACTGTATCACAATACCGCTGGAAACATACATTATGGCTCACACATATTATTTGGCTGCCACGTGCTGCTACACTTTTTACCAATTTTGCAATACGTTCTTGATTTTGCTGATCCAAAGCAGCATCTACCTCATCCATAACATAAAGACAACTCCCACTGGATTTAGCAACCGTGAGAACCAGGGCAAGGCTCAACATTGTTCTCTGACCTCCTGCAGAGCACCATCATATAGAAATCACAATAATATCTAAACAATCAGGAAGGCCTGAGAACATGGTTAAATACCCGAAAGTTCTTCCAGATTACTCTTCCACTCTGTATTAGACGAGGAATCTTGGCTGTTGCAAAATAACAACTTCACACCATCTTCTACTAAAGACTTGACCTTGGCAAGATCAACAGATATATTTGGCAGTAAAATTTTGCAGCATTCAATGAACGTCTCACGAATGACTTGAAATGTGGCTTCATTGGCATGCTCGACGAGGCTCCTCATTTTATTAATTCCCTCAACCAAAATGTTCACTGATTCAGAAATGGAAGCTGAGTACTGTTTGAACATATTGAGTTTCTCCATGCGCTCCTTGAACATTACTTGCTCTTCTATGGTGACATTCTTCTCCACCACTTTTAAATTTTGTAATTCTGCAACAAGCCTGTCAAGATTTCTTCGGCAGGCCATATATTGTTGTTCATCAGTCAATCCATCAACGTCCATGGGCTCATGTCTAATACATTCCTGGAAGCATCATTCCCAGGAAGCAAGACAGATATGTGATAAAGCTGGTTATGACTTATAAAGTTCCAAAAGGATAATCAATAACACTGCTCTTACTTTTATTAGAGACGCTAAACTCTTGATATCTTCCTCAATCTTCCTTTTAAGTTCCTCCACTTGTGACAGTGATCTTTTTAGATCTGTAATTTGGTCTTTCTCACTAGCAATCTTTCTCTCTATGTCTGCAATGTCACTACTTACTGAAGACATTATAGACAGTCTGCTTCTTTCTTCCATTTTAGAATGTTCAATTGCTGCTTCAATCTCGATAAACCTGCTATTTATATCTGCAATTTCTTGCTCCAGTGAACAAATTCCCTTTTTCAATTCAGCAACATCTATATCCTCCAGACTTTCTGATAATCTGTTTTGGAGAAACTGAAGGTTTTCTTGCTCAGAAAGGACATCACCTAGTTCATTTAAAAGAGATGATTCCTCTATTCTCTCTTCTTGTAATGCCTTATTCAAAACATCTTCTCTGTCTCTATCTTTTTCAGGAGTACATTCCATGGTTTGTAGTCTACTCTTGCTTCTTTCAACTTCTTCTTCAACCAGAGCCGCCATCTTCTTGTGTTCTTTAAAAAGCTGCTCTTTCTCTATTGCTTCCCGTGAAAGACCTTCAAGCTGCAAGATGAGATCAATACGAGTATACACATTCTTAGAAGCACTTATTGTTGTTGTGTCAATAATTAAATAGCATTGATTACAGCTTCCACCTGTGCATAGGAAAGCTAAACTGACCCGTGGAACTCAAATAATGTCCCATATTCATAGTAAGACCTTAACTTACAAGAGGATATGGTTAAGTTTACTTCTGTTGCCATAAGAATGCATCCATGGGCAGTCATGACATACCACTTTCAACAATAAAAAAAACTTGCAAACTGAAGGAGCTCATGAACTCAACCCTTTCTTCTAATATTAAGAATCAAGCAAATAGAAAAAAAATGAGGAAAGAATGTGTAGTCTGTTTGCTCTTATGACGAAATCTGAAAACATGTGTTAAGAGAGTAAAACGCACTATTCAAATAAAATAGTAAGTATAACTCCAGAGCATGTACAGGAATATCACCTGTTGTTCAGCATTGAAAATATGATTGTTCAGCTTCTCTTCTTGTATTTTAATTGCTCTCAATGTATCCAACTGTTTAGTTGAGCTTTCAATTCTCTGGCAGGGGCAGCACATCACACACACACCACAGCAATTTTGTGAGATAAATACCATAAATTACAACCTTTAACCACTGACTTATTCCTACAACATGAGAAAATTAGATTCACTTCTACTAGTGGTATATATGTTTTTTATGTATAACCTTCTCGATCTCATCAAGCTGTCTTGCTTTCGCAGCCAATTGTGTTTCTACAAAATCATGTTCATATTTCATACTGATGTAGCTATTGGCTGTGTCACCGCGCCAACCCCCTGTAACTGATCCAACACGATTTATCTTTCCATCAATAGTGACATTCCAAACGCCATGCCTGGAGATAAGTTCCTTTGCAACTTCGTCTGTGGTGGAAATTACATATCCTCCAAAGGCTCTTTTGATGGCATTTTCCATCTGTTTCTCATAAGTGAAAAGCTCCATAGGTAAAATTATGCTTCCTTTAGCAGCATCTCTCTGGGCTTGTCTTTGATTGGTTGTTCGATCAGTAATTTGTAGACTTTCCAATGGCCATATACGAGTGAAGTTTGTTTGCCTATGATCACTTTCCCATATTTGTAACAGCTTTGCAGCATTTTGAGCTGACTCAGTGACACATATTTTCTGTATTGATCCTGATAACATTGGATTAGTAAATGTATGAGGAGAACGCCAGAAATCTACCTCATCAGGAGAACCTACCTGCGATGACGTCCAATGGACTTAAGCACTTCTGAATCTCCTGGTTGAATTCTTTAAATCTAAAGCAAGAATGCAATGGCCAGGCTGGTATAGATGCCTCATCATCAATCAATGTCCCAAGACGGGCACGTAAAAGCATTTGCTTTCTATGTAAGTCTTCTCGTTCTTTTTGGCAAACACTCTTTTCTTTTTGAAGTGAATCAATGTTGTTATTAAGCCTCACAAGTTCAAGAGAATAATCAGGATTGCATGCTAAGACGTTAGTCAGTTCAGCTCTCCATTCTGACAATTCTTTTTCTTTTGCAACTTTGCCACGTGCAATTATGCTTAATACATCTGCTATTGTTTGCTGCTGTTGTTTGAACTCTCGAAGACGATGATTTGCCACAGCTATTAGCAGCACGCAAGTCCTCCATGTAAAATTGCATTGGCAAGCCTGGTCTAATACTTTGAGAGGGAAGCTGAAGACCAATTTCAAGCCTGTTCACAAGTTCTTGCTTCTCCTTCAACTGAGTTCTTAGATGAACGAGCCTCTCATCAATACTCTGCTGTCGTTGTAAGTAATTATCCAGTATTGCAGTATTCTCTTCAACGAAGTGTACCTTTCTCTCAAACAACAGTTTTTCTTCTTCCTTCACGGCCTTATTTTGAAGTAACTTCGCGTGACCTTGATTCTGTCAAATGATCATTTACTAATATTTCTCCCTCTTTCATTTGGCTTAAAGAGGATCTCTTATCTCTCAAGAGAGTCTTTTGGTTTTGAAGTTCAGTTTTTCTAATTGAGAGTTCTTTTTCTTTTCTTGAAATATCCTCATAGAGATCCAGAAGTTTATGATTCTGAAACTCCATAGCCTGTTTTGCTTTGATAGCTGCCTCAGAAGAAACCTGAAAAATACAACTTGTGCATCAGAAGCTATAGTCTAAGTAATCTTAGTAACAGTAATTTTTGTGCAGGTCAATGCCATGCACGTAAAGTTCTTTTTAACATTCAGAAGTTACTTTGCCATTTTTTTTTTTCTTTTGAGTCTTTTTTTTATTTTTTTGAGAGTACTTTGCCATTTAGATATGTGGGCATGTTTTTTAGGATCACAGAAAAACATGCCAAGCATCAACGTCAAAATATCCACGTGGGTACACAGATTATATCTGTAACTAGATATACGGACTATGTGATATAATTATCAGTTATTTGATACTAAATATGAAAATAGAACTATTATGCATTGTGTGCTACCTTTTGAACTCTCTGCATAGCTTTTATCTGCGCATCATCCATAGAGACAGCTTTGGCAAGCAAATCCATGTTTCTTTGAATTTCTTGAAGCCCTTCTCTCGTTTTCTTTAGCTCCTCCTGTGCTTTTCCGACCTCGTCATTCCATCTCCCTGTATGATTTAAGAACAGCAAGCATAAGACTTTTGGTCCATTCCATTTTGACTTTATGTCATTTATGTGCTTAACCTGCTCCTGAAGCTTCAGATATCATTGACGCAAGAACAGCAGGAGAATTATGGTCAGCCAGTTCAGTTATTCTTGATTGATGGAGAACAGCTGATGTTTCCTCCATTAGGAGTTTTCTTCTACGGAGAAATTCCTTTCTTGCAGCAAATATGTATATCAGCAAGAATGCCATTTAGCATTCTCATGGATCATAGCTCGCTTAATTTATCTTACCTTTACTTCTTTCATCGTCTTAAGCTTTCCATCCAACCGATACTGCCTAGTTCCATCAGGCATGACCTTCACAGATAATTCTGTTGTGTGTATGCTTTTACTGCCATTCCGATCGGCAATTTCTAAAACTACTTCACATTGTTCTTCAGTATTTGAAGATTGGAGCTCCCCGACATGCTGTATCCTTAGAGATGATGTCTTTTCACAAAGAGCAAAGCAAATCGCCTCTGTAAACATGGCGAATGATCGTAATAAAAAAAATGCAAATATGCAAAATGAGCTAACACTAATTTTTCAGCTAAAAGAATACCTAGAATGTTAGATTTTCCGCTCCCATTTGCTCCGGCGATCAAATTGATTCCCTTGCTGAATGTAAACTTCTGCATTTCTGATCCAAGTGACTTGAAAGCTCTGACTCTGCTAAATCATATCAATGTCAGGCTTGATCATGAAAGTTTTATCAAAAAAGGAAGAAAATCCATAAGCAAGTAAAGAACCTGATAGACTTGATGTAGACTCCGTCATTGGAAGCGCTAGATGGTAGCTCCATGGCTTAAAAGTTGGCAAGGGCTAAACGGATACAAACGCATGGCATTGCCTACTATATGGACTTTATATATGGTTTGTAATTCGGTTGCTAAAATACATAACTTTGTTGTCATTTTGGGCATAAAAAGGTACGTGGTGTAATTTTAAATAGTTAACCGGGCAATAACTCGACACATAAGGTTGGCAAATTATCTTTTGCTATGATTTTGTGAATGCTTTGGCGGAAAATGGGTGTAGGGTTTTGTTGGAATTTTTTTTGACCTTTGGGTAATTTTGTTCGTGGCGTCCGAGCATGTTGGGCGGTGGAGCTGGGGCAGATGAGGCGATGCAGGCGATGAGGAGATGAGGTGATGCAGGAGATGAGGCGATGCAGGCAGAGACCGTTGTTTCGGTTTTGTGAGGGAAGATCCGGCCTTCTTCAACTGTATTTCATCTGCAGGGCGAAGTCAGCGAGGAGGCATCTTCTGTCTCGCTTGGCCGGCGTAAAACAGGAGGCTCTGGAGGTCGATTTCTGCAAAAAGCTTGGCTTCCTGGGTTTTGGATACATACTCGGTTTATAGCTATGGCTACTCCAGCGATGGCTACTCTGTTTCCAGCTATGGCTATGGTTTCCAGGGATTGTTGCTGGCGATGGGGTTTAGGGTAGACATGACTCTACAAGATAAGGCAGGATGTTGTTTGGGTGCAGATAAGCCAAGACTGCCTCCTGTGTTGCAGTATTCTTGGACCAAATTTGGGAACCTAGTTTGCTGAGTTTTGTTGTTCAGTCATGTACTTTCTACTGAAATTTCTGCTGAAATTGCAGTGATGTTTGTGCTATGGCACGTTCTCAGTAAATGCCACCTCTTGACTAATTTCTTATCTGTTCTGCATTCTTCTTTGTTTTTGTTCTTATGTGTCTGTCTTTTGTGAATGCAATGGTGTTCCTGCATTTTTTATGTGTATAGATTGAGGTATATGTATGTATATACGTATTTTAGGCGTATGGGGTGCGCAAGCTTATACGTGGGTCTGATGTGGAAATTGCATAGCCCTTGATTTGGCATATTCATGGAAATATGCTTGGATCCAATGATCCAAAAAAAAATAATAAGGAGTGAGCAATAAGGAGAACTTTTTGGGTCATATGGTCCTTTAACCTTTTCTCATCTGCAGCTGGATTTAAATAATGGATTGTAGATTCCTCTAGTGGATAAAAAATCTATTCTATTCTATTCTATTCCTAATGTAGAAATTATTAAAGTATAATCTAGCCCTCATGCATCATCTTCTTCAAAGCAGTGTTGGGCAAAGTTTTTAGGCCCCATTGAAAAATTACCTATGGTTACTTTGGCCAATCAGATATCGCGTATTTAGAACTGGAACTTTCTATTGTCTTAATAGAAAACTTGCTGGAAAAATTCCTACAATATACTCACTTCGACCGGAAAATTTCCAATTCCAACTGGTTAGTTTATAGCATTCCCCGAAAATTGCCCAACACTGCTTCAAACTCTTAAACTGGATTCACATGTGTCCTCACAGCCATTACTGTCATGAAAAATGCATCGCCCTTTTACGAGCACCATCACAGTGCATCCTCAATTAACACAGGGTAAAACAGAGCCTCTCTCCACCAACGGTTGTATGTGAACCCAGCTATAGGACGTGTTTTCAAGCATCAGCCAATTGAGACTAAGGCAACATTTTCTTGTTTGTTTTCCTCACTTCACATCTCTAGATGGAAGGCCACTTTATAGCACATCCCAAGGTTTATAATGGAGAAATTCGTATAGAAAAAAAAGCTCCATTTTTTAGTTCAATATATTTAGAGATGCAGCCAGGAGTACTAGACCATTTCACGCATGTTTTAAGGTGAAACATCTTGCCAATTGTAGCTAGTCTCTCGAAAGGATGAAGAAGTATTACAAGGTTGCTAAAGTCTATAATCTATTTTTCCTAGTAACATGTCCAAGACAATACCACAAGCGGATGGCATCCCCTTTTTTCTTTTGGAAGAATGACAGATATGTTCATCATTAGATCAGGAAAGTAAGTACATGAGACTGAGGTACATGATACACAGAGGAAAAATAGTCCTTCTATGTAGAGCTACCTGGTAGCCTCAGAGATCCTACAGCCAAAGTAAGCCTCGGATTCCAAATCACAAATATGAACTGTTGAGGATCGTTTTTGTCAGGCTAACTTCTATCTGGTAGCCTTAGAGATCCTACAGCCAAAGCAAGCCTCAGTTTCCAAATCACAAATATGAACTGTTGAAGATCATCTTTGTCGGGCTAACTTCTTAAGAGAGACACATTTCTAACCATCTTCTTGATTGATGATACTCTTGGGCTACTGCAGGGCTACATCTAAAACAAGATGAACCACATCTGATGGTGCTTGATGTACAACCAGATTAGAAGAGGGCTCAACAACCTCTATCTCATACCATGTATGAGCAGATGAATCAATATGGGGCACAAGTGACATTGTATCAAGGGGTGTAACTGGCTGAAGAACAAAGGGGGAAATAGACGGAGATATACTGCAAGAGGAAGCTAAGGGAGCCACGTCACAAGGAGGACCAACAACTGAAGTAGGTGTTGTTGAAGCATGTAGTACTATAGAAGAATCAGGAATGGAAATGGTAATCAAAGGGGTAATGATACTAGATGTAGAACCACAAAAAGGATGAGAGGACTGAGAATGTTTTAATGTCGAAGGAGTATCAGGACGAAGATCTTGAGAGTGGGGCAGCGTAGAAGAAACAAATGACACTATAGAAACATTGATGTAAGTTCTTGTTGATATCTTTGCCCCTTAGAAAGGCCACAACCTGGAAACTGTCTTCATAATTTTTAATTGTTGCTCAATAGCCTGCCACAAGAGGAAACTCATAACACATAGATTTACCAAGCAAAAGCCTTTAATCTAAAAGAAAATAAGAATGAGCTTCATGTATATAGTGCCCTTTGATAGAGCATGAATTGTGCAATACATTATTGTTAGAAAGATACATTGACATGACAAAGGTGGACATCAAAATCAAATATAATAAATGGCCTTGGGCAATTCCTTTCTTGACAACTATGACGTTAGAAATCCTTATCTGCCTTTTCTCAAGACTGTAAGTCTATCAGGAATCATTCATAATATGAAGTCTAATATGCTTCACACTGTTACTTTAAGCATGTTAGTATTGTGAAGCTTCGACATAAGATGGTCCATCTTAAGATCTAATCTAGAATACCACGATAGTTAAAAGTGCAGCCTATTTAAAGAGGAAATTCTTTTAGAATGAGCTAGAATGCGCAGAATATAAGCTAGGCTTCGCTAGACCTATAATCTGGGTTGCAGTTTAAAAATATTTGCTCAATGTTTCTGCTTCAAACACCCCAAATAATACCTCGTTGTAGCTAAAGGGAACAAAGGTATTTGGTTTCAAATCCTAAAGAATAAAAACTCGAGATGAAGCATATCATCTATACATAGCTGCTGCGACTGGCTTTACCATTATGTATGACTCAACACTAATTTATTTTCCACCTCCATTTGGCGACCTGGAGGCCTCTGCAATTTGATGATAAAATCTGAGAGATATGGAGCAATCCATGCATATACCAAAAATGTGTAGGACCAAAGAGATAGCAATATCATGGGGGATGCAAGCAATATCACAAACATGACCCTTGAAATGAATAATAAATGGGGTACTTCTTGTGGTTTATCTTTCACAATATTGACAACGACATCCTTTTCTATATGGGGATAGGATCCTCAGAGCAATGTTAGTATGGTATATATAAAATCCTTCTCCTTCTGCCTCTCATTCTCCCTTTCTTCCCCTTGTTGTTGCCATTGTCGTTGTCGTAATTAGAAAATTGATGTTGAATGAATGGAAAGTTCTTTTTGATTGAAGGTCATTTAAACAGCATGCACATATAAGCAAAATTGAAGAAAAATAAGCCCTTTGGGGGTCTTTACATCTCTACTTCTTCCTCTCTCTTTTTTCCTCTTTTTGATTGCTTTAAAAGGCTAATATGTGGTTTCTTGAATTTATATCAGTTATGGAAAAACTTGTTTAAGTTTTATGTTTCCATCCCTCATTGAGGAGAAATTCAATCACTTAAGGTATTACTAATTTTCCAATAAGAGGAGGTTAAATATCCTTGATGAATCTTTGCCTTCTTTTTCCAACTTCGTATCATGATGACTTCAATTTTGAGATTGCCCTTCATGTTCCACATTTTTAAGATATTGTGTGATCTACTATTGTACTTCCTTTACAGCCCACACAAAGATCAACCTTATTTGCTCTCTTGCATCACCACCAGTGGTTCATCCTTTGCCTCTATTCTTCAGATTAGCAATCTGATCCAAACCTCTAAGGTCAGCCCCATGGAAAACAAGGAGTAACATGCACGAAAGAAAAATTGGGCGATGATAATGATGGAAGAACCCCGTGCATAAATACATATACTCTACCAAAGGACACAAAAGATGAATAGATATAACTCAATGAAATGAGATAGCTCTTAAACATATAGACTGGATTGATGACATGGACTAAGTGATATGGATGTGCAGGGGCTCACATTGCAGCACTATACTTTAGTATCAGACAAGACAACGTTTTCCTCATCAATGACACTATGGGTCATTTTAGTACCTGCATACAAAATTTTTGATGAGATTCTATCATGTCCAAGAAGTGGAGGAAAACAGAATAGTATAACTTATTGACCTATAGGGGGATCAACACGTCACTTGAACATCCTGCCTTTTTGGTTGTATTATAATTTCATGTCTCAATACTCTACTATCTATCTAGAAATACCAAAGCTGCATATAAGACCCTTAAGGCCCCTCTAAAACCATATAATTACAACCCCCTTTTGCTTAAGCTAGTAAGAGCCTCCTTTTATTGCAAAATACATGCATAATATCAATAATATTAACTATGTTGAATGGAAGTTTAGAATATATTGCTAATTTTGCTATACCACCATGTATCCATCTTGTGGGATCATATAACACAAATAAGGATAATTATCTATGGCCTAGAGGCAAGCACGACTCACGAATATGCTACCCCAACACCTCTTGCACCTCTTGATGGCTGGAGCCCACTTGTGCCAATATGCAAGCTCGAATATTCATTCTATTTGTTGCACTTTTCATTTAAGTTTACGTGAGGGCATGTGGATTTACATTGGGCCCATATTATCCATGCTTTTCATCTTAGATCTAGGAGAGACAAACATGGCCAATTCCTTCTTAGCGCTTCCTGCTATTGTTTCCTCCTGCGTTAGATAAGGGCATGCCGAACCTAGCAAGATGATGTTAATGTGATGACATCAATATGCATGGAAAGGAAATAGTGTCTACATTTTAGGATCGTAGCACTTGTTTGGCATCCATCGATTCCAAAGTCAATAGTCTAGATGATCTGTAGTATCACAACATGTTACTTACATGCAAGTACTCTCCGTAGGCTAGCTAATAATCTAAAAGATAGCAAAAATGCTATCATAACTTTTGTAGATCCTAGAACTCCATATCTTTCGTACTAAAGTAGCCATTATAGAGAATAGCAATATCCCGTAGAGGCAAAAAGAGAGATTTCAATTCTTTCATGTGCTGGCACTTAGTGAAAAATACTTCTTTGATCACAAAAGTAAGCTCAGAGAGCACTAATAGGAATGGTCTTGTCTCTATAACACGTAATTGGGATGATCTTGTCTTTTGAAGATGCATGCAGTTAAAAGTATGATGATAGGTAGACTATGGTTTATGGAAATGGCAAAAATGAGAATGAGGTGACATTAGGAAATCCTTGAGCGCACCATGGTGGAGCACTAGAACCTCTCATTATCAACATGGGAAAACCCTTGAAAAAGCTCTATGGAAAAGAGCTCATTTAGTGGCCTCTTTTCATTCGGCTAGGGGGCGGCCAAAATAAATGTAACATTGAGATACTAAAATCCGGAGCATGCACAGAGGTGGTCGAAACGTGGAAATAACCTAGGCCATTGAAGAAACGAATTTATAAAGGAAGAAAGTGCAGCACGGGAGCTCGGCTATGGCGGATTGGAAGGAGGATTATTTGGACGTGGTACTGGTTCCAATGGGGCTGATTATTCTGCTGGGGTATCAGGTTTTTTTCTATTACAGATTAAAGCGGAATCCGCTGCAAACTGTAGTAGGATTGAACCATGCCGGAAGATCTATGTGGGTTCATGCCGTTATGAAGGTTAGGCTTCTAAATTCTCCAAATCCGACTCTTTTTTGAAATTCCGACCCTTTTCTGCCTCTGATTTCAGCCTTCTTTGCTTTTTTTTTTCAATTTTTATAGGACAATGAGAAGAAAAATATCCTGGCCGTCCAAACGCTTCGAAACTCCATCATGGCGTCCACGTTGCTTGCCACCGTGTGCATCCTACTCAGCTGCAGCCTGGCAGCATTTGTAAGTAGTAGCTATGGCATTAAAACCCCCCTTATGCATGCCCTCCTAGGTTCCCATGGCACGTACTCGGTCTCTATCAAGTTCACTGCCCTCCTCCTCTGCCTCTTCTTCTGCTTCCTCTGCTACATCCAATCTATTCGCTACTCCAACCATGTCGGTTACCTTATCAATGTGCCCTCGACCCAGCATTCTGAAGCCCTCAAGATCACCCCCCATTATGCCTCCGCTGTCCTTGCCCAGAGTTCCAACTTCTACACTATTGGAACAAGAGGTTTCTACTTTGCCTTCCCCCTCATGCTCTGGGTCTTTGGTCCCATCCCCTTGTTTGTTTCTTGTTTATTGCTTGTACCCCTTTTATACAGGCTCGACATGGTCCCTCAAGGTATGGAAGTTCTTTTTTATAATATAATATTCTATACAAGCCTCTAACCTTGAACTGGACTTTCTATTACAGGCCAAGTTGCTCCTATAATGGTGGACTTTGCAAGTCATGTGTAATCTAGTTTGTTCTTTATTTCTTTCAACATTTGACAACACAATGTTACCATGATTGTGCGCAATGTTAACATCTCGTTGACATTGTCTTAAATTTGTGGTAGTAAAAATTTGCTCTATTTTAGCGACTACATGGTATTGTTGTGTTAAGTCTTGTCTCTTCTAAAAGAGAGTGCAATTAATTCAATGATGTCTTAGTATTTTGAAAACGCTCCTCTCTTCTTTTCTTAGGACTTACATTTTACATCTTATATTTGTAATATAATCGCTTTTAGCATATTGCAGCCCTAGATTGCATCAAGTGGTAGCATGTGCTCCTTATGCTCCTTTACAATGGTTGAAAGATGTGTGGAACTACTTTTGCCCTACTACATTATGTAAGAAATTGTCCTTGCTAGCCTAATAGGCTAGCCAAGCTCCTTAGGAACATTACGCTTTTGCCTTGTGACATTAATGCCCTTGCCTAAATTGTCCTTGCCTCGGACATTATGGCCTACTAGGCTTGCCAAAGCTCGTTAGGAACATTATGCTTAACTAAAGCAGTTGGAAGTAGGTAAAGAGGGTATTTATGTTGTTGGTAACATGATAAACATTGCGTCTGGGTGTTTAGTCTAGTGGTAATACACTAGATCTAGCAACTATAGGTCGAGACCGCCCAGAATTGCACTCTGAACTGTTGGGTGTCAAAACCCACAGACGCAATGTAAAGTGGTTGGGGGCAGGGCCCAACAAAGCAATGTAGTGTGGTGTGTGGTCACATGTCCAGTTGGATGCTGCCTAGTGGCGTGACGTTAAAATACTATCTATCTATCTATCTATCTTCTAACAATTATAAGTCTAATTAAGCTATGGCTAGTATTGCATGTAATCGACGTAAATCTCTTCGTTTTTTTATTGCTGGTTTAATTTGTTCATGGAAATTATTGGTATTAGGTAATCTTCCAGTCCAAGAGATTTTGCAATTGTAAGGTTGGCAAAAGAATATCAAACGTAATACTCGTCCCTTATTCAAAATTTTTACCTTTTGCTAAAATTGAATGGTCACTTGCATTTTCTAATGCATTGTTGAATGAACTTTCGGGTACATTCATGTTGTCTCGACGTCACATACGTGAGAAAAAGTACATATTGAATATCCAACACAAACAACTCCCATAATTTGAATATACAATACTAATAACTAAGTACAGTTAGGGAAGAATGGAAGGAGGTAAGAAGTTTTATAGACACGTATTACATATACTCAATGTCTAGAATTACCTAAAATGTAGCAATAAATGAGTTGTGATCGGTCAAGCTAGTTGCATGCAAGATTAGCTATTGGAGGTAAGAACTGCAAAAACGTGTAATCAGCACGTTCCTATCACTAACAAAAAAAGCAACAATATTCCCATGAACCATCGTAGAAGAAAAATATGTGCAGGCTGACTATCTGGTAAGATGAGGCATGGAGTAATGATGTTAGGCTTTACTCTATTAATTAACTGCACCAGAAAGAATAAAAAGACCGAGTGTAGAGAGAACACAACATGTGAGTCAGTCACGTCATGAATAAAGTCTGCAGGCATGCCAGGTCAAGTCAAGTAGCTAACATCCGTAGAGTAGCAGTATCTAACATTTGTCTGTAGAATAGCAGCAGCTAACATCTACAATAGAATTGACCTTGGATGAGAAGCGCAATCTAAATCCCTCCTCCCCTTGCTCCTTTTTTTGAATGCAAGATATTTTATTGATAATATATAAAATGGTACACGATCTTATTAAAGGCCACTCAATGGCTAGATAGGAAGCATTATAAATAACCACACACAAGAGGAAAGGTTGTCAAAGCACTAACTAATTTAGTACTCCAACAAAGATAGCTCAACCTCTTCACTGTTGCTCCTTGGTACTATGGCGGACTTCCCCAACAAATCTCTTGCTGCTTCCCAAAGAAACAACACATACAAGAGGAGTACCCTTATTTTTTCCACCCATTAGTGGCGCTTCAAAACAACCCTCCATCTTGTGTGTCAAAGAAACCGAGATGAGATTTTAAAGCACATGCAAACCTTCCCAAATTGAAATAAAGCCAGAGATCACTATGAATCCGAGATGCTAAGCCATGTGCATAACATATGGGTAACCCAGAAGGAGCAATTATCTTTCCGCGCGTTAACTTGGCCTAAATTCCTCCTTCATAGTACTACTATAAGAGGCCATATCCTTTACATGACTTTGCTCTACCTGGCATGCCTGCAAACTTTATTCATGAGGTGACTGACTCACTTGTTGTGTTCTCTCTACATTCGGTCTTTTTATTCTTTCTGGTGCAGTTAATTAATAGTTTAAAGCCCAACATTATTACTCCATGCCTCATCTTGCCAGATCGTCTGCATGCACATATTTTTCTTCTTCGATGGTTCATGGGAATACTGTTGCTTTTTTTGTTAGTGCATTGTGAAAGAATTCTTTGCTTCATATTAGGATGACTGAAGCACTATAAAAGGATCCTTACAACCACAAAGAAGCAGCCCCTCCTGTGTTCTGTTATGTGGTATAGTTTTTTCCACAAAAGACAATTTTGGAAGTGGTATAACTTATTTTAATTCAACAATAGACACTCTTTTCAGGTATGTGATATAGTTTGTTGCACAAAAGACACTCTTTTACTGGTTTTTCAGATTTATTTTGCAGAGAAACAAGGATGCATAACGGCCAAGTGCTGAGGCAAGGAGATGTGATGCAGACCCCGCGTCGGCTCAGGATAATGTTACCCTGGATTGGGGGATCCCGGAAGTGTGATCCCAGAGGAAGATAGGAACGTGAAGTAATTATTTTGAACATCAACCCATGGTGCTTTTGCAAGTCCATAGGGACATCTTCACAGAAGTTGATGTAAGTCACAAAAATGGCTAAAGACAAAAGATATGCTTTAGCTTTTGGTTGAGTTGTCGAGATGACGAAGAGATGAGCTATGATTCATTCTTTATACAACAAGTGAGTATGGTTGTGCATCAAGGGGTTACTGGGAAAATTACCAAAGTTATCCCTATTTCTAAAGAAGCTAGTGATAAAATTGATGTAAACAAGGTGCTGCGCACGGAGGGTTGCCCTCCGGTGGCCCGAGAATGTGTTTTCATGTTTCTTGTTGTCATTTCGTTTTCATGGTTTTTGTTGGGTCGTTTGATGTGCCGGGGTATATTAATGGTTTGAATGGGGGGTTTTGTTTTGTATTGTTTTGTTTTGTTTTGTTTTCTTTTGATTATGAATTGTACATGGATCAAAGCCATTTCTAGCATGGTGCTTATGACTTGAGATCCTTGACATGAGATGTTTATTATTCTTTTTGCCCGTGCCTTACATAGCTTATAGCAATAGGTGCCATCATTGTATGTTTTGCATCAATACATTCTATGCTTTTTGCTATGTGCATATAGACAAAAGCCATGGGCAAAACAACACTGATCTCAAGCAGAGTGGGCCAAATAAAAATGCTGCAAAAATGGCTGAGGCTTGATTTAAGATGGCTAGAATGGAAGGATATGAAAAACCGTTATGGGTTAAGGGGCAACTTTGCATGATAAATCTAAAACGTACAATCACCATCAGCTGGGAAATGAATGCAGTGGATTGCAATGTCTAATAATTCTCGCGCCACTTTATTCGAACCAGAAAAAGATGGTAGACTGCTTAAGATTCAGCTTCAAGAGCTTGCTGGAGCTGTCAGAACTTGTCGAAGCTTAAGGTTCCAGAACTTACCGAATTTTAGAGTTCGTGGCTACCAGAATGATCTGCAAAGCCGCGTTTTACCTGGTCATAGATGTGTTGTCTGGCCAGAACTGCCCATAGCTCTGCTTGACGAGTCAACTTTTAGGTGCTGGCTTTTAACAAAGAGAGCAGAACCCACGGCCATAGCCAGAGCCATAAGTTCCAGAATAGAATCCAAGCATAAATCTTACATCCAAATGCCCTGTTTCTTGACTCAATCTGAGCATGCATCTTGATAGAATCCACAGCAGAAAACCAACCCTTTTTCGACCCAAACTGAGCAGCAGAAGTCGCGATTTACCACATCCTGTTTGTAATTCGCCGAAGCGTTACACACGAGAAAATACCCCTCGAGGGTTTCCGGGGGTAATCTTCGAGGCGATTTTCTTTTTAATGGGAAAGGGAAACCATACAATGACTTTTAACACCTTGTGGAGTGGGTTTTAGCACCTTGTGGCTTATATCCCGAGTATATGTAAAGATTTGATGGTTGTGATTAGCACATTTGCATATACTATTTCACGAACATATCCCTACAGAGAGCTAAAGGAACTTGATTGACTCGATGCTTACCAGACACGATGTTAGTTACAGCCAAGTCTTGGTTATCTTAATAATGAATAAATAATAAGTACAAAGTAGGTTATGGTCCCAAAATATGTAATCCGCCCATTTAAGTGCGGGGCTTCTGCATACAAACACATCAACGAGCTAAATCCAACTCAACATCCTCCACCAGATAAGCATGCTTGTCAAACACTGATTTTGATACTTGAACAGGATCGCCTTTTGAAATCGTCGGATAATTATCCTTGGCATTCCTGTTTGTCAAAGAGATCCACTTCACTCTTCATAAATGAAAAGGAAAGACTATACTATTAACCATTGATGATTGTAATAACTCCAAATATAAAGCTGCCTTGGGAGATAATAATCTTTTACGAGCCCGCTCCACATCTTATTTGCTGTAAGCAAATCCAAGTTGTTAGAAAATAGCAACAACCTTACATGCGTAGATGAAAGCAAATGGTGTTATGCCAATGGTGTTATGCTATGTGCATTATTACAAGTGAAGCTTCCCACCTCTGATAATTCATAATGTTAGAAAACCAAAGCAACGAAGGTAAGCATTGGCTTCTTTAGCCAAATAACCTTGAATACAGCCTGTTTTTATATTTCTTAATGCATCTCAACCGGCTTACCAAACCCAAATTAAATCTATAGCCTATAGTCAGAGGATATGGCTTGCTGTACCTTAGAGAAATTTGGTGAATGCCCTAGAACTGGAGATACATGGAGCCAACACATGGCCCAAAACTAAACAAATTGACGTAATCAAATCTTTCATATTGCAAGAATTGAGCGCGAGATAACTAAATTACTGATCAAAGAATAATACAAGCTTATATAGGACGAATGTCCATAAAGATTCACATGTCTATAAATGGTGTAATTTGATAGGCTCAACCGTGATGAAGTAGATGGCATGAGCCCAAGAAACAAAGCTTAATATTCAAACTCCCAAGAAAGGCATCTGCTATAAAGTAATATTCCAACCATAACTTTACTGGGGTAAAGGTTCGTGCATGACTGTGGCCTTATCCAGATCTTTGTGTACTGTCACATGTAATCTACAAACATGTACCATGGCGATTCTACACATCCAAGAAACTTTTGTTAAATTGGCATGCGTGCTGGCGAGCTCTTAAGTCTTCTGTCATCTTTTCTTCCTTCTATTATTGTCATTCCTCTTATTAGTCGGGAAATTTTTCTCTGTGTCATTTGCATTTTTATACACTGCTTTGAGCTTATCCCATGCTTGTTTTAAAAGGACAGCAGAGCAGACATGTATAGCTGATTTGCAAGCTTCGAAAGCATTTGCCTTGTTATATCAACCAGATCATATCTGCAAAATACCTCGGCAAGCCCATCCTTGAGTATTAAAGTTTTTTCCATTAAAATCCCTTTTAACCTTTCAGGCTAAATGTGTTTTTCTTCACGCAGAATATTATATGATATTTGCATGAAAAATGCCATATAAATAATGTACACCTATGTAATATGCCGACGGAACACTTAAGGATCTAATGTAACAATTATACCTGAAAGTTGGTGCCTTACAAATTGGAACAGAAGCATTTAACAAGTATGCTAAGGCCATCTTCACGCTTACTGGGGAGTACCAATTGTGCCCAGGGAGTTGAAATTCTCCACTTAGCAGGTGTCTAGATTTTCTTATTTCATCAGGCGCTAGCGAAGCATTTATATCTGGGAATTTGAGATGACATCAGTATTATGATCCTGAAAGAGGTCCACATGAGAATATGCATATTGAAGGAAGAACCAAATAGATTGCAGCAACACGATGGTTTATAGAAGGGCAGTAAGCTGTCCCATCAGAGCAGTTGTACAATGTGTGATGCAATATCTTCCAAGCTGCTTGCACTTCAGGAGCGCCTTGTTATGTAACTCTTCAACCACCTCTGCATGCATACAATGCCAGCATTCTAATTATTTTCTCCTTTATGAGATAAATTATGTTCTTCACCTACATTTAAAGAACATTGCTAAGACTACCTCTAACATATGGTAGATTTACCGTGCAGCACTAAAGAAATGTACTTAATGGTGTTGATTTTGTACATGTATTATATGATTTTAGGGCCTCTCACTGCCCTATGTCACCCCCCGTGTGAATATGCACCCAAACCAAAGGGGTTTTCAGGGGATTTTAATTTAAATGTGTTAAATGCAATAGTTTGTGTTAATTAATATTAACGATAGTTATGTGTTGTTTGTTATATCCTCTCTCTAGGCGCTCCTAATGCTAGTCTCATGTTTTTGATCACAACTGGAGATCCCGAACTCCATTTCAGCTAAAATTTGGTGCGTTGCAAAGCTCTCTCAGATAGCTTTCTGAACCTATGCGATTTTCATATGCCAGAATAGGGTTCATATAGCAAAACAGCAGTTTTCTGGCCTCCATCTCCAAAGGCGCTCAAACCCTAAGGCAGTGGTGCTAGTCACACGTTTTCACTCATAGCAGGAGATCCAGAAGTCCGTTTCAGCTGAAATTTGTTGCTTGGAAAGCTCTCTTAGCAACCTTTCCGATGATGTGTGGTATGATCCTGGTTGGCTAAGTTATTTCTGTCAGAACAGCAATTTTCCGGCCGGTCTGCTCTTTTGGATTCTGGATTAAGGCTTCACATATTCCCTTGGCTTGCCCCAATTTGTTGGTCAGTTTGATTCAAGATCTGTCTAGGTACCCATGGACACTCTCAGGACATCCCCAACCCAACGCGAGAACCAGACCCAGACCCAGACTCAGACACAGCTGCCTGACATGCCCACTTGGGAGGAGCATACAGGCGGCCCACCGCGCAAGAGACCTAGACCTAGCAGTCAGGCCAAGGGAAAAGCCTCTTCCATGAAGAAAGAGGCTCGTGCAAAGGCTCAGGCGGCAAGCTCAGCTCAGTCAGCAGCACAGTCGACAAACCTAGCTTTGCAGACCTCAGACTCTGATTCCACAAGGGTGGCACACCAGTCATGCCATGAGAGGTGGAGACAAACACAGGCGATGGTTGAGGATCATACCACTCAGATCTCACACCTGGCAGAAGAGCAACAAGCCTCCGTCCCCCAGGTGCTTAAGAAGCAACTGGCTATAGTAAAGCAACAGTTTGCAGGCATTGAGACCCAAGTGCAACAATTGCTTGACAGTATTCGCTTGTTGCAGTTTGAAAGGGAGCAGGATAGACAGAATCTTGCTGGCCTCCGGGCACAAATAGACGCCAAGTCTACCAGAGATGAAGTTATAATGAAGGACAAGGAGAGAATTGAGCAGGAGATGGTCACTGATATATCTCGTCTTCGATTGGACATTGCAGATGTCATTGCCACTCAGGGGGCATTTCAGATAGCAACTAACGAAAGCCAGTTGCTACAGCAGGCCCTTCAGAACAGGGTCAGCACAATGGAGATCACCTTAACATCGGCAGATGATGTGGTTGCCTCTAGGATACAGAAGTTGGAATAGTGTTTCCTTGTTCAAGAGCAAGAGGCACACGAGCTACGAGAAGCTACAATCCAACACAGGAGAGGACTCCATGCCAATGCACACGAGGCCTTGCAAAATTGTGTATACGAGTTGGAGCGGCAGAAACAATTCCAGCAGGAGCTGAGCTCTCGGCTTCAGAAGGTGGAGGCAATCTCAGGCACCTCAGCTGCCACCCATGCTCAAGCACCCATGCGAAGCCAGTCTAGGCGGGCACCACGACGCCCTACTTCACCATTCCCTCCAGGCCAACAGGACCCTCCTGTTCATGGACATCGGACATCGCCTTCAACTCACGGCGACAAATAGCGGCGGTACATCTTTGTCCCGGCAAAGAAACATTGATCCACGTGAGCTTAGTGAACGCAGACGAAGAGGTCATAATTTGGTGATCCGTGGCCCGCCGAGGAAAGAAGGGGAGAGAATCTCATTCACCGACTCGGTCATGAGATCATCAATCGTATGACATTTCCTAGGCACATGTACACATTACTTTCGAAGCCATGGTAGTCATGGTGCTCGGCGTTACGCCTAGCCGTATTGTCATATTCCGCGATGAGCGAGATATGCAAGTATGCGGGATGCCATATCTGCGCCGGGGTAAGCAATTGAAGGGAACATCCTTGTATGTGGACCGAGACCTCACCCTGGCCAACAAGAGTCCCATGGCGTGGAGAGCTCACCAAGGTTGAGGCATCAAAGTCAAGGAGGAGCTGCGGGACTAGTTCGAGGCAAGATGCACATTTTCCGCTCACCGAACTTCTTTGCGGACCCTCCAGGGCCATTCGGGGTTGCAGCCCCCACCTCCTCCGATCATGCTCCTCCACCATCTGCTCCAGCCCCGCCCTCGCCGCCCACTGCCACTACTCCTTAGTCATATGCCACCCCAACTCCTCCGCTTCTCACTGCCCCAACCCCCACCGCTTCTCACTCATGCATGACTCGGTGCGCTGCACCGCTCCCCCTCTTCCCCACAACTCAATCTGCGCATGCCCTGCTACTAACAAATAGAGAATGTGCCTTCGGGTGGTCTCCGAAAATTGTCGAGGTTTCGCATGGCAGAAGGGGGATAGTCTCAACTCTGTTGCTGCAGATATGGATCTCATCTTATGAAGACATGGGAGCACGCAGGACATAGGCTACCCGATCTTCTAGGCTATCAACATTTCTCAGTCTTCAATAGCTGCACAGGCAAGAGGGGACATGGAGGGGTTGCCTGTTATTACCGGGAGTCTTTGGCACAGTCGGTCTTCCTGCACAAGATTGACAGACACAACCGGTACTTGTGGGTGCGGGTGCAGAATTGTAGTGGCAAGCCTCTCTTCTTGGCTGCTTGCTTTCCACATGCAGAAAGCAACTTTTATCATGCCCACTCAGATGTGGACAGGCTAGCTCCATATGTCGATCTATATGATGACATACAGCAACATAGACAGTTGGGTAGTGTGGTACTCCTTGGGGACTTCAATGCACGGACAGGAGTAGAGCAGCCCATGAGACTTGGTCCTTTGGCTCAGGATGTGTTACAGCTGCGCCCCGCGGAGGCGGCTTGGCCACGAACATCAGATGATAGTCAGGTCACGCGCTTTGGCAGGCAGTTGCTTCTACTATGTGATGTCTTTGACTTGGTAATTTGTAATGGCTTGGCACAGTGGCCTTCCTCCTGTAAGTGCACCTGTAGACAAGAGAATCAGAGTGGAGGATCTAGTGTGGTGGACTATCTATTAGTCGCTGAGCAGGATGTACATTTTATCAACCACTTTCGGGTAGGCACAGACAGTAGAGATGAGGAGACCGACTCAGATCACCTTCCACTCTACCTGTAGTTGGCTTGGCAGGCTGCTAGAACCCCTTCTACGGCAGCTCCTCGTATACCTCACTTGCGATTGGATTATGAGCAGGCAAAGGATTATGCTGATATGCTCATAGATGACCTTTCAGGAATTTTGCAGGCCCCCACGCTAGAGCAGCAAACGGGTCAGCTGATTGAGCTACTTGGTACTGTTTTGGGATAGAATGCCCGAGAAGTATCACAGGGACTGCAACATTCCCGCGTAATCGGTGGTTTGATGCTGAGTGTAAGGAATACAAATGCCGGCTCCGCCAGATCACAGATCCTGCAATGCGCCCACATGCCACCACACAGTATCGTGCTTTCTTCAAGGCAAAGAAATCTCAGTACATTGCACGTCATCAAAGGGAAATGTTTTGCATGTTGAAAAGGCATCCTAGAACCTTTTGGCGCAAGGTTCTTCGAAAGCCAGCCCAGCCTACGGGGAACATCACTAATGAGCAGTGGGAACAATACTTGCAGCAACTCTATGATCCTCAAGGGACATGAGCACTCATACCCCCACAGAATGGTCCGACATTAGAAATCGCAGAGGATGATGTTACACAGGGTCTGCAGCGTTTGGCCAATGGGAAAGCAACGTATGCAGGCAGAGTTGGGAGCCTACGATACCAGTCCTAACCGCTATGTTCAACAGAGCACTACAGGAAGGATTCCTTCAGTAGTGGACCACAAGCAGAGTTGTCCCCATTTACAAGGCAAGAGATCCGCATAGTCCAACCAATTACCGAACAATCATGGTCAGTTCGGTGTTTGCAAAACTGTTAGCTGGCATTATTGAGCAATAGTTGACCAGGTGGGCAGAAGCAACAGGTGTGCGAGCTCTCACGCAAGCAGGGTTCAGACCTCGGCATTCAACCATTGATCATATCTTCACATTGAGGACTTTGGTTGAGGATAGCAGAAACCGTCGGCGGGACCTATATTGTTGCTTTGTTGACTTTGCGAAGGCTTTTGACACTGTGCCTGATCGGGAAAAGTTATGGGAAAGATTGCGGCAACTGGAGGTTCCTGTGGATATGCAAAATGCAGTATACAGGTTGTACGAGAGTTGTTCAGGTCAGATGCGGATGACGGGGCAACCATTCACTAGCAATATTGGGTCCGCCAGGGATGTCCTCTTTCCCCAACATTGTTTGGTCTGTACATTGACCAGTTGGAATACTGGCTCATGGACAATGGGGGTGGCAGGACCCAACTTTTGCATCAGGTCATCAGGCAACTCATCTATGCAGATGATGTTGACCTCTTAGCTCACACTCCAGAGGATATGCAGTCTCACCTAGATGCTCTGGATATATTCTGCCAGGGCACAGACATGAACGTCAATCTGGCCAAGACTAAGGTGGTCCTAATCTCATCCTCGCGCCATCCAAGGCCCCTTCATTCACTTATCGAGGGCAACAAGTGGAGGTGACACCCATCTACAAGTATCTGGGAGTGGAGTTTCCTTCTACACTATGCTGGGACACTTCCATAAGATTGCGTGTAGCAGCAAGCTGGAAAGCACTTTATGCAATGCAGAACAATAACCACAGAGCAGAATTGTATGATTTGGGACATCAGGCACATCTGTTCAGGGTATTGGTAGAGCCCGTTCTTTTGTACGGGGTTGAAGTCTGGGGCCCAGTGGTGTCCCTTGCTACTTGAAACGACTTAGAACAGGTGCAGAAGGCCTTCTTAGCACGGACACTCGGAGTGAAATCCACGGTCCCATATCAAATTTTGTTGCGAGAGGCAGGGTTTCACGCCACTTCGTGGCGGCCCTTGATAGACACATCGTCTATTTCCAGAAGGTGGTAAATATGGATGATGATCGTCTACTGCACTTGGCTTATGCAGTGGCAATGGGACCACAATGACTCAAGAATTGTTGGAAGGATAAAAGAGTGAAGTGGCTAACTAGATGGAATGTCCAGGAGCACATGTGCATCCAGGTAGAAACAAAGGTAGATCGCGAAAGCCTGAGATGTTACCTTGATGCTTGTTTCTCCAGTAAGCTTTGGGATTCCAGGGCCCTGGAGCAAGTCAAAACAGCACATTACAAGCAACACATAAATCCCACATTAGAACGAGGCCCACAGCGCTACCTACATTCACATCTGCCTATGAAAAAGCGCAGGCATATCGCCTCCATTCGCACAGGTGCCCACCATCTCCGGATTGAGACAGGTCGATGGATTGGGGAGCCACGTTAGGATAGGGTTTTGTCTTTGCCGGGCGAGGCTGTTGAGGATGAGTGTCACACTTTCAGGCGGCCCGGCATATGATCGATTCGGACACGCTATGCTCGGTTGATTAGGCGATGAGCGCTACACATGATATCGGGCACGACTTGATCGCGCTCTTTCGGATCATACATTCAGGAAGTCTTGGACTTGAGGGGCTCGGATATGCCCCGATCCAACCATTTAATCGTTGTCGCCGGTCTTATTTCGCCCACGGTTTTCCCTCGAAAACCCTTGGCGGGGGTTTTAATCGAGGCGGTAATGTGGATGGTACGCTTTTTGTATTGGGTCCCATAGGCCGATTGGTCTCCGTGGACGATAAAAACAATTCTATTCTATTCTATTCTATATCAAAAAAAAAAATTGGGCCCTTCGGGCCCTAACAAAGCAAACTCCACAGGAATCAAGTCTGGGCTAATCCAAAGAGCGATGCACATTCAGCGCCTTAGAAAAGGTATTGCATATAAACAGGTCGTTAAATCATAATGATATTATAAAAGAAATTTAGAAATGAGCATATAATTAGTAGTGAGCTTATAATATAGGATTTGAATCCATTATATCTGTCCATCTATATCTTTGAAAGCGTATACACATGAATATATACTCCCAAAATAGATTTCTTCAAAATGATTTTGAAGAATGTTAAATCTTATTACGTACTACACTACCATAACAAGTATTCAAACTAAACATTACCAACCATTGGAATATATGAAGCACAAAAAAGGTAGCCAATGCAATAGTTTCACCAGATTTTACATTGCATATACTAAGTTAATAGGTGGCCTTGTACCATGTTAGGAACCCGGGGACTTCACCATGTTGAACCAGTATGGACCAACATCGTGACTGGTAGGGGGGTTTTTTATTGCCCGAGGGTAATGATACATTATGGGTTGGGTCAGACGGAAAACCAAGAATTTGGAGTACTCCAAAGCGGAAGGGGTGGTGGGCGGAAATGGCTCCCGCATGGATCCGGGTAGGGGTATAGGGTTAGGACCATAACTACCATAGGGGTTAGGACAACAATTCAACATCCCATATGCCAACATTATAAACCATTGGCCAACCGTGGCCAACATTTGAAAATTATAAACCATTGGCCAACATTGGCTAATGGTTTATAAACATTGGCCAACATTCCAGTATATGTATGATAAACATCGGCCAACATTCCAGTATATGTATGGGAAAGGGTATATGGATTGCTAGTTGGGACTGGAGTACATGTACGGATAAGGGGCCAAAAATTAAAATTCATATGTACGTATGGTTGGGGGGTTTCGCCCGCAAAAAGCCGTATACGAGGGGGTTTCTGTCGACCCCTTGCACGCACATGCCATATGCTCTATATAAAGGGGTGAAGCCCCCGGGGTTAGGAAAGTCTGTTGCATCACGTAACTCCGTAATGTGATCTCATCAAACAACATCCCTCTTGACAACATTCTCTGAATTAATTCCAGCAACTTTGCTGCCATGACCATGCTGGGCAAACGTCACAATCATTGCTGTCCAAGAAAAAATGTCATGCTAGTGAATGTTCTTAAAAAGTTTAATAGCATCCTCTATACTTCCAGATCTGGCATACATACTTATAAGTGCAATAAGTGCAGTCTGAACAAGGACATTCATATCCAGTCTATGAAACTCCTGGCCTTTCTCCAGGTTGCGTCCCTACCACAAGCATTAAGAATGCTGATGAAGGTAATCTTGTCTGCTTTTATGCGCTCCAACTGCATCTGTTGAAACAATTGCGTGATCTCTACTAGCTTCCCTCCTTCAGCTACAAAACGTAATATGTGAAAGTTAGATAGGTTAATAGGTTAGTTGTGAGATTCTTTTCAATCCATTTGTATTGTTTGAGCTCATTTTAATGATTGTCATTTTGGTTGCTGCTGATTCTAGTGATTGTCACAATCTTGATAGGCATTTGTCACTATTACTGCGCTTGCTAAGCTTCAAACACTCACCCTTATTCCTTACAACTAGCCTGTGTCTCACAGAGTTATTGCAGATCAGATGGTGTCTCCTTCAGTCTTCAAAATCGGGCATATGCTAAGAGCCAAATGGTCAAAAGATGGAAGATGGTGGTAATTATATGTCCATTGATCATTTCCTAAATTTTTAGAAACTCTACTACACTCTGCTGTTCCAAACATGTTGCAATTGTCCGAGTCCTTTCAATACATTCAAGGTTATGATGTTGCTCCTTACAACACCAGAAAGAATAATAGGCAGTGCACATGTTTTGTGGTTTTAACTCAAGGTTATAAACATCCTTTTCATCCTGCTCTTCTAGGGAGGATACTAACATCTAATTAAGAAAGTAACGAGGACAAGAATAAACTACACATTAAAGCCAGGACTTTACCAGCCAGTTATCTAGCAAATGGTCTCCATTTTGTTCTTGCCAGCTTGTGGCTCCAGAAATACAAACCTCCAGATGTGGGATATGCAGAACAAATCTCGACCATGAGAAACAAACAAAGTAAAGGCTCTTGCAATAAGCCAACCATATACCTTGGAAACTGGACCTCCATATGTTAATCCAGTATTATAGAGTTTAATGCCAGTAAGAATGGAGATTACTGCAAAAGAGAATGCAAAATTTGATAGGGCTCTGCACAAGGCAAGCACAATATGAGTAGGATAAAATTTCATATGATCAAGTAAGAAAGTCATTCAGTATGTCTAAGCCTTGATATTATAAAAAAGAGAGCTAAAAATAAACCTTGACCTTTATTTAAAAGCAAAAAGGCAGAAAAAGGTGTTGTTACCTATAAATAGAAGGACAACTGTGAGATGTGATATCTCGGCGACCACAACTCAGAAATTGGCGATCCTTACCTTTTTGGAAAGCCCTTGAAGTCTAGTTTTCAGATTGGCTTGGTCTTCTATAGATTCCCTACGGTTTGAAAGTGATGTCCAAAAAAATGCATAGGGGTCTAAACGGACTGCACAACCTTCTAGTATCCTCTCTTATTCCTTGCTTGATCATATCATTAAAAGGAGTTCATGTAACACCAGTGGTTGGTGGCTAGAGAGAGCTTGTTTTTATATAGTCTTGCGGAGTAGCTTGACTTGGTGACATCTCTTCTAGTTGGTCCGGTTGGGTGGTAAATCGAGTACCCTGTGGTGTTTTACTTTCTAATAAGTTGATGAATTTGCAGGAAGAACAGATCATTCGTAACAATTGGTACCAGAGCTCAGTTCCAGTCTTTACCAGTGGAGCTGTGGGTGATGGAAGCGTTGGAAATTTGATGGCTCTGATACCAATTGTTACGAATGATCTGTTCTTTCTGCAAATTCATCAACTTGTTAGAAAGTAAAACACCACAGGGTACTCGATTTACCACCCACCGGACCAACTAGAAGAGGTCACCAAGTCAAGCTACTCCGCAAGACTGTATAAAAACAAGCTCTCTCTAGCCACCAACCACTGGTGTTACATGAACTCCTTCTAATGATATGATCAAGCAAGGAATAAGAGAGGATACTAGAACGTAAGGTTAGGCTCATCATCAACATAGGAAGAAGCAGATCTAGTTGTGCAGTCAGCTTAGACCCCTATGCACCTTTTTGGGCATAACTTTCAAACCGTAAGGAATCTATAGAACACCAAGCTCAATCTGGAAACTAGACTTCACGATCTTTCCAACAAGGTAAGGATTGCCAATTTCTGAGTTGTGGTCACCGAGATATCACATCTCACAGTTTTCCTTCTTCTATTAATAGGTAACAATACCTTTTTTTTGCCTTTTTGCTTTTAAATAAAGGTCAAGGTTTATTTTTAGCTCTCTCTCTTTAATAATATCAAGGTTAGATGGCTTTCTTATTTGATCATATCAATAAATATTGTTCCATGCAAGGCCGATCCCTCGAGCACCATATCAAGTAAGAATTTACACATAATAAATAAAAAAATTTACACATGATAGCTGGGAAGTTAGATCTATATACAGATGTTTAAGCTGACAGACAATCCATATTGGTATATAGCAATTAAAAGTGTGCCTTGAAAGCCGTGAGAAATGGGACTGCATTACCTTCATGTACTGTATTGATCCAAGGAAAACATGGAGCTACATACCCCTTACAAGTAGGCCGTGTCTTGTGTTTGATACCATGAAAGTTGAAGATGTGCCCTCTCAATATAGTGCAGTATCTACAAATGTTAAAGGGGAATCGTGTACATATCATTGAGTTTCGTGATGATGGAGGAGTATGCACATGGAAGTGATAAAGAAAGAGCTGAGATAGCGAGGGTGCAGAGCCTGCTGTCGTGAAATAGGCATATTGGAACCTGTTATTGACTGTAACAAATGTCAAAGTAGAACAATAGAGAAAATGTCAACTCATAAATGTAGAAAACCTTATTGCTACTTGCATTTTCATGAAGGCGTTGGATGAGTCTAAAAGGGCAAAAGTATGCTAGTGGGTATCAAAAAAACGCGGCCCCAGCACTTAGATCAGCACCATGGATGTACTATTCTATCATATTCCACTTGTTATTAGTTGGAGTTGTTACATATTTCTATTGATTACCTAATTACCATGTGCTAGTACCAGTAACACCTTAAACAAGCTGCCATATGGGGTGCTATATGAGTGTTGTCAGCATGTGTCCGGACGCCTGCTTTTGATACCCACCAGCATACTTTTGCCCAAAAGCAACATTTCCTGAAGATCATAACCATTGAGCTCAGTTGAATATGTAGCAGTAACCATAGTGGTCAAAGATGTTATATCATGCCAGGACATCTGTTTGAAATGGTTGAAGGCTTCTTCCACTTGTCCTTGCTGCGCACTTGTATTCCATGACACTAGGTGCCGTTCAGGCATCTCTTCAAATAATTCTATGGCTTCTTCAAAACATGCATCCTTCACAAGACCTAAAACCAGAGCAGTCCATGAAATCACGTTATCCACCAAAAAACCCCTGCAAGAAGAGATGCCGGTGCCTGATCCGCAGCCTACCTGGATTCCGACCTACAAACCTGGCTTGATCCGATCTTCCGATGTGGCTTGATCTAGCTATCGACCTCCAATAGTCGCCAAGCAAGCCTAATGTTAAAACCTAATATTAAAACCTAATATCTATAACACACTAAAAAAACATGCACGCAATAAAAGCTCCACAACCACACGATTTTTCCTCTTCTTTAAAATCAATGGCTAAGAAATAGGTGCATTCTAGAAATACTGTTTAGTACATCCATGTGAATACATCATCCAAATCATAGGAAAACCTTAAAAAGGCGTACAAAAAATCTAAAGCAAACCCCCTGTTATTATGCTATATATTTCACACTGACTCTATGGATCAAAGTATCTAGGTTCTTAAGGTCATAATCCATGAAGGTTCTACCTCAAGTCCATAGATCGTCACGAATCTATTTAGAGGTTCAGCAATGATTCCCCATGAGTCAACTCTAAGCACATACGGACCACTGGTCTATGTAATATCACCCTTATACCCTCTTGTGGATTCTTATTAGAACTCAAATTTAATATATACTAACCTCTTATCGGTCATCATCCCCTTCTTCCATTATCAGAAGAGATGTTTCATACGTCGAGCCTTATCTGACTCAATTAATTCTTTTCCACTTTATAATGCTGATTCAATTCATTTTCATCTACAACTTCCATTATATGTTTTTCAACTCTTTCCAAAGCACCCTATAGATGTTCTTGAACGTAACATCAAGAGATGCTAGTGTTACTCGAGCTCTTCCTCTAAATTATATACTATTCTTACCTCTATCAGTAAGTTGTAACTACTGAAAATATTCAATTTCAAACAATTGAGATAACTTAGATAATTATCTCTGCCAGACTATACCAATGCCAATCTCTTCATATGCAAGCATATCATTATGCTCATATTCTAAACCTTATCAGGTAACATTGCACTTGTCTCGCATGCATATCCTAGCATCTTCATACATGGCATAAACCAGATGTCAAATTCGATATCTTTGCTATCACCATTAACGTAGCATTTGATACTAAATCTTTCCACCATTCATGACCGATACTTTGTTATTATGACGTATAGTAACATGTGTTTGTCGTTCCTAAGTCTAAAATCGTTTGTGATTGCTTGACTTAACACATAGCTATCTTCATAGTTGCGGCCCATATCATAGGAACTTAAGTACCCATAAGTATAATACATGTGTTTTACCATGTATAATCTTGTCTTAGCCTTTAATCCTAATCCACTCTCGTATCACAACGTAATGGATGATGTTATCCACAAGAAAATCAACTTCCTATTACCTCAAATATATTTTTACAAGTCATTGGTCTTGCGCCATATTTATATTGTGATTTCCACACCACACATTCTCAGTGTTTATGACTCACCCTCATAGGCAAACTCTAGTTCGAAGCACCAGCCCTAGTGAACAATTCTACAATGAGAGACTTCGCCCCAAGTTCCTAATAAAAGTGTTCAACGCATAGCCTAGGAACTCTAAACTAATTTTCTCCCACTATATCCTATCTATTGAGAACTAATGGTTCTATCATCCTTTCTTTCTTTTTCATGTTTCGTGATTTGTTGAAATTCATGGGACAACATAATTCAGAGATCAAATTTTGTCAGCAGGGATATATCCTTCTTCAAACACGCCATGCTACGCAAATAAGGGATGGGAGATAGTGACCCTTGTCAGTGACAAGGCATGAGAGAACTTTTTCCACACGATGCAGCGGGATGGTCCTATTAGGACAACACATATGACGAAGTACTCCTCTATGTGTAGGACCACATTACCGAACTATATACAGCAATGGACACTTTGTTCAATCTCTTGATAGCTAGCCCTACCATGGAGTATCAAGAAACCATTCTACAAGCTCACCAAACGTACACCTTCATGTGGTCATTAATGGAAATTACCATCATAGGATCATCATGTACCCATTCACATGTTGAATCAAAATTTATATATATAACATATTGTTAACCGTTCTTTCTTCTATCACACACATTCCATGTGGATGAATTGGTATCAGTTAGTTATTGTTGGCAATGCTAGTTATCATCGTCATCTATGATCGCACCTATAGGAAATGTAATTGTCAATTGCTTGCCTTCCTAATGCGTTAATGATTGGAAGCAAACTTCCAACCGTCGCATGGCTTCACTAAAGCTTAAGCATACATAATTGCTCCATATACTAGAAATTGTTCTCTTCTATTCTATTAATTTTACCACACATGTTGGGCATGGATTTGACCAACACCACTATGCTTATCCACTCATCTACATTTTCATATTACATATGGCTAGACTTACATGTATGTTATCACACCTTAGGAAATTACGTCTCTTTATAAACTCAAGTTAAGGGTAACGTTATGATATAGGGTGGCTACTTCAAAGGGACCCACATAGTATTACAGTGTCAACTATTTCCCATGCATCATTCCTTGATTCAAGTTGCAATAGACGTAGAATATAGGATCAATATTCTATATCTTGACAATCACTGTTAGAAACCTACACTTCGAAATCAATATTCCTTCACCTACACTTCGAAATCAATATTCCTTCCATACGATGAATATTTATAACTGAGTTCGCACATTGGTACGTTACCTCCATAAAATATTATCGGACATGTAATCATTGTCCACTTCTCCCTCAACTACATGATGCTATATATACTATCATCCTAAGTTGAATCGTGTAAATTCTTTACTGTTCTTGTACCGCTTTTCATTGATGAATCATGTCTCTTTAGGAATTGGTGATTATACTACATATTCTAAACGAGGTGCACGTCAGATAACCTCAATCGTTGGATCCCTCCATCCTATGGCTCAGATTATATGTTAGGGCCTCTGGGCACCTCTTCTTTCGAGATTATGGTGATTTATAATTGGGGATGCATATGATTTTTAAATATGAAATACAGGTTCGTCTAAGGCTTTGGAATATGAAATACGGAGACTCATATTTATATGGATTTATCTAAGGTTTTAGAATATGAAATGTGGAGACTCGAACCCCTACCAAAATATTTTAATATCCTAATAAGAATGCCTTAACCAATGCAATCAATGAGCTACCTCGTTTATTCTTTTATTAAATGTTTTATAGTGATTTATGATTGGGGGTGCGTATGATTTTGAAATATAAAATACAAGTTCGCCTAAGATTTTGGAATATGAAATATGGGACTCGTCTTTATATAGATTCATCTAAGGTTTTAGAATATGAAATGTGGAGAGTCAAACCCCTACTAAAATATTTCAATATCCTAATAAGAATGCTTTAACCAATGCAACCAGTGGGCTAACTCGTTTATTTTTTTATTGAATCTATTTTTTTTTTATAATAACCCATTCAATTGTGTTAGGGGTATGGTATATGGTCTTAGAAATTAGATTTATGCATCCATATAAAATCCCCCTAGAACTCCCTGTGATTATGCTACACATTGGAGTTGTATAGGGTACTTAAATTTTAATGGGATACCAATGTATTTCAACCATCCCTTTGGTGCTTCATGGTACTTTAGTCGCGTAAATAAATTGTAAGCCAATGGAATTACACCAAAATTTCAAAGGTTAGTACCATACCCAAGGACCTTTTCCAAAGGCGCATTCAGCTAAATATTCTTTGTGTTCCCAATATGAACCCTGTCTTTTTGCAGTCAAATTGTTATTTCCTAAGGTTATCATATCAATTTCAACTTTCGATCGATTTCAAATGTTGTCGTCTTGGAACCCCATCATAATGATGTGGGGCCAACAAAGCATGCAGATCCCATAATAGTAAAACCTTATGTTTGAACTTTTTTTTTATCATCTGTCATATGATTTATTCATTGTTGTTGCCCTCTTACAGTTAAAATAATATCTCTCTCTCTATTAAAAATCTTGGATGGTCTTGCCATACCCCTCATATTTTCTAGTGAATCTCCACTATTTCACACTTATTCTATGGATCAAGGTATCTAGGTTCTTAAGGTCATAATCCATGAGAGGTTTCTACCTCAAGTCCATAGATCATCATGAATCTCATCATCGCCACAAGGAGTACAATTTACCCTACAATTTATATGTTATGGGGGTAAATCTTAAGGACTATTAATTTGGTCCTTTGGCCTTCAAAAATTCCTTTCATCCTAAATTACTGGCCAGATTAGCTATAATTTCCATATCAAATGATGCCACTAAAACAACAATGTAGGTGAGTTGGGCCAGCTCTTTCCTTATAGCATTATCCCCATTCACTGGTCCATTTATCGGTTCCATCCAAAAAGCTTTCAAGCGTTTTGTTTTTTGTGGTTTTCCGGTGAGTGGTGGTGTAAAGGAAACTGTATGGCACAAGGATGACAGTCCTGTAACCAGAATGCTTGTATTACAAATAGCTATTTTACATCATATCAATAAGTCCATGTTAAGAAGGACAGAGTTGAGAATGTTTTCCAATACAGTACATATATATGTTCAGATTTAGTGGATATATCTATCAGAAGCAATGGCAAACGTAGATGTAAAGGAAGCATGGAATATATAAAAAGAGCCCAAGAGCTGCAAAATAAAGCAAATGTTCTAAAATCTAGAACATAATGCAACTATTATCACAAAATGGAATGTGTTCGACTTTTGAATCACATTTCCATTTAACATCATAGCAAGGAACTTTGTGCTGGAACTTCGAAGCCCATATTTAATGCAAGAGCAATCTTGCATTTGGCACAAAGCAGGTGTCTGGCATAGAAGAACGATGGGCAAATACTAGACCAGGTTTCAAAACACTGCAAACTCCCTAGAATGTGGCGACAGGTATGAATAGAAAATGCCTGGTCAAACCAAATGGGCCTTCTAGATATCCATAAAGAGACTGAACACAGAAAAAAAATTCCTATTGTGGCTACAGGCATGAATAAAAGATGCCTGGTCAAAACAAAATGGGGCCTTCTAGATACCAATAAAGAAACTGAAGACAGAAGAAAAATTCCTGCCTCAAGATAAACCATCACGTATATAGACCCATCCCTGTCAACTTGGATTCATAAAGAAGCAGGTGATCATCCAACTACATGATGCAGATAATATGGTAGCGACAATGAGGAAAGTGGTCAGGTCACACGAAAAACTGAGTGTATGAGAAAAGTGTCATAGAGGAAACAATGAAAATGGTAACAACAAAAGACTTACAAGAGCAATGGTAATACAGGTCAAGCATTAATCCTATTTAATAGTTAGTTTCAGCTGCATCTATTCATTAGTTCCTTCCATTGCTTCTGTAAGGCAACCTAATGATGTTACCTTGGAATTTCTAAAGAGAAAAAACATGCCAAAAGACAACGCTTGTATCATATAACCTTTTGAAAAGCAGGCACTGTATTTCTTGACTCAATTGTCTGCTTTTATTACTTAATACGGGCGCACGTGACTCTGTCATCTTGTCTGCAAAAAGAAGGCACATCTAAACACCTTTTAAATATATGTCATTTTGCCTCTGCTTGGCCAATTTGCTATTCATCTAATATCTCTCGCTACTTCAGTGATAAATGTGGTGCTTTATATAACTTGATATTTCTCATGGACACTCTTACAGTAGGTTTGGAAACTAACTATCGAGGAAAACAAACTATTCTTTTATGCCGTGACACTGGCTGCAGTATTCTTCAACACCATAATCTCATATATATTTCACAGTTTACATGAGGCCCTTTTTGAGCAGCATAGACTGGAAATGTCATGATGTTAGTTCCCTTTTTGAGAAGCCTAGACTGGCGATATCATGATCTTAGTTGTAGAAATATATGGACCAGAATTCCCATATATTTCTGAATCTCCATATCTCCTAAAAACCTCAGGATTACCGTCTATGGAAGGAGAGATTGAGAAATTAAAGAAAAACAAAATATTCTTTTATACATTGACAATGGCTGCACCTTACTTCAAGACCATAGTCTCATATATGTTTCACAGTTTAAGTGAGGCCAGTTTTGAGTAGCGTAGACTGGAAATGTCATGATGTTAGTGGGCATGAAGGTTGTTCCAAAATGGAGGTGTAGCTGTGGTAGAAATATATGGACCAGAATACCTAAAAGCCTCAGGATCACCGTCTATGGAAAAAGAAAGAGAGAAGAGTTGCAAACTCTGATGATGTTGCCAGCCATCTAAAAAGTTCCAGATACCCTGCATTCAGAATAAATTATGTAGATGAGCTTCTTGCACAAGGATTATTCAAAAAACAATAGCAAAAACAGTTGCTCTCAGTTCTCAGACAGGCATGTTGATCTCTGTTCATGATGCCAATGGGCAGCCATATTTTAGCCCGAAGGTGCAGCTGTGATAGAAATATATGGGCCTTGTGGACCTGGCACTTGGATAGAACTTAGGGCTAAAGTATGATATTGAATCAAATCCTTGGAAAGAACTCGTTGATACCCTTAATCTTTTTTGACGAAATGCCGAGCAAGGTGCCATGCCTTAGACTGCATTGTTTACAGCATCCAAAAACATCATCTACTGCCACTCTCTTTGTAAGACATAAGATAACTAAAAGAAAATGATAAATGCCTAAATCCAGGAAAAGAAACTGGCTCATGCAACCATTGCAAGAAAAGCCTGCTTGCCTCTTATGCCCAGTGCTCCAGAACCTTAAAAATATGAATAGTATGTTAGAATGAGAAAATTCACATGTTAAGAGGTTTTAATATTTGCAACTGGGCTCCACTTATCTAGGTTCCAATACCTTTGTAACTCAGAATGATCCACTTATTCTGGTCAGGTGAACTGACATGCAGGATGTTTTTATGTCAAGCTAATCCCAGTCAAAAAGCTAATGCACTTACCTCTAGCAAATAGTACCTAAGAATGCCTTATGTAGAAAATGCTTCAAGGCTTACAGCTTAACCAGCGAATAAAAGCGTAATAAAACAATACATTTCATGGAGCAAATGCACAATCTAAAAGCATTTTATGAAATGGACTTGCTTCTTGAAACAGTTTATGTGAGGCAACTGATGATCTTTTGTGATCGATGTGGTCTCCAAGAATTTCTCGTAAGTGGCAGCCAAAAACTCAAGGCTCACTTAAAATAAACTGCGCAGCCTCAGCATGAATCATTTAAGAGGGATTTCAATGTGGTAGATGCCTAAAATCAGCACTTGAATTGTTGAGGAACTCGTTCATGCAATCATTAGAAAGGAAGCCAGAATGGATCTATGCCCAATGCTCCAGACCTGGATATCAATGCCTGTGGAAATTCACATGTTAGAGGCTGAAACATTTGCAACAGTGTTCCATCAATAAATGGAAGCTCTTTCACTTACCGGTCATACAACATAGAATGCCAATGTCCAATGTCACGTTTCTAAGGAGCCCATTTTGGAAGAAGCATTGTTCTCAAGATTGCTTATAAAATCATGTTAAACCACAGGCTAGATCTTCATTTATGTAGTTATATGTTTTTCTCAAAGAGATTGGTCAATGACAGGGACAAGAAGATGCGTGCAACTTGGTAGCATTACAAAGTTATAATAGGTGATTCCATAGTTCTCTTGGCAGTCCTATTGGTTCAGAAAGTATCAGCTCAAATGCAGCTAGCACTGTAAATGCACCTTCTAAGAGCTTCAAACAGATAAAAATATTGAAACAACATAGAGAACAAATCTGCAATTTGCTTTGAGTGAGCCTGCGAATGAATCGTGTAAGAATCATGTAAGAGAGAGTTCAGTATAGTTGAACCTTCAGGCCTAAATAAAAAACTTCAAATGTTAAGGAACTCGTTCATGCAATCATTGGAAAAGAAGCCAGTATGGATCTGCGCCCAATGCTCCAGACCTTGAATATCAATGGCTGTGGAAATTCAATGCTAAAGGCTGAAACATTTGCAACTGTGCTCCATCAATCAATGGAAACTCTTCCACTTACTAGCCATATAACAAAATGCACCTTCTAAGAGCTTTAAGCAGTTGAAAATATTGAAACAACATAGAGGACGAATATCAACAGAAAAGGAAAAGGTGGGGTTGGTTACCTGCAAAAACGAAGCTCAGAATGCACTTTTAGGAAAGTCAAATTTAAGAAAACCTACTCTCACGTATCTTTAAATATCTAGATGCTCTCACTTATCAACAAGAAACCTTTGAATCAACTAGATGCTTCGATGCAAATGGTTGTACTTCCTGCAGCCTGTATCCAACATTTTAATCAACCTTAAAGTAAACTAGACAGGTGCGAGCAACTTAGGTTTGATTATTTAAACACAACTAATTTAGAAACTCTCATTATGCAGCTTATAAATAGCATTAGAACCCTGAAATGAATTGGTAAAAATTTCATCATATCTATACATTTGTCTGATATGTAAGACCTTTACATTCATAAATGTTATATCAATAATATTCACAATCGTTCATGCCAATTACACCTGATTCCTAGCTTGAACATAAGCACGTCTTTGGCTCCTCATTTGGGTGTGCGCTTTACTGACTATTGAATTTGCGGAGTGATATTTTTTTCTCTTCCACAGTCGGAGATCTTCGTTTCTCTGCTCCACTTGCAGTTCAAATCCAAAGACTTCATGAAGCAAAGGGTTTTCCTGCAACATTCATGAGTGTATATCAATAACACTCACAATCGCTCATGTTAAATATAGCTTGATTCCTAGCTTGAACACAAGCTCGTCTTTGGCTCCTCATTTGCGTGTGCACTTTACTGTCTCTCGAATTTGGAGAGCGATACATTCTTTTCTCTTTCACAGTGAGAGGTCTTCGTTTCTCTACTCGCGGTTCATATCCAAAGACTTCATGAAGCAGAGGGTTTTCCTGCATATGCTTCTGAAACCCTTCTGCAAGAAAATGCTTCAAGGCATGAAACTGAACTGATTGTGCCCATGTGTTTACTTTCATCACATCACCATATCTGAGCTTCAAAGATATTTCATTGCAGACACTGTCCTCTATGCTAGATAATAGTTCTCGAAATAAGCCGCGCTGTAGTGATCTTTCTTTTTTTGATCGTCCTTGTCTTCCAGAATCAATTGACAAAAATCTTATTTGTTCAATCACATACTCCTCCATGTTGTCAAAGGCTAACTTATTGCTTGCAGGAAAAGAAGACTCTGAATCTAAAGACTTTCCATCATCAAAGGAACTTGATGTAATCACCTCCTTACCATAAAGTTTGCTGATTTCACAAATTAAGGCAACTGCTTCGCCACAAGCTTTTCTTAGAGGAGTGTCTAGTGTGTTCAGCAAGGATGATAGCACAGGAAGAGCACCATGCATATGATAATTGATAACATGAGAAGGCAAAGTAGACAAAAGTAGTGACCAACCAGATATAGCTGCAGCCTTAAGAGCTGATGATGGGTTGCTGATTCCGAGGGACTGGTCTGCATCTATGTTCCCTTCATGCTTACCAATATCCATAAATATTTCCATGGACCTTTCAGTTGCTGCAACGTCTTGAGCTGCAACGAACGTCAATATCGCCAAGCATTCTACTGCAGATATGCGAGAATCCTGAACCAAACCAAGCTTTGCAATGCGAACAAGATGTGGATATCCCTCATCCAACAAATGTTGTGCCATATTCCCAGAGCCTACAGTCAATGCTAACAACCCAAGAGCTCTGGCTGCTAAGCATACTTCCGAGGGCAATTCATGCCTTAAACAACATAAGCATTGGCGCGAAAGTGTTTCATATCTTGATTCTACAAACTCAAGCATTATATCTGTCGAAAATGCACTTACAAGTCCTTTCAAAGCTGCTACTCGAGTACTAGACCTCTTCTCATACAAATTATCCACAAACTTCTCAAGAATTTCGCCATTGTCTTGTTGCACCTCCATCTCTTGTTTAATATCAGAATCATTATAAGATGCCGTAAAACTGTCATCATCATCGTAATCATCATGCTTCTTTGAATTCTTACTATAATTGTTCTTAATCTTCCCCATCTTGCTCTGCAAATAAACTTCCAAAACAGTGACTCTTGGAATGACCGATTCACGTAATGCTCCAAACTCTGTATTGAACCTAGCAAATCCTCCCCGCTTTCCGAAAATTAATTATGAATGAATGAATGGGCTCAGGTGGGTTTCTTATATACAGATACACCACCTATGCGCTGCCTTTTGCCTTTTCTAGTTCCCCTTTTTCTCTTTTTTTGGGTTGCCGTTGCCCTTTGCTACTTTCTATTTCTGGCCATTTCTATTTTACCTTTTCCTTTCTTAACTTTTCTATATATATATAACATATATAAAGCAGTACCCTTTTTTGTTTGATTCTAATATTTTTTCTCCAGGAAAAAGTTTGGGGGCGACACGTGTCTTTTTTTTTGCTAGGGCGACACGTGTTTTTATAAAAGAAAAAATGAAAATAAGAAAGAAAATTCGACGGGCTCCGGATTTCTTGCTTTGGAAGCAATCTCTTCCTTCTCCGGATCTCAGCGTGCTTCAAAGCTTCAAACAAATCGCTTTCAAGGTTGAAATGCCATGCACGCTTGGGTTCGGCGATCTTTGGGTCGGCTATGGCGATTTTTTACGCTTCAAGCTTCAACAAATCACTTAGAAAATAAGAAATAGGTCAAGAAAAATGGGCCGGAGGCGGTTGTCGTCGAACTCCTTTGCCACACATCGGTGGTAAATCCAGGAAGCCGTGGTGCGGATTTTTCATCCCAAGACACTGAGGTTTGCCCTTTTGCTTTCGATTCTTAGAAACATAACTCGCTTTTTTCGTGTTTCTCTTATGAAACGAGCTTGGCTCTGTCTGCGAGAATCTGAGGATTACGTATTAGTGCAAGATTTGAGAACTAGATGAATATGTGGTGTTGATTCTTGTGTTCAAAACGGAAATATAAGGAATTTTGGGATTTTGGGGTTCGATTTCCTTTGGTGTTTCTTAGAAGGTTCTTAACGTAATTTCTTTGGTTGCTTGCTTGCGGATGCTAGAGCCCAAATAGTCACGAACATGAGCCACAACTAGCTAGAGCTTCGGGTAAAATGGTTTACGCAATTATGTCATCTCTATTCCATAGCCCAAAGAGGCCCTGGGTTTTTGCCTTAGCCGAGGTTTTGGAGCATCTGTTTTACAATTTTAAGTTTTAGATCTTTAATTTATGAAAATCAATTTGTTGAATAGTGTTGGCTGTTTGTTCCAAGATTTCATGACTTCAACGGCATTCATGCGAGGTTTGCATGGCATTGCCTCTTTTTTACGCTAAAGACCATCCTTTAATAATTTCTCATTTTCTGCTTTGATTCTATGGAGGTTGCATTAGAAAGGAACATGATGAGCGAAAATCCATTTCCATTTGCAAACTGGTCCAGGTTAAGTGATGTTATTTTTTTACGTGGCTTATTTTCCAAAGTAATAGACCTCCCTTTTTGTGGTCATGGAATGCTTACTTAGTGCTTGCAAGAATGTGAATAAGATGGAGGATTATATTAATGGTTAATGCACGTTCTTAGCGAAGAAGCAAATATAGTCTTTGGTCCGCTCACTACTAGAAGGCCTAACTTGATTTTCCATTCTATCCTAAATCGACATATTTTGCGAGAGTTTATTAGGGCACACAAGTCCGGTGAATCCGTGACTTCGATCGTCCGAGGTTCTCGTTGTAGCAGTCTTTGCCGCAAGTAGTACAATAAGGCTTTGGAATTTAGAGGAGGCTAAGAGTAAGATCTCGTTCATTTCTTTGTTGGATTAATGTTATTAGATCTTTCAAGCTAAGTCCGGGCCGTAATGTTAAGCCTTTTACCTTGATCTGATTGTCCACACTCTCATGGGGCCTTTGCTCAAATTGTATCTATGGACTTGATCTATTTAGAGAAGCATTGATGTGACGTTTATGTAAGTGGTTGAGATATGTATATCTATAAGATAAATGTACATGTATATCTTACAAAATAGCTCACAAGAAGTTGTCAACCTCAAAATTGCCCACTATAGCTATCTTGTAAAAAGTCCATTTGTTAATAATTGTTGTTACAAACTGGAGACGCTTACTAGCTCATTCTCGCATTCATAAATCCGATTTTCTATTCGTTTGGGCATTGTTGATTTCCGCAGCAGATCGAAGCTCCTAGGCAAGTTTGTGCTTGCCGCGGCTTGGTTCCATTATCCGGTCTTTCTAGGCGTTCTTTTTGCAAAGACATGCTGATTTAAAAGACCCATTTTTATAAGCCCTTGGTTGAATGGGGCAAACAAGTGCCTCGATCATTATCTTGAAGAGTCTGTAATTTTTTTTGGCCGCAAAATTTGCCATGACATGATTAAATTGTTATATTCTTGATTGAGCGTTGATGTTGGTTTTTCCCTTGAGATGTAATTGCTAACTAGTATGTAAAGGTTAGGATATGAAGGTCAAAAGTCGCATAGTCTTTGCTAAAGACTATACCTTCACTATACCTTCTGTCGTCCACTACCTACATGATGCATTGTGAATATATTAAAAGATGGATACTCTATCATTCCAAGTTGTGTACGGGCATAATGTTAGAAATATTGTATTCATGCCCATGGCAAAGATAAGGAAAGATGTCTTGCCACATTCTAGGACTCCATGCGAGAAAAATTCGATAATACCAACAGGTAATATTTCTGCGACAAAAATTCAAACTTAATAGTGGGAAGACCATTTCTACATAATTTGAGAATCGGAGTTCCAAATATTGCGGGAAAATGGTTTGAGGACCTTTATGTATTTGGAAAGCTCTGTTTTTTTAGCCTCTTTTGGTCCAAATGCGAGGGTTTCTATTTTGCAAGTCTAGACATCTTTGATGTTGTAAGGCTAAATGAGGCAAAAGCATAATGATTCAGGGCTTGAGAGAAACCCCTGCGTATCCAGAGCTGGTGCGGTTCGCGGGTGATTTAAGGTTATGTTGAATGCAATCTTACGTCAATACTGAACTATTATTATTGTTTGAAATCCAGTCATCCTATATTATCAATTGCATTCTCTAATGACCGAAAGTGCTTTTTTGTGCGAGATCAACAAGCTGTCTTTTAAATTAATAATAATGGTATGTTATAGAAGATTCTTGCATCATGGAGATCCGGTTGTATGTCGATAACTGGGTGCTTTTGGCAGATCAAGAACCATGTTTGAGATTGTATATGGAATTGAACATCATTTGGGGAGGTTTTTCTATTGGCAGTGCATTATGTTCAGGTAAGCATTGAATATTCTCATAACTAGCATTTTGATTCAGATGTATGCAAAAGGTTGGAGCTTAGAAGAGGCATGCGAAGGTCTTTATTAACTTGGCATATCAATATATACTTACTTGGAGTGCCATGCTTGCAGTATCTTTTTGTTACATGGTAAGAGTTTTCTAGTTCGGACTGTTTCGATGAAGTTGGAACAAATCTTAACACTAGAGTTGTCCCGGGGACCATTTCTGGTCCATGGTTCAGAAATGGTCCACCATACCCCCTGCCACTTAAACCAATATATCTCACAAGATAAATTTTAATTTTAAAATATACCACCACTATTTGAGTCTCCACTTGATTCTTAACGACCTGTGAGAATTTCATGACCATTGGATACACCTTTATATTGGTATGATTGTTCAAACTTTGAAGAATTTGGCAGTTTTTACAGCACTCTAGAACTGCATTCTTCAATTTTCTAGCATAAAAGTGTCTGAACCTTGCTAAATATGAAATTAATTGATGTATTATCAATTTGCATGTTTCCATGTTTTGCCACTATCATTTGATTTTAATTGAAGTCGCTAAACCCTATTTTGCTTAAAAATGCTGCATGAGGTTCAAGAATTATTTCTCTCTTATTATTACAAATTTTGACTTAATTTTTGTGACAATGAGTCCTTAACTAGGCAACCTATAGTCCAAAGAATTTTTTTTATGTTTATATATTTTATTAGTATCGTTATTAACTAAAGAAATTATTGTACAGAATTCAAAATAAAAATATGGGTTAAAGTGCCTCAATAAATCACATCCATAAGTCTCATAAGGATAGTAAATGATGCATTCTAATCAACTCTATGTAGGAATTTACTTTATCAACATAAATATAGTGTAACTAGGGTATAACCATGCACTATCTAGATCTAAACGAGCTCTAATATAACAGGATGAACACAAAGAAAGGTTCCAAAGTGCATTGATTATACCTTTATAGGTCTAAAACTCAACAATAATGTAGGTAGTGATAGTTATTGATGAATAGAGGGCAATATCACGAAGTTTAGCCATGACTATAAATAAATAGATCAAAAGACTTTCCGTACCTGTTTTTCTAGTTCATCTCAAAAATTAACTTATTGCACTATAATTCTTCCATAAGCCTTTTAAATGGCGCAATGTATGATAAAAAGGGATATTGAGAGCCTTGTTGTAGTCTTATTAGGAAAAAAAATGAAGAAACCTACTTACTTTCCACTATTATAAAGTTAGACAATGTGTGGCTGATCCAAAATATTGTAGTCTAAGTAGGACCATAGTACATGTAGATCAACTTTTATGATAGACTATAAATTTTGTAAATTTGAACCTTTGTTGGCAATATATATCTCAAATTTCATGTTAGGATACTATATTATATACAAGATTTGAATATAAATAAGCATGGACTATGTATAGGTCCAGGATTAAACCAATTGGATTGAGAAAATTGCTCTATTTATTTGCATTGGCTCTATTCATTTTGATCCCTACAATGATATTATGATTTCTCATCGTCTATAGATAATCTTTGAAAGGTGTAAGTGGACTTTCTCATACATTCAAAGTAGCCCTTAACTACTTAATTTTTGTGCTCCGATATCACTTTTTAGATAGACAATCCTCCTTAATCAACTAATGTTATCATATATAATGTGATATAAACTATATTCTAAAGAATTGATTAAGATGATGATGTTCTTAACTTTTAAATGAGAGGTCATGTGGACCAATAATTGGCATCGCATAGCAGTCTATCTTGATCTTCTTTAGGTATATCTTTTCATATTTTTCCTTGGTTCATCTTGCATTGCTATCTTAACTTTGGGAAGCTTTGAAATATGGTGTTTGAAGTTCATTTTCAAGTCACAAATTTGGAGATCAAATATGGAAAATATTTGATGATAACTTGGAACTAATACTAAAAGTTTTAGCCCAAACCTAGCAATAGATATTTTTTATTGATAGAGGATCTCATGAAATACTAATATCCTAAAATTCGGCTTGAGATCCAATAAGGTAAAGAAGTTATTGATTTAAAATGAACCTGTGGACCAGTAATGGTCTTATGTACAGAAACCTTTATTGATTTATCATGATCGTGCTTTTTGCTCTTTTTCTTTACTTGTTTTTTCATTGGTTTCATATCCATACAAGCATTCATATATTATTTTTTCAATGACATACTATTTCAATAAATTTCTTTCAAATATAACAAAATAGACATCAATTAAAAGTTACTTAAAAGTGTTATTATAAGTTAAAGCTGAAGCTTCAAATTACAGCCCAACAAATATTTTTTATGCATGGACCAATTAGTCAACTACTTATATACCAAATTTGAAGTAAAAAATCATTTTCATGCAAAAGTTATAGAATTTTAATTGAAACAGCCTTCTGGGAACCATTATTGGTCCACAGAAGAGAGAAAACTGTTTTGACCCTGTCATGTTTGACTGACTATATCTTCCTTTCTAGACATCGGATTGGAACAAGGTTTTTTGTGTATTAATTCTTATCTCGTATAGAAAAATACCATTATAATGAAAAAAATCAAAAAAATCCTTTTATTGAGACAGTTTTACATTATGTAAACATGAAGCAAACTGGACTTGATCCCCCTTGATTTACCTACACATAACTTTCAATTTTGGGGGTATATGCATTTTTAACTATTTTTTCTGTGCAACATAACTGCCATATATTAACATGTAGAAAGGGTTTAACTAAATTTTATGTCATTTATTTTATATGAATTTTAAAGCGAACTGTACAAATGAACCATTTATGGTCCATCAAGGGACAACTCTAGTGTTAAATACCCTAGCAGCAGGTGCCAACATTGGAGCATGATATGATGGCCATCTACTGGCAGATTATTGAAAGTGGAGTGGACTCCAGATAGATGGTGTTATGGAAAATGTGAATTTGTCACAGATAGATGGTGTTATGGAAAATGTGGATTTGTCTGGTAAATATTGAACATTAGATGGGATTGTTTAAGCCTTTGCGTGGCGGACTCATTTTGAGATCTCGATCTCAATTCTCGCGCCAAAATGTCTCACATATAAGGATAGTTCAAATTGATATGCCTTCAAATTTATAACAATGTTGAGCTCAATTTTCTGTCCATTTTGCAATGTCATTATATTTTGCACAAGTTAATGCAACGTTACATTCTAGCAAACCGGGTTAATTGATCGATTACATCACAACTTTCCAACAATCAAGCCATTCAACATTTTCATAGCCCGATTGTGGTAAGCGGATAATGAAATAGTCGGTGTGGTAAATAGTTAACGAAATCAAATGGTGAAGCATGCTAAAAACTACGTTAACTAGTTAACGAAATCAAATTTTGTCAAGCATGCCGAAATTGCATTAACGGTTCACCTTGCTCTATAAATTCTAATATACCATAGGCTAAAGCAGTTGCAACAAACACTTTTTTTGTACAAGCTGCATCAACACGAGTGAGCTATAAGCTTCTTGACTAAGATGGGCCAACACTATTTTAAATAAGTAGATTTGAGTTGTGATACCATTCCATGGGATGGGAGGTTGATAGTAAAGAAAAGGCAATTTCAAATTTTCCACGTAACTACTACGAGCAAGGAGTTAAATGCTATTGCCTGAAGTGGTGCATATGTAATTACAATTTGACCTCAATCTTTATAATATGGAGGGAAGGCATAGGGGGCCTGGCGAAGATGGGCTTGGGGCAAAATGGCAAATGGCAATTCAGGAATAAAATGGATTGTCTATTCCGCGGGACTCCCCACGGGGATCGCCTTTTGCGAAATCCACAGGACTCCCACGACTTTGCCTTTTGCTGCCCTTGAGGATCATCCAAAGACTCTTTTCAGTTATTTCTCTGATCATTCAGCCAGTACTTTAAGAATAAAACAGCCAGTAAAAATTCATCCATCTCCATGATGCATATCATAAATTCGTTCTTACCATATGGAAAGCTATTGGGTTAATGGGTCATGTTTTATTCGTGTGCATTTTGAATAACCATTTTGTATAGATATATTGGAAACTACGGAGGTTAGAATTCCCCATGCTCAAACACAGTTCAATTTTTGCATGTTCAGAACTTAGATTCTTTTGATTTAATACAAAACATCTTTGGTAACGAGTCGTTATGGTCAATATCCTTCAATCGTGCGAGCACTGAACACAAGGCAAAAAAATGCAGGTTCAAATTCTGCATGTTCTACCATGTATAGACGAGTTGGGGAAGAGAAACATTCGCGGCGGCCTTGGCCGCCGCGATAAGTTTCTTGTATATATATTTTTTTTGCACTTTTGGGCTATCCTCTTGGCTATCCTTTTCCTTATGTTATGTCATTTTTTCATGCATTATGGCTAAATCTTGGCCCTTTGGGCTAGGACTATCTGGAATATTCCATCTAAAGCTAAATCCTAGCCACTATGATAGAAACTCTAAAACTGGAATACCAACAATACAAGAATATGCCTTAAAAAAGTTATATCATTCATTGAATACATAATGGTTAACCTTTTTTTTTTTTTTTTTTTACACCAGCCCTACCGGGCCTACAGCCTTTCCTCAAATTCTAGCCTATCCACGTGTAATTTCCATGTCATCAAAATCTGATGTGGCTTATTTTGCACCATCGGATCTCTGCTTTCGCAAATCTAAGGCCAGGGAAATTAGAAAATCGGAAAAAAATTGGATACGGAGATGGAAAGGGTCAAAGCATAACTTCTTCTTGCATCAGGCTTGTGGTATTGACTTCCTTTGTTGTGCCCTCCATCGAACTTTGTGAATAGGTCGCGCTGTTGTCGTCGTCCCCCAACCTCCTTTCGCTTCTGTTGGTGGTATTCCTTCCTGTTTGGCTGCGGTAAGTTATCTGCCCACAGAGTCTCTAAAGTTCTACACGAATCTTGCATGCTTGTTCATAATGGGGACTTCATTCTATTCCAGCCATGGATTCGACTGAAAATCTTTACATTGACGCAGAATCAATATTCCAAGCAGACTCCGAGTAGTTGAAATATTCCATTTCTCCTTGGCAGTTTTGCAAATCGTAAAGCTTTTTCAGAAGGTAAGTACATTCCAATACATTATCCATATTGGACTCGGATGAGATAGATTTTTGGAAACCTTCTGATTGACATGCATGGCAAATCCATCCAAATAGAAGGGCGGCATGCAAATGCAATATAGGCATCTGGGCAAAAACGGCTTCAAGGTTAGTGCCCTTGGCTATGGATCATGGGTTAGTTTTGGAAATCAGTTGGATTTCAAAGATGCAAAGGCCCTCCTCACCCGATGCAGAGAAGCAGGATTTAATTTTTTCGAGTAACGCAGAGGTCTATGCAAATGGCCGTGCAGAAGAAATCACGGGCCATTGTTTTAAAGAGATAGGTTGGAAAAGGTCAGACTTTGTTACCACCAAAATTTTCTGGGGTGGTCCTGGTCCTAATGACAAGGGCTTGTCTAGAAAACATATTATTGAAGGCACAGAAGCTTCTCTGAAACAGTTGGATATGGATTATGTACTAGGTAATTTTCAGTAGGAGACCCATTACGCAGTGTAAAGTGCCCGGCGGCTCCGCCCGGTGGCGGAGCCAGCCGGGCACTTTTTATTAATCGCTGAATGGTCTCCCCATCGAAAATTACTGGACGTAATACATGGTTGCTTGAAATTACGTCCATTGACATTTCGCCACGTGTTTTGATCTCGGCTATGGCGGAAGAGCTATGGCGGCAGTGGCAGCGGCAACGGCAGTGGCTATGGCGGAAGAGCTTCGTTGGGCAGGAGCTATGGTGGAGTATAAAAAGCATGAATAGGGCTCCAAATACAGATATATAACAGAAAAACGTGAGCTTAATCCGGAGGAGGGCATAAAATCCAATTTTTTCTCGGCATGTTGAAGCTCTGGGTCAGCAAATCTGCTCCAAATCTGAAACGTAGAAACAAATAGAAACAGAACAAGTGCAGATTCATAAGTCCGGGGATCTTTTTCTGCTGCGAGCAGAGGGAACTTGTTGAGGAAACCGCAGAACAAGTGCAGATTCATAAGTCCGGCGGATCTTCTGCTGCGAGCAGAGGAAACTTGTTGAGGAAACCGCAGAACAAGTGCAGATTCATAAGTCCGGCGGATCTTCTGCTGCGAGCAGAGAAAACTTGTTGAGGAAACCTTGTTGAGGAAAAGGAAACCGCACAAAGCAGAGAAGACTTGGCGGCGCCGCTTCAAAAATATCAGAGAGTTTTTACAGGATATAAAAGTAGCCAAAAAACCCAGTAATTTCAAGCAACCATGTATTATGTGGATATATTGTTTGCCCACAGGCCTGATATTTCTACCCATGTTGAAGAAACTGTTAGGGCTATGAATTTTATCATAGACAATGGTTGGGCTTTTTACTGGGGCACTACTGAATGGACTGCCCAGCAGATCACAGAAGCTTGGAAAATTGCTCGGCGGCTAGATCTTCAGGGTCCAATGGTTGAAGAGCCTGAATACAACTTGCTTTCTCGAGACAAGGCAGTCTACAAATTTTGATAATGGTTAAATTATGATATGGATCATGCTTGAATATTGATTATTTTGCATTGAAGATTAAATTTGGTTTAATCTGCGTAAGGTTCATCTGAAGGTTAAAGGGCCATTTATATATGCCCTCAAGATTATATGATTGTGCTTGGGCAGTGTTTACCTTCATTCTTGAAAGTTAGAAACCATTCTCGTATGATCTGAATGATATTGAAGCTTGGTTCATCTACAAGGGATGTGCATTATCCTGAGCATCTAGATCTGATCTAGGTCATCTTAAAGTTAAAAGCCATTCACAAATGGCAATTATTATTGAGATTAAATGGCAATTTTGAAAAACTAAAGGACATAAGTATTTCTTACATGGAAGTAAGTTTATGATATGAGATATTCTATGCTTTCCTTAGTGGAACCTTATGTGGTAATTCTAGAGGTCTCAGGTGTCTTGAGAGGAAAATATCTTGAGAGGAAAATATCGGAAAAAGCTATATATCAAAGAAACTTATGAAAAGTTGGTAAGTCTATGCACATATAAGTTTGCAGATGCATAAGAAAGCTTGCATGTTTCCATATATATCTTCAGCTTGTGTGAAGTTATGAATCATCCCAGTCTCATGTTTGTTAAGAAATTAGTAGGAGCAACACAAGATATAGAATCTGTTATAATTTAGTCTTTGTTGCATTGTTATATTGTTGCATTATTATACTACAGGGTTGTGAATACAATTTCGTCCACATGTATGACTGGACAACTTTGGTAGAACCATTTATCAATCCTAACTATTTTTAAAGAAACAAGACGACATCAAAACTTAGGAAGTCGAAGGGAAAAAAGTCTCAGACATTTCTTTGTAAACAAGATCTTCTTAAAACTTCAACAACTTGAAAGAAAAAAATCTTAATCAATTCTAGCTATTTTTTAGAAAACAATACCTTGCCAAAACCTTCTGGTGTGCTTTTTGCTAGTTTTTTTTTTTTTTTTTTGAAGAAAAGGAAGTGCCACTTTTTAATTTTTGTAATAAAAAAAATGCAACAACACAGAAGGAAATTACTACAGGAGCTCACACCTCAACTTCTCATAATGGTTAACCTTAATGAATACAGAAGTACATTTTTTTAAGCAATAAAAAAGACTACGAGTAAACGGCTTCTTGGGAATTGAACCCACACATAGCCAAAAAATTGAAAGCATACTTGGTATCTTTGCGTGCACTCCTCAAGGTGTCCCCCATTCTAATTTTCAAAAAGCTCCGCAAAATGAAATATCATCTCGAACAAAAAGGAAACAGTGCAAGTTTGATGGTGCCAAGCTCCAAAAAATGAAATATCATCTCGGACAAAAAGCAAGACAGTGCAAGTGTGATGGCGCAATCACTAACACATTCTAAAACAGAGGATATTTCTTGTAAAACTAGACAACAATGTTGTTTCTTGGAGGCACAAAGAGCAACAACCAAAATCCCCCTTTTTTAAAATTGTTCTGAATGGGTAGACTATTCTGTATCTAAACGAATGTTGAAGTCCATACTATTTCAAGGCATTTGATTCCAGCTTATGGAATCCAAAAGAGTTGCAATAAACCTATTTCTCCTGCCATATTTGTCTGATTTGAGCAGTATTTGCAACAATATCAAGCATCTACACAAAAAAAGCTATTCAAAATAACCTAAAGTTATATCTGCACAAAGGATGGCCTGAGTTTTCTCCCGGCCTAAATCTTGTCCTGCATAAAGCCCGTGCATGTTGTCATCACAGACAAATTCCCTGATGAAGATCTCTGCGGCAAGACAAGCCATGGAATTGAGTTCTGTCAGGCCGATCAGTATATGAAGTATTTTTTTGTTATTAGGATGGCTATGTCAAGCGGCGTAGGGAAGACATTGTAAATTTTCAGCCCAATCCAAATTACTATGCGTAAGCTTCAAATCCGGCAGAAAACTTGGATTATTCAATATTTTCATCCTTTTCCAGAGCCTTGCTGTGGAAAAAAATAATGGGCACTGTCGTATTGCATTCTGATGTAACAGAAGCTCCATATCTGAGAGCATGTACACATTGCCTGAAAGAATTAAAGGTAAAAAATCTACAATCCATTAAGAATTCAATCAAAATGCATTAAAATTTCCATTTTGATCCAATCGGGCAGGAATTTCCCTTTTTTTTTTTTGCGCAAGGTGGATTCGCAGCAGTATTTATAAATCTAAGCAACATTGCACAGTATGATGTAGAAATCTCTATTTCGATGCAAGAAAGCATATCAAGGAAATTAATTCACATATTGGAAAGGGTTGCAGGCCGGGGATCAAAAAGGCCCTAGAACAGAGAGAGATATGAATACAATTTAACGCCGGAAGATGGAGATCTGCAAAGCAAAGTGGTGCATTTAAATGGATCCCCTCTTCGCCTCACTGGATCTCTGCTTACCGAAATTCCGTCGCTTGATCCAGTTACGGTGGATAGCTCCAACACCATTTCTGTAAAACCTTGTGCTATTGTTTATGCCAAGATTCTTGATGCCGGATGCTATATGCCAAGGACGTGGCCTTTAGTCCAAAAGGGGCCCTAAGGTCCAAAGAGGGCTTTTGGTCCAAAAGGGGCCGTATGGTCCAAAGAGGGCCTTTGGTCCAAAGGAGGACCAAAGGGGGGCGTGCATGCTATATAGTAGCTCGGGGGAGAGCTCTGGGGCAGCTGTGTCATAGCTGAGGGCTCGTGGTTGGGTGGTGAGATAGCGTGCCTCGTCAAGAGTCCATTTTAGTGGTATCAGAGCAACAAGTTTCGATGGCCAGTTCCCCTGCCAATGTTAACTTGGAAGATGAAGAACTCAAGGAAAAACTTTTTGAGTTAGAGCATGATAATTCGCTCATGAGAGAAAAACTTGCAGCTCTCGAGGCTTGAATTGCGGAGCTGCAAGAACTGGATTCTCTGCGAGCACAGGTGGCGCAGTTGCAGCAAGCTGCAGGGCGTCCACATAGTGGCATCAAAACGGGTGCCAATGTCAAAATTGAATTCAAAAAGTATTCCGCTGCCACTATTGATGCGGATGAATTTTTCGCATGGCTGAATTCATATTTTGCTAAGACTAAAGATGACGAAGACACTCAGTTATATTTTGTTGAGCGTCATCTGGATGGGGTTGCAAAGGACTGGTGGCTGGATATCCAGAAGAACCAGCCAGTCGATCAACCTATTGTTACCTTTGCGGAATTTGAAAAGCAAATCAAGAATCATTTTTTGGGTCATAATTGGGAGCGCGATCTTATCGCTGAATGGAATAAGTTGACCCAACAAAACATGGAAACTGCTCGATCCTTTGCCGCACGTGTTTTAAAGAAAGGACTTCAGCTTAGTAAAAATGATACTGAGAAGTCTGAAAAACTCATGGGTGGGGTTCATCGTTGGGTGCGGGCGAAGCTCGACCTGCAAGTTGCCAATCTTTCTTTTGGTGAGCTCTGTAAGATGGCAGAGAAAGTAGAGGAGGAAGGTTTGGCCCTCACGGAAGCCATTAATGCTCAACGTGGCCTCAAAGTTTCTATGAAAGAGGCGAGTGGTTTTCGGGATAAATCAATGGGATCTGCTCCAGGGTCTGGGCCATTCAAACGGCGCATACAGACGTTGCAGATAATGAACCTGTTGGGGCCAAAGAGCCAAAGGAATCTTATCAAGCGCGTAAAAAGCGGTTGATGAGAGAGAATAAGTGTTTTGTTTGTTATTCAACTGACCATAAGTTTTATGAATGCCCTAATTATTTGGAAAAGAAGAAAGGGGAAAGAAAGGAAGCTACACCTATTCTTAAGTCTGGGACTAAGAAAGAGGATAAAAGTAAGAAAGTAGCTTCTGTTCGCGGAGATGGAAAAGGGAAGAAGGTGGCTACGGTCCGGAAAAATCGGATATGGATTCTGTTGAGAATAGTAGTCTCTTACGATTTTGGGCTACTATTCAAGATCAAAAAGTACATGTCTTATTCGATCCGGGCAGTGAGTTTGATTTTATTTCTGCTCGCTTGGTAAAAGAACTAAAATTAACTTCTCTTCCTTTATCAAGTGATGTAGAATTATCTTCTGCTTTCTTGAATGTTGCCCCTCCGCCTTCTTCATTTATGGTCAAGGATGTTGAATTTCAATTGCAGGGATATATCTGTAAACGTTCTTTTATGGTTTCTGACCTTGGAGGTATAGATATTATTCTAGGCATGCCATGGCATAAGGCTATTAATCCTCTTATAGATTGGAAAGCAGGTATTGTTATGTTATCTTTGGAAGGGGGTAAAAAGACCTTCAAGTTTGTGAAGGATGATATTGTTTCCCCTATTCCAACAGTTTCTGTTGTACAGTTTAAACGTTTGGCAATGAAAACTCATTTTGTGTATTTGGTGGTTTTGCGTTCTAAGATAGATGTATCCTCATTAAATGAGCATCAAACAATCTTTTTGCATTATTTTGATGATGTCTTTTCAAATGAAATTCCACAAACTTTGCCACCCCAACATTTGGAGGACCACAGGATTGATCTTCTTCCTGGGAAAGAACCTCCTAATCAAGCTCCTTATCGGAGAATGCATGGCCAACAAGTTGAGACTAGGCGCCAGCTTGATGAGTTACTTCAAGCTGGATTGATCCGCCATAGTTCTTCACCTTTTGGTGCTCCTGTCTTGTTGGTTAAGAAAAAAGATAATTCCTGGCGCATGTGTATAGATTATCGCGCTTTGAATAAGATAACCATAAAGAATCGGTTTCCTATCCCAAGAGCGGGGATCAACTCCAAGGTGCCATAGTTTTTAGCCGTCTTGATCTTAAGTCAGGGTATTGGCAACTTAAAGTTGCGCCTGAAGATGTTCATAAGACTGCGTTTAGGACAACCTTTGGACATTATGAGTTTTTGGTCATGTCATTTGGACTTACAAATGCGCCAGCTTCTTTTGCGAGGCTAATGGGGCGAATATTTGAAGATGTGCATGGTGTTTATGTTGTCGTGTTCTTTGATGACATATTAGTTTTTAGTAAGTCCGAGGACGATCATTACTTGCATTTGCGGGAGGTTTTCCGTCGGTTAAGGGAGGAGTCTATTACTCTTAATCCTAAGAAAAGTATCTTTTTCCAATCGGAAATTGAGTATTTGGGTCATATTGTTTGCGCTGAGGGCCTTAAAGTTGATCCCAGTAAGGTACAAGCAATTGTGGATTGGCCAGTACCTACTTCAGTTGCTGCATTGCGTTCCTTTCTGGGTTTATGCAGTTACTATAGGAAGTTTGTACAGAATTTTGCTCGTTTAGCTTCAGATTTATATTTGTTGCTACGTAAAGATGTTCCTTTCCAATGGACTCATAATCATCAGTTTGCTTTCCAGGTTTTAAAGGATGCCATGGTTAATCCTCCTGTTCTGCGTTTGCCAAAGTTTGGTCTACCTTTCTTGTTATGTGTTGATGCAAGTGGTATGGCTTTGGGCGCAGTTTTGATGCAGGATGGTCATCCTATTGCTTATGAAAGTCGAAAGTTTTCTGACACGGAAAGTAGATATAGTGTTTATGATAAGGAATTTCTGGCTGTCATTCATGCTTTGAAAGTGTAGCGTCACTATCTTATAGGGTCAACAGTTCATATTTTGACTGACCACCAAAGCATTAGGCACATTGTTTCACAGAAAACATTATCGGAAAGGCAGTTGAAATGTCGTCGATTTGCGTAGCGAATCGCCATTCTTGCTCAAGACGAGCATGCATGCATTGCATGCGTCGCATGCATGCATCGCATGCGTTTTGGGCCGTTCTTCAGGTTGGGTGTTCACTACTTATTGCGGAGTTCTTCATCGACGTTTCATCAGCGCTTCCTCTTCTCTCAGCATTACCTTATTCTCTTTGAACCCACCCTCCCCCCCTTCTTTGTTTTTTATATTTTGTACAAGTTCTGTTTATCATGTTTTTCCACCCAGTGGGTGATGCTTTTTTTTCCACTCATTGGGTGATGCTATTCTTTGGTATGTTTCTCGTTTGTTGTGTTGGTGATGTGCAGGTACAGGTTGGCGAGCGCCATCCGTTTTGACTTCTCCATGCGGGGGTTTTTGGGAGCGATTCTATGCCTTACGTTTGTCTAAGCCCCTTGCCGAAGGCTTATCACTAGGGTTTTTCCTCGAAAACCCGAAAGGGCGGGGTTTTTTAATCCCGGTGATAAGCTTTCGGCAGGTACATCAGCCACTCATCTATTAGCATTGTATTTGTTTTTGGGGTCCAAATGATATAATTGGATTTTCCCTTTATTTTTCGTGGGTAGTTCGCATGTGTGCGGCTATCCACTGTCCACCATTGTAGAAATCTGCTGAGGGTTGCTTTTATGCAGCAATATGATTTCTCAGTGGATTATCGTCCTGGTAAAGAGAATGTTGTAGCTGATGCTTTAAGTAGACGTTATGCAGTTTGTTCTCTTTCTATAGCACAATCCAACCATTTGGAGGAAACGAAGCCATTGTATGCCACTGACCCTGATTATAAGGATATTTGGTTGTTAGCTCAAAGTGGTAATGCATATGGATATAAGATCGTTAATGGGTTCTTGTATAAAGGTCCAAAGCTATGCATTGTGCGGAACTTTCGGTCACTTATTCTTAGAGAAGTCCATGATGCACCTACTGCGGGTCATCGTGGCGTGGGGGCAACTTTGGCAAAGCTTGAGCCATACTTTATTTGGCCTGGATTGCGGAGAGATGTTTTGGTTCATATTAGGCATTGTGTTACTTGTCAACGGATAAAGAAAGCGAACAAGAAACCTCATGGTGTTCCTTTATCCTTGCCTATTCCGGAGACAAAGTGGGAACAGATCACTATGGATTTTATTGTTGGTCTTCCTCCCAGTTCTCGCAAGAACACTGTCATTTGGACAATTGTTGATTGTTTAACTAAGCACGCTCATTTTATTCCTTGTTCGGATAAGTTGTTGTTAAAATACCCAAACCATAAAAAGCTGACGCCGCTGCCAATCACGCTAGCAAACGCAAAGAAATAGCCGAACAAGTGGGAGGGAATTGTGGTGGATATTCAGTAAGCATGAGGAAAAACTCGTCCAGTCGATTTGGTTGCAAATAGAAAAAGTAATATTGATGAATTACATCCCCCAAAAGCCAAGCACAATGTGGATCAATGATTCGATATGATTGGAACAACCAATATACTGCAAGAGAAAGGGATGTTATATGACTCCTGGGAGAACTCTGTGGGCCAATCATTATCATGATGGTCTAGCTGAAGAGCATTACGGGCAGACGGATACAGGAAATCAAAACGTTGAGTGTAGAGATGATGACAAGTCATAGCAACTGATTGGCACGGTAACAATGGAGAAGTAGACAAACAACAAAAATAAAAGACGATGAAAAGACAATCATATGAAACTTATTTATAAGGGAAAGAGGTCAAAACTAAAATCAATAGCATGTAAGGATAGGAGCATGTAAACATAGAGCAAGGTAATGTCTAGGAAAAGAGAACTAGAAGCAAAATTAGAGAAGGCTAAAATCCAATATTGACTGTCGAATAACAGAGCAAAGGCATGCGACCACAAAGAAAAACATAAAACTGGAAAAAAATGAGACCTTGTATGGGGGGACGGAAACAGGGGAGATGATTCCAAGGGGTCCCGCGACCGGCGGCAGCCGGGAGCGGGTCCTGGAATCAGCGACCCTGTTTCGTCCCCCCACAACATGGCAACTGGGGAGGATGCAAAATTTGATCCGTTTACCTGTTCTTGACCTGTTGAGCGGAATCAAGCCCGCCACTTTCCATTCCGGAGGCTGAATGGGCTCCCCAGTTGCCATGTTGTCTGGCGGAAGTGCAGAAGGGGGCTTTGTAGAAATAGCCCAGTAGGCGACATAGTAGAAGCGATCAAGCATGTATGGCGAGGAAGATCAGAGGGCAATCAATCTGGGATAGTAAATTGGAGAAAGTAGCGGGGTTGAAATCTAGGGAATCGGGCAAGATTAGACGGGCAAGAAGAAATTTTGACCTGGAACAACAGTGAAATTTGACGTGAAGCCGAAATTTGATATGAAGCCATTAGATTGACACTGTGTTTTGCTGTAGCTAGATGTTAAATTCGATTTGATTCCATCTACTTGATCAAACATACCTGGATTTGCGCATAGAATGCCACTTCTTGAAGACTTAAAGCTAGTCGGCTTGATAGAAAGGCTTAAGAGAAAAAGGATTTGACTAGGGAGAGGCTGGTAAGCATATCATCAAGTATATTGTGATGCTCTGGATGCAAAAATTCAAGATATAGCGAGTAAAAGAAAAAGTGTGATATAAAGAATCAGAAATCGTCGATGAGCCATAACTTTTGAATCCATCATAAAGATTTTCAATCCAACATGGAAAACAAATTGTCACACAAGAAACAACAAGAAACCCAATATGTTCGATGAAATTTTGCTCCTTCGAAGTATGCATATCGGCCTCACAAAATTTTGCGCCTCCCGAACATGCACATTGGTGTTATAGAGAGCATGAATACATGCAAGTATAGATGCAAACACATATAGAATTAAAAACTTGAAGGATCATTAGTAGAATTTCTCAAATATAGAGATAACACAGGTATAATTGTAAGGCATCAAGAGATCAGGGGTAGAATTGTGCACCTTCCAGAAGAGCACGAAGAAAATATGCCATGAAGATTGCCGTGACGATGACGTTCAGAAAAAATTCGACGGTGAAGCCGGAAAGAGGCAAACGATGGGCAAGGAAGAGATGCGGCTGTGAGAAGACGCTGAGAAGACGCTGATAACCAGCCATAAGAATGAACCACACTTTTATAGATGTTCGCCCCTTCCCACAATGTCGATCCGACAACTCAGATCGATGCCATCACTAAGATGATCAATCTATAGAAGAGAATTCTAATAGATAAACCAAAAGTTCGAGTACTTATACCTTTCCCATTTCTACAAAATGATAGCAGTGTTTGTAGTTGTCAGAGCTTTTGAAAATTTGATGATTTCATTGTGCCAGAATGGCAGAGAAAAGCTGCTAGAATTCAAAGGAAAAATTCTTTTCAAAGTAAAAAAGTAGATCTAAGAGATATTCAGCTCAAATTCGAGTCAAATTTTGGTCAATGGAAGGCAATTGACAAAACAGTAATAAAAAATTAAGAACTTAATTTTGCAGTGGAATTTTTAGAAACTTCCAAAATCGAAAGGGGTAAAATGTTGTTGCAATGAAGGACAAGTGGTCAAATTGCACTTTGAATCACTAGAACTATTTTCTGTGCACTGATTTGCCAAAAACAGTTGAATTCACTTGCAGACAGAATAATGAATTTTGCATATTTTTAAAAGATGATTTCAAAGCCCACAGAAGCTAAAAGTTGATGCAAATGATTATGCCTTTCAGCTGCTGACATGTAAGATACTACGGGTAAACATCTCCTGTATAAAACCTGCCTCTTCGTTAGAACCGTAAGAGCCATCCTTATTATAGATTGTGGCTACTTGGTGCATCTCCCTTGAAACCAAACTGGTGTGGCATCAATAGTAGCCATCCACCTCCTTCCAAACAAAAGCAACAACAATAAAAGTGGAAGCAATAATTATGTCCTCTATATTAACAAGGGCTCTCCTGCCCCAATATGTCAGCCTCTTCTACTACATCTTCAAAAGCAACAACAATAACAGTGGAAGCAATAATTATGTCCTCTGTATTAACAGGGGCTCTCCTGCCCCAATATGTGCGATCTTAACATTATAAAAAGACTAGTAAATTGCCCACCATTGGTGGGCTTTACATGTGATTGTTCATCTTTTGTGATTATTCCATGTGATTGTTTACTTGAACAATACTTGGAATGAGTTATTTAGATTTTTGGGTTTACCAACGTTCCATACAACACAATTTAGATCAGAAGTATTCAAACTTGATTGATCAGGTATATTGTACACTAAATAAATATTGTCTTTATTCACGTTGTAGAGTAATTCTGCTCTCAAGTTCTGCATATGCTCATTTATCTCAAAAATCTAATGCTCTCACTCTCTCTTGGCTGCCTCCAAAAATGCTCTCACTGCTCAGGTTTAGGAAACCCTGCCTCTTTTCCATCATAATGCAACCAATAGTGATAAATCCTGGCAGTAAAAAGAGGCTCCAAAAAGACGTGATTCAGTTGAAAACATTGTGCGTGCAAAATGAAGTTTTCCTTAGAAGGAACTTTGTTGAGGTTGCACGCCATTTAATCTTGGCTAGCTTTGTTCTTATGCTAGCTAATATGAGGAGACTCCAAATTGTCTCTTTGTAGTATCGTGCATTGTGAATATGCAGTTTAGTAACCTGAGCATTAGAAGAAGCCTCCTCAATGGTGTTGAGAAAGTGAGCAAGATATTTTTTGGAGACCTTAATGTCAATGAAAGAAATCTTAACCATCTAGAAGAGGGGTTAAAAAATCTGTCTGTTTATCAAATTAAAGGATGATGCATCAATATGATGAGGAGTTCCATGATTAACCCAAAGAATTCTTATTGGTAAGGTCTTTTAATGCTGCTTTTGCCAGCCAAGACATGGGCTTTGAATTGTGAGGCAGGAAGCTGAGATTACTAACTCAGTTATAGTTTGTTGCTAAATATTGAAACATTGATTTGGTTAGACTTCAGCACGTCTATGAAAGAATTACTTTTGTTTTTGATAGTCCATTATTTTCTTATCCGGCCTGCTCAATTTTCTCCAGTTCATGTTATGCTTATCACATACACTTTTACTACCTGCAGCCGCCCATGGCTTTGCTATTGGATTTTGCACTCATTAGCCTTGCTTGGGGAATCAGTTCCAGATGGGGTAAAGATAGACATCATAGATTTTCTCCAATGATGCCAGGTAATGCTTCTTAGGTGAAAAGGAGAATGTTGGTCATATTTTACTTGCTGCAAATGTCGTATCTCTTGGTTCTCCACAACACAATAGTGTATGATGCTCATATGAAGATTGGTGTTCTGATAATCTAATTTAGCTGTGAGCTCAAGGAAATGATGTTGGCGTTGATGTTGTGCATGCTTGATCTAGAGAGAAATTATAAATAACAGTAAATAAAAACAAATGAAGCTGTGGCTGTGGCAGACAGGCCTGAACTCCGGTAAAATGGACTCTTGACGAGGCACGCTATCTCATCACCCAACAACGAGCCCTCAGCTATGACACAGCTGCCCCAGAGCTCTCCCCCGAGCTACTATATAGCATGCACGCCCCCCTTTGGTCCTCCTTTAGACCAAAGGCCCTCTTTGGACCATATGGCCCCTTTTGGACCAAAAGCCCTCTTTGGACCATAGGGCCCCTTTTGGACTAAAGGCCACGTCCTTGGCATATAGCATTCCCCCTCTCTTGACATTGCAGCAGTCCTCTGCTGCAAAAGGGTGTCTAAATACCTTTAGCCATCCGAGCATAATCCTTCCTTGGCCCTCGCTTAGGCCGGCTAGTAGAAGCCTGTGCTTGGACTTCCTCTTGTCTCTCAGCTTCCTTAGCTTTCCGATCTTTATATTCCCTAAGAATATCCGGATAAGCTTCTAAAACATTGCCATGCACCCATGAAGCGTCCTCCAAAGGTTTGTGAGAGAACTTAACCAAATACTGTCTTGAACCACTAGTGGATTTATCCGCCAAAATTGTTTCCGGCTCTAGAACTTCGGAATCATCAATCAATTCTGGCTCAGTTAACCTCCCAAGTTGAGGTAACTCCTTACCATGATAAGCCTTTAGGAATGAAACATTCACTACATCATGCATTTTCCAACCTTGAGGCAATCTTAATTGATATGCATTCTCATTGACCACTTTAATAACTTGAAATGGTCCATGGAAATGGGGTGCCAACTTAAGATCCTTCTTGCGCGCATCTTTCTTAAAGTGGCCTTTATGGATCCTCATCTATACCCAATCTCCTTCCTTAAAAACCATTGGTTGCCGCAACTTAGATGATTTATTTGCAAAAGATGTTTGAGCATCTCGAATACGAGCTTGAAGCAAGTCTATGAGATCCTTATGCTCAATAACCAAATCATCAGCAGCTGGAACATCCTCACACACTCGAAAGAGTGGCTCCCGTACAGGCTGACCATAGACCGCCTGAAAAGGGGTCATCTTTATGGTAGACTGATAGGTATTATTATACACAAATTCAGCAATAGGCAAATACTCTTCCCAATGACCTTGATGTTCATTGACAAACCCCCTTAAGATGGAACAAATAACTTTATTTACCACCTCGGATTATCCATCAGTTTCTGGGTGAAACGCAGTGGAGAACCTTAACTTATTAATTGCATAAACAATGCCTTCCAGAATTTACTAGTAAACTTTGTATCACGATCGGATACAATAATATTTGGCAACCCATGTAGCCTAAAAATCTCTTTGCAGGGATCATGCAGGGGTTGGGAATACATGCATCCTAGGATGAGCGAAGAGCATTTAGGCATGATAGGACGCATTCGCCTACGGCTATAATGGGAATGATGCCATTCCTTACGCCAAGGTAAATTAGCAGGCCCTAGGCATGATAGAATATCCTTTTTCTTTCTTTCCCTTTCTTGTTTCAAATAGGGGGTAGATACTTTAACCACAATCTTTCTATTATCTAGTACGTACTAATGTACTTCGAATCTGCAGGCCAATAGCGGTTATTATTGGACCTGTGGCTTCTCGTTTTCATGTCTGCTTTTCCTTAGTGTGTTGTCATTTACAAGTATGGTCCACCGAGGGCCACCTTATAATTGCATTTGTATTGTCTCTAAGCTTGTGTGAAGGATTGCAGTCCATAACTATGACCGGCCATGATCATTTTCTGTATCTTCTGTATTACTTGTTTGAATATATTAGCTTCCTTCTAACTTAATCATCTCATCACCTAACCACAATGCTGAGGATAGCATTCCTCTTGGGGGATTGGCGTTCCATGTATTTATACAATATACGTATAAATAATGACATCTCACTATAGGTATTTTAAGACCATTGTGGAGTAAACTAAAGGTGTTTAAGTTAGCTATTCTAAGATATTAGTTAATTAAACTATTTACTAACTAGATATCTAGCTAATTAGTAGTAATTGGAATAAATTGACCAATGGGGTACACATAGACCAACTCGATTGGCCCAAACTACTTACACATATAAGAAGTATTCAAGTGGATCTCCAACCCAATTCAGCCCCAATTCGACTTGGGAAAGTTGGAGAAGAAGCAGCTGCTTGTTCATACCTGTCCAACCAGCCAACATGGATAACCCCAGGGATAACGGATCAAGCCAAGACACCAGTTAGTTCCTAGACAGATTGACCTTCTACTAACCCTTGTATGAGTAGATGAGTGTATTTTTATGCTCTGACCAAGTTATGGATGAATTGATGTATGTATAGTAGATGTTCTTTTTCTGTTCCTCCTGAGTTGTGGGGATTAAGGGGGTTAGAGATCTAAAGGCCATCTAGTAGTAAATATGCTTCTAGCTAGAATCCTTTAAATCTCGTTAAATGCGGCCTGTGCACAAGAGCCCACCTGGCTGTGGATGCTATGTTGTGAATGAGCACTAGATAACGGGCACATTGGTGAAGCGGGGGTGGAGCCTTGCTAAGCGTGGCTACTGGGGCTCCTACAATGTACTAGGCTTATAGTCGATCACTGTGTATAGGCCGAGTATGGGTCTGACACCTCCTGGGTCGCAAAATCGGTCCCGAAAGGACGGCCTCGGCTCGATAACTGCGGTGAGCCGACCTATAGATTTTTTTGGGGTAAGTGTGCACGAGCATGGTATTTGTGGTGCCATGATCCTCTAGCACACCCATGGAATCATTGTGCCTCGAAAAGGGACTCCTCCCTGACCTGCCTCATCAGACCGGGGAGATATAATCCGGAGTAGTCTCATAGGGTGAATCCATGAGTTTGCGTCTCCGAAAGGCTACATTCACGCCATAGCATATTTCAGCCTATTTGCAAAGTGTGCACAGGAGCAGCGGATGGTGTGGACTACCCTAGCCACTGTTCTATGCCAGCCAATGCTATTGTCATGATTCTGTCTGTTGTTATCTGGAGGCCCTGACCATCAGTTGACCCCTTTGGAGTCAGGGGAGAACCCTCATTTATGATGCATTTCATATTTCATGTTGATGCTATGTTGAGGTTGTCTTGATGATGGATGGGTCACCCTTTGAGGTGGTATATTATTATGCGTATTGTTGCTAGGTGCTAACATATATTTACGCTTCCACTATATAGGATTCCCATAGAAGGCGTGGGACGAATGACACCTCTATGTCCTTCACCTGGACCCTTGCCCGTTACAAGTGGTCCGAGTCAGACGAAGGACCTTTCCGTGGTGATGGAGTCGCCATTGGAGGGGAATTTCTCGTATTTATACGATGGGAGCATCATATAGGTTCGGAGAGCACCACAAAAGCTTAAATCTTCGTGAAAATATCACTCACCAGAATCTTCAAAAAAAATCGCAGCCTCCCTACTGGGTGGCCTACAGTTCTGACCTCCCAACTACCGCCTGCTTTTTTTTTAATGTATAACTCATATTAAAAACTCAAAAGTTACAATAGTTCAGAAAACAATTAGATGAGATGGAGATAAGATCCCCAAATATCATCTTTATCATCAACAGATAGTGTGGACACGAAATATTGATCAGATAATCTATCCTTAATCTACCGAAGTATCTGATCTAGAGTAGGGAAAGTATTTTTGACGACTAGGTGGCACCGGCTTTTCCAAATGTTCCATCAGGCCAACACATGCGTAATATAGAATGCTAAATTTTTAAGTCCCGACCAGCATCCAGGGAATGAACCAAGGAACCAAGGAGAATTTGCTGACTGTTGAGATGTGACTGAAAACAAGCTTGAGTCCATGTCCATGTGGTATAAATATTGTCACACAAGACAAATCAATGCTCAATAGTCTCGGGCAACACTGCTACAGATACCTTATGTTTGCTCCCCCCTTACCTCCATCTTCTTACTGGGCATTGACGGTGCAAGAAGAGCATTTTCATCGCATGTGTGATTGCATCTTGGATAAAATATCATACCCAAGCTCTCAATGCTTCTCGGGCAGATTGTTCGTCGCTCACTTAGAGTGAATGTGAAGATCCATTCATTTAAGCCACAAATCAGCCCACTCTGCCTGTTATTGGAGGTGCCCACGGTTTTGCTTTTGCAATTCGTCTCTCTCATAAAGGATTAAGGTCCCAATGTCCCTATAAAATTGTCGCAAAAGAGAGAGAATGACAGAGAACATAGGAAGAAAAAATAGAAGGGAGTAGAAGGTCTAGTTGTCATGTATTAAATCAAATTTTCTCTATTTACTTCTTTGGTTGGTGAATTATTAAAGGTCGTGAAACTCAATGTTGGTTTAAAGAAAAAGAATATGCTTTGTTATCCTTAAGAATTATAATAGAATATTTTCCTACTAGCAAACCAAATGATCAAAAGGACTAGACTTTGGAACATTATCATACAAGGACATTTTTGCTATTATCTGATCATATATAACCTTAAAGAAAATTTCTTTGCCACAATTTAAATGCGATGTAATGTATGCAGCCAGAGATCAATCTTGCACGAACAAGAATGCCATCGCCAGATTGGGTTGTTTGTTCTTGAGATCTTGAATCCTATCGCCACTGGAGGAGGCACCTATTTCTTCAAGCTTCATGCACCTTGCTAGCTCTTAGATTAGTTCTAAGTGCTTCTTTCTATGTCTCTATCCTTAATAAATTGGACCTCAAGTTTTATAGCTGAGTTCAAATCTCAGCCATCGATGATCACCCATAACACATTGAGGACATATAAACACCTATTTTGTTATGTCAAATGGCCATAAGCACCTAGCTTCTTACGTAAAGGACAGCTGGGCTCAATCCAACCATCTCATCCAATAAAGAAGTGACACATGTCACTTTTTCTAACTTTGAAAAGGCATGCAACATCTTATTTGCATTCTCCATTTTTTTTTTACTCTGTGTTCTGTCTTTTTACACCACTTTTTGAGTTTTGTACCTGCTGTTTTTGAGTTTTCTACCTACATGCGAACACATGGAATGGTTGGATTGGGCCCAGTCGTCTTGTAGCCTTCTTTTTGGAAGGTCAAGTAGGCCTCTGCACTTCACACGTCGAGCCAGCTTTCCCTTCCAGAAAGGAGGCCACAGGGCCTTTCCCTTACACAAAAACCACCATAAAACTCTCGGCCCAGTGTTAAGGCGGATAACATCCTAGAACTTGGGTGTTGTGCCCTACTGTAACAATCTTGTAGCCCTCAATTCTATAACATGGCATAACAGTTTTGCAAATAGCTCATTCTATATATTTCAATATGTGTGCATTTGGATTCAAGAGTTTTAAATTCAACAGCAGGTCCTTATTCTGATGATATGAATAAGTTTGGATACATTGGTTTCAGAAACATCCTTGAAGGATTTGAGGAGGTAAAGGCTATCTATGCTGGAAATAAAATCCTATTTTTTTGCTTGGAAATCGCTTTTGGACTCATCCATCTATTTTCCCTTTTTCTTCCTGCTCTTTTGGACTTATACATCTATTTTCCATTCTTCTTAGAGCTCCAACAGATCTATAGAAAAAGTTTCGAATTTATCCATCGCAAGTGAAATTGGAATTAGAAGCTTGATAGCTCATATACGTACTTTGTATTGGATCCTCTAGATGCGAGCATCATGTAACACAAAAAGGTTTGTTGTTCTAAACATAATAATTTCGCGAATTTGTTGGATAGTTGCTTATATTGAGTATAAGATTTCCTTCGATTTTTTAGAAAATAACTTGTGATCAATAGACATGGAAGAAAAAAGAGCAGCCACCTATGGGGATTGAAAAGAATGAGAGGTTGCACCTGTAACAGAAAATGAAAAAGCTGCAGTAAATGATGGGGAGGACCAAAAGGAAAACACTTTAGATGCAAGAGAGGGAGACAACATAATAAAGAAAACAACGTGTTCCGTGGGGTCCAGCCCAAGAGATAAGGAGGCTTCTCGTTGTCCGACCGCACGGGCTAGACGTTGGGGAGAAAGTGAACTAGGTGTGGTGGTGGTGGAAGTGCCAAGTGGGTATAATTTCAATGACTTGAAAAATATTCCTAGAGAATATCAAGAATGAAATATAATGAACCAATAGTTCCGAGAAAAAAAAACCGTAGAAAGGGAGCGAGCATAAAAAGGGAATATAAAAAATATACATGCCTACAAGACTAGGTAAGGAAGGAAGGAAGGAAGGAAGTTACTTTTATCGTCCACGGAGACCAATCGGCCTATGGGACCCAATTAAAAACGCAAAGAAGCCGGATTCGCCCTGGATTAAAAACCCTCGCCGAAGGGTTTTCGAGGGAAAACCGCGGCAAAGAATCACCGGCCGACAAACCAGGCTAATCATATAAAATGCGTAAACATCCCAATATATACGCCACCATGCACCACCCCCGTAGTGCCTAGTCATGGATGGACAAGGCGAGGGCAAAGGTGACTCGCAGGTCCAGTACCTCCCGGATGTATGACCCTGTGGCACGCATCGACGTGTGTTCATCAAGAATGCAAGGGCACGCCCGGCCCGCATTAAAGGGAGCCGTATCCGGCCCGACCGACCAACGAGCGGGCAACTCTGGAAAGTGTGAGACTCATCCTCAACGGCACCCGTTTGACAGCACTGACAGAGCCTGTCCTGGCGGGGCTCCCCAATCCACCTGCCCGTCTCGATGCGAAGATGGTGGGCACCTGTGCGAATGGAGGCAATGAGCCAAGCGCTTTTCGGGGCCGGGAACTTGAGGTAGAGTGTGGGCCCAGGCTAACACGGGGTTGATGTGCTCCTTGTAATGGGCCATTTTGACCTGCTCTAGAGCAATGGGGTCCCAGAGCTTGCCAAGGGTAGAAAACTTCCCTTGTATGAAACCAAAAAACGTGAAACATGTGAGCAATATCCAACAATGTAGCATAAGGAATAAAATCTAGAACAATAGAACACACCAAGCCCCAATATAGAAAAAAAATAATGTAATAAGAATTCCAATTCCTGACCAATAACAATGCCAAAGTCATACCGATGAGATAGTAAGATGCCAAAGTCATACCCATGTGATAGTAAGCCCTGGAAATAACATGCGGAACAACAAAGAAACATACATGAAACGGTAAAATGAGTGAGGTTCCAAAATTAGCTCTAAGGTAATAAAAAGGACATATGGATTATAATAGTAATAATTGAATTGAATTGAATGGTTTTTATCGTTCATGGAGGCAATCGGCCTATGGGACCCAATACAAGAGTGCAGTAGGCGTATTACTACCTGGGTTAAAAAAAAAACCCGCCTCGAAGGGTTTTCGAGGGGAAAATCGTGGCAACAATAAGACTGGTGACAAGCTGTACAAATATACATACATACATGATAAAGTATTTCATGCCCATCAAGTGGTGTAATGTGAAGTGCACTTAGAGTTAAGATAGGACCAAAAAACATGGAAGATGATGCCAAATATCACAAAGAAGAATAAAGTCTGGGTAAGCCTTATCAAGATCCGCCTTAAGAACCCATGTGGCAACTTCCGTTGGTAAGTGCTTCCACTTAACCAAGTATTGCAAGATTTAAGTCCATGGAGTTTGCTTATATGCTCGATGAGAAGAGCCTCTGAGACGATTTCCAGTTCCTCATCAGTCATCTCCAAAAATGTTGATGTATCAAGGATCTCTTCCGGATCAAGTGTATGCTTCTTCAAAAGGCTTAAGTGGAAAACTTTACGGACCTTTAGAGGCACGGGCTAATTCAACTTATAAGCCTGGAGGCCTATTCGTTGGATGATTTGAAAGGGGCCTGCCCATCGTAGTGCCAGTTTCTTGCAATTGCCAATCTTGAGCTTAGCTTGCTTGACTTTAATCTTTAGCCATACAGATTCACCCACTTGAAATTCACGTGGCGTGTAATGCTTGTCTGCAACACTCTTTTGCCTACTTCGGGCAGCCAATAAATAGGCATGAACTTCCTCCACCAAGGCCTACATGTCCATAAGCAACTGTTGGGATACTTCCACCTTGCAAAACATGATTGTGCCATATGTCTGGAGTAAGGCATTGGTACCCATAATTAATCATAAATGGAGACATTCTGGAAGACTCCTGTTTGTTGCTATTGTAGGCAAACTCCACCAAACGGATATAGTCTGCCCATTGTGATTGCTTAATCCAGACATAGTTACATAGTATACTTTCAATAATTCTATTAGTGCACTCGGTCTGACCATCTATCTGAGGGTGATATGCAGTACTCATGGCAAGTTTGGTTTGAATAGTGCCAAAGAGATCCTTCCAAAAAGCACTAACAAACTTAGGATCCTGATAGAGGTGATGATATGTGGCATACCATGAAGGTGGAAAACCTTGGCAAAAAAATATGCCATCTTAGAAAGCTTGTCCACTACTACCATTAATGCACCATATCTCCTAAGTGTTCTCGGGAGACCCACGATGAAATCCATATAACTTCCCATTTGGCGTGGGGAACTTTTAACGGCTCTAGCTGTCCTGGAATCCGTAACTGTTTTGCCTTTGTTTGCTGGCAAAACTAACATTGCTTAATATAACGGGCAATGTGCTTCTTCATTCCCCGCCAAAAGTAGCTAGATCTGACCTTGAAATAGATTTTCTTAAATCCGGCATATCTAGCTATAGGACTATTATGCGTAGCATGGAGAAGTTTTTGGCACATATAATTTGTTCTTGTAATAAAGGAGCTTGCCTTCATTTTTGTAATGACAGAATGCCTCACGCTCCTTATACATCCTGGCTTCTTTAGATAGACTTTGCCAGACCTCATAAAATCCAGGATTGGTCGGAAGTGTTTGCTTAATTGTCTTCCCAAACTCACTGATAAGCATGGAGATAGCATTATAATGCATGGGGGTGACAAAAGGGTACCTAAAAAGGGCATCGGCAATAACATTGTGCTTGCCCCGTGTCGACAACTTCAAAATCATATTCCTCCAAAAATTCCATCCATCTACATTGACGGAAATTAAGGTTGGGTTGCGTGAAGATATATTGGAGACTTTGATGATCCGTGTCCAACTGGAATCTCCTTCCAAGAAGGTAATGTCTCCAAATTTGTAAAGCCCGTACAATGGCAAGGAATTCTTGGTCATGTGTTGGATATCGTTGCTCATCTTCATTCATCATTTTGGAGTCATAGGCGATAACCCTTCCTTCTTGCATTAAGAAGTCTCCAGTGGCTATCTTACTGGCATCAATGGCAACCCACTTATCCTTCTGAAGATCCGGCAAGGAAGAATTGGAGCAATGGTCAATGCGTCTTTCAATTGTTGGAATTCGGATTGGACTTTCTCCTTCCAATGTGACACCCAATCCCTGACTTTTTCATTTTTGGTGAGATCAGTAATAGCTGCAGCTATATTGGCAAAATCCGTAACAAATTTTCTATGACATCCTGCCAAACCCAGAATACTTCTGACCTCTGAAACATTTGTAGGAGCGAGCCAGTCTTTAACTGCCTCAATCTTAGTTGGATCTATAGAAATACCATCAGCAGGAACAATGTGTCCCAAGTACTCCAATTTAGTGATGGCAACCGTGCACTTGGAGAACTCAACAAATAGCTGATGGCGTCGCAACAAATGCCAAGAAAGTTTTGAAAGAGTTCATCCCCCATAACTATGAGGCTAGGTGGCAGGCTACATAGTTTAGGCAATGCTTAGCCACTTTTCCCAGGGACAGCATAGTGTCAGTTATTGACTTTGCTGAGAACTGCACATTCAAGATACAACAGGAAGTCCAAAGTTTACATTGGAGAAATGACCAATGCACAATACTGGTGCATATCACATATAGGCATGCTACTCCAGAAGAGGTTGACACTGAAGACGAGAAATTTGATTGTAGCACTGAAAGACATATTATCAAAGAGACACATTTTTATATTTTGGATGACACAGAGCATGACACTTTGTTTGTGCAACATTGCCTTAACAAGCATGATGATCTACTAGCTAGTAAAGGTTTTAGATATAACAATCATGTTATGTGGTCTGATGGATGTGCACATCAATTCAAAGGTGCACGAACTTTCTTCTTTCTTGGCAGATTTTATAAAAATATGGGGATTCCTATCCATTGAAACTATTTTGGTTCTTACCATGGAAAAGGTACATTCCAATGTACCATTGACATGAATATTAGTTATTCTTATTTGCACTTAACAAATTGGGCATGTTTATTATGTAGATGAGCATGATGGTGCTGGTGCTATTCTAAAGAGAGCACTCACTCATGAGACGTTAAAAAGAAATTCTAAACCATTAGGTTAAGCGAAGGTGATGTTCATGGTCCTCCAAAGTCTTACTATGAGTATGTCATAAAAAAAATGATGATAAACTCATCCAGATAGTCACGGAAGGCATCATTCATTAACCGCATAAATGTGGCAGGGATATTAGTTAGCCCAAACACTACAAGCCGATGAGGGTTTGGTGTCAGAAAAATCATATTGAATGGTTATGTCCTGATGAATGTCCAAACAATTATTCTGACGATTAAATTCCTGACGATATAGCATCCAAAACGTCAGACAAATCGTTAGAAATTAAGCGTCCATCAGTAAAATCTTCAAACTTTTGCGTCAGGTTTAACGTTAGACTTTACGTCAGAAAAAACGTCAAAGTGTGCGTCAGAAAAAACGTCAGAAAAAACGTCAGAAAAAATGCCACTGTTTTATATATTTTTTTAATTTTTTTTTTCATCATAACAATTGGTCCAGAAGCCTGTTTTGAATGAAATCAGTTGCATTGGAAAGCTCTCTTATAGATCTTTTCCATGGTTATAATCCAATCAAGTTTGATTAAGTTATCTAGTTGAAAAGCATAAGCTTTTGGCTATCTGAGGGGTGTTCCTTCATGGCCTAGAATGGTAGGAAGCACTCTAGCTTTTGATGGCCTAGTATGGCGGGAAGCTCTTCAGCTCAACTTATAATGGGTTGAACCTAATCTTTGGACCTAATTCTGGCTGAAATCTAAGAGCTAGGCTTGACACTCTATAATCTCTAGAACATTCTATTTTATACATTGAAACATGATAGGATCTACTCTTGCCAATATGTAATATAGGTTCATCGTGGCATCACAATTAAGATTAAGGGTCATTTGTTTCAAATGGGTTGTAACTTCTAACTACGACTTGTGACTGCATTTAAAGAAAGAAGTTCTTGTTTTACCTATGCTCTTATTTCTTCATAACTTATTATAGCCTAAGTTTATGGTAAACTTAAGCAACATTATAAGCTGTGTAATTGAAAATAGAGACTGATACAAAATCCAAAATAGCAAACAAAATGCAAAACAAAAAAAAATGCAAATAGATGAACAACCTGACGAATTTGTTAAAGATTATTATGACGAATTTCTTGACGATTTTTGGACAATTTTTTTGACCTTTTTTATGACGATTTTTTTGACTTTTTTTTTCTCGCAATTTTTCTGACGTTTTTTCTGATGTTTTTTTTTATAAACCCTGATGTTTTATCTGACGATTTTTTTGACGAACCTTGATGTTTTTTTTGACGCTTAATCGTCAGACAACTGACGATTTTTCTGACGCTTTTTCTGACGATCTTTTTGACAGTACATCGTCCGACAAAAAACATCAGATAATTCGTCTGCCAGTAGGGTCTAGACAATTGTCTGTTTTGTGAAGACTAACTGATGAGTTTTCTGACGCAGAACCCTCATTCTCTTGTAGTGAAAGAGCATAACTATGAATTCATAATGCCCATAGGGGGTTCTGAAAGCTGACTGGTGGATATCTTCTTCCTTTATCCGTATTTGGTAATATCGTGATCGAAGATCGATCTTGGAGAAGTACCTGGCTCCTTGTAATTGGTCCATAAGCTCATCGACCCGTAGTAGAGCATAGCGATTCTTAATGGTATGCTTGTTTAGTTGCCGGTAATCAATACACATCTGCAAGGTGCCGTTTTTGTTCCTAACAAGCAAAATGGGTGCCCCAAAGGGTGAGATACTGGGGCGAATGAAACCTAGCTGAAGAAGCTCTTGCAACTGCTTCTTGAGCTCGGCTAGTTCGGGTGCTCATGCGGTATATCGCCTTAATGGTAGGTTTGGTACTGTATTGAAGCGCAATCTCACACTCTACTCCTCTGAAAGATGGGAGTTTCTGAATCTCATGTGGGAAAAGGTCTTGAAATTCCCGAATCAAGCTGCCAATGGCTCCGGGTAAATCCGTAATAGTCGTTTCTTGCTTAGAAACAACTTCCATGGATGCAAGTTTGACAATACAAACAATTGTATCCCTCCTGATGGTCGTATCCAACTGACGTAATGAAATGTATTGCATAATGGGGATTACTAAGTTACCTGCTAATGTGACCTCTCGCATCTCACAATCAATATTGGCCTTTGTAGTGACCAGAAACTCCATGCCGACGATAACATCATACTTATCAATGTTCAATAATCTCTGCACCTAAGGTAACAAGTTCTCTTGGCAACTGAATATTCAGGTTCACATGATAGCTCCGTGTGTGCCGAACAACCCCTAGCAAAGATAACTGGACATGGCTTAGACTTCAAAATGGTGAGGTGTAAGGCCTCGGCTAGTCTAGGAGATGCAAAATTATGTGTATTACCTGTATCCATAAGAATAACAAAGGGCTTACTATCAATCTGACTCACAGTGGATATGACGGTAAGCTGATGATCCGCGTTGCCTGTTTCAATTGCAGCAAAAATATGGGACTCATCTTGTATGTACTCAGGTGCCTCCTCATCGGTAAGAGCTGGAAGATCAGATAACTCATCCCATTCAACTTCTTCTAATGCAGCTTGTGCTGCGTAACATTCCTCACCGACATGCCCTTAGCCTACTAGGCAAAACTGTCTAAACGTTTATGAGTAATCGCTTCTACCCATTTATGCCGGTGTCTGGGGAACGCGACACCAAGATCCACTTGCGCGATCTCCGTGGGTCCGTTACAATCTCTCCCACTAGAACTATGCTCATCCTCGAGAATCACAAGATCATAGACCACACTATGTTCAAGACTAAGTCATGGCCTAGCATCCAACGGTATTCCGGGTCATGGAGACTCGAACTCGAGCCCTGATCTGATACCAAATGTAACGTTCCTAACCGACATGCCCTTAGCCAACTGGGCAAAACCGTCTAGACGTTTATGAGCAGTCGCTTCTATTCATTTATGTTGGTGTCTCAAAAATTGTGATACCAAGATCCACTCGAGTGGTCTCCATGGGTCCGTTTACATGCTTGGGTCACATAGGGACATTCTTACATGCGGTGCCCTGGTCGAAAACAATGATAACACGCTTTGTCCCTCTTTAATTGTTCTCAGGCTTCCTTGGGAATAGACTGGAGAATCTGTTGCATAGCTCTGGTAGAATTTGCTAGCTTGTCTGGAACATTAAAGCTCACCTTCTTATCATTCTTCATGTAGGAAGACCGTTGTGTGGGTCCTGGACTAGGTGAACGTGCTTTGTAAGGCGTATGGGCTCTAGTTCCCCCAAAAGTTGAGGAACGTTGGTATGAATATTTTGGGGCCTCTTCTTCTAGGTTAAGAGCTTTATCCTCAGCTTTTATAATGGTTCTGGGGTCGATCATGCATACTAGTTTCTTTAGGGTGGGAGATAACCCTTCAATATACCCTTCAACTGCACGGCGCTCAGTAATGTTGGAAACATAGAGGTGTAACTGCATAAATTCATCCGCATAGACTTGTACTGACATGTTCATCTATTACAGGCGGTAAAAGGTTTGTATCTATTGGCGTCAATGTGCTCGTTTTATCTATTGCAAATTTTTTAAACCTAAATTTGGTCCTTATCAGTCCATGAGTCCTAACATAGCCCTTTCACCATATACGTGCAGAGGCCTGTAAGGTTGGTACTTGCGACTTTGCCGATATCCTTCTCGGTCATGCCATAGGATTGTCCAAACTCATGTATTCTTTCTAGCCATGACTCTCATACCAGACCTAGACTTTCCCAAAAATTGAGCAAGTTTGCAGTTCTCTCAGATACTAGTAATGGTAGAGTCGACTGTCCTCTGATAATTCTTTTTAGTGGATTTGACAAGATCTATTTCTGAATCTGAAGACTCTGAGCTGGAATCAGATGTAGAAGAGCTAGGGACGAGCTTAGAACATGCTGGGCCAGTGGCAGCTCTTGGTGGTGTAGGTGGGGTACTTGGTTAAGTTCAGTCGTGGGGACTTCAGGGCCATACTCTAGAACTACGGGTAGAGGGTGCCTCTGAAGGACATAGACCTGAAGCTCGACCATTTGATGCTTTATGAGGGCTAACACTTGCTCGAGCATCAATCAGCCAGGGTCTAGTGGGGTTGCCCATGGTGGATTTCTTATGCCATCTATGTCAGAAAGAAGGAAATGGTAGATGAAATGTGTGCATGGAAAAAGAATAATTTGATATATACCAAGATCATCCATAATTGAGTTATCAAGGAATTCACAAAACATTAAAATTTATACTATATAATATTAGAAAATGCCAACTATGGCTTTACAGGGTCTAGTGCTCGAAGGTGAACAATTTGTATATAAGAATACTCAAGAGCTAAGCCTTGCATATTCCTCCATGGGAGTTGGAGGCTCAGGTGCTCGTGGGTGCCAAAGTAAGGTGACGTGCCTAGGCTGATGGTGAGAGCAGCTGCAGATGCAACATCTGGGGGGAAGGCGGTAGCCAACGGTGCTGCTACGAGCAATTTTATACTCATCCACACCGTGATGTCCTAGCCTAGGGCAGCAATGGCAAGGTCCCGATGTACCAACACAAGAGTAGACGTGCAGTAATTTATCTTTTTATGACCTGCCAATGCGGATAAAACATGAAGTGCCGCCCATGATGCCTCAGCATCTGGAGCAAGGTCCCATGCAACAAAGAGGACCTGCCCTTCCTGAAATGCAGATAGGAAGAAGCGCGAGATATGGTTACCGAGGGCCTTTGCTTCATCCGAAGTGGCAGTGTCGACTTCTTTGCCAATGTCCACAGACATTTCTTCTTCTTTGGCTTTCTGTTTCTCTTCTCAAGCATGATCCTTATTTTCCAATGAGTCCTCCCCTTCCTCATCGGGTTCCATGGTGACCTCAACATTATTGATATCGGGAACGTGAGGTCCCATAGCTACGAAAGCTTCTGCAGGCAGTTCTGATGGGGCACCCTGCAACATCAAGTATCGAAGTCTTAGGAGGGTGTCCATGGGCTCAATATCCTCTGGCTAGAAGTTTAATAGTGGCAGAAACTCAACTGGGAAAAAATCAAGGAAGTCGCTCATGCAATACTCAGCAAACTCGTAGAGGATCTCAGTCTTTCATTTGTGCTTAAAGTTAGCAATAACATAGTAGGTCCACATAATGTCATCAAGCAGAAGATACTCCTGCCCATTGACATAAACTATAGGTATGGTATTCAGGCCAGTAAGCTTGGATTCCTACCTCCTGGGTATTGGCATTTCTTCTACCAATTGCTTCCATCGGACAAAATTGGCCTGGCTGATGCACTCATCCTCCTCTTCAGGCGAGGAAATCTGCATCTTCCCTTTCTCGGCGGGGATATCCTCATCTTCGACGTACTGGTCTATTAAAATGGCTAGGGACATAGTGGACCTCAAAATAAGTTTGGTCATCCAAGCATATAACGGGGGGATGCTTAGCCCATCTAATAATGCCCCTGAGGATGTTGGAGGTGTGTCGGTCGTCCCCCATTATCTGCAGTAAGATTTCTTGGCTAAGGTATAGCTGTGGAGGATCTCCGTGTTGAATATACTGGGGAACCATGTCTTGGATGTAGAACTCGAAAAACCCAACGTAGTCGGGGTGGGCTTGCATGTTGCTAATAAGATCTATATCCTGAAGTAGATAGAGACGGAGAAGCTCAAAGGGAACCTGCAGATCCCAATGTTTCCCATCCAGGTACCACTGTTGGCGTGCAGAGAAATCCATGAAGCAGGACCAAAGAAACAGACGGAGAGAAGGCGCTTGAGGAAGATGAAGAGGAAGTAGGAACCCTAAAACAAAAGTGAATTTCAAATAGAGTAACTTCCAGTCAACTCATTGTTGGCTATTTATTATTATTATTGTTATTATTATTATTATTATTTATTATCATTTATGTTTTCTCTATTATTTATTTTATTTATTCATTTCGTAACATGGAATAATTTAAGGGCTAAACTTAGCTATTTGGCGATTTTTTTAGCACATTTTTTAAAAAAATTGGCTAAAGTAAATGGAAAAAATTGGGAAAAAAATAATAATTTTCGCTTAACTTTTTTCTGGATTGCACCAACCCTGGAGCTCTTTAGCCAAATGCTAGAAAGTAAGAGAGTGAAATTTTGTATTGTTTAGCTAAACTATAGAAACTTTTAGAATGAAATTCGGGCTAGTTTAGCTAATATCATTCTAGTTTATAAGAAATATATGATTAGTACTTTAGTTTCTAGCATTATAAATTAATTTGAATCATAGATTTTGCTAATTACCATTATTTTAAAATATTTTCACAATGAAAATGACAAAAATAAGTGGAAATTTTTGGGATGATGTTTGGGTTAGTTTAGCCTAACGCTAGAAAGTATGAGAGGAAAAATATTTAGAGTTTAGCTAAACCATAGAAAGTTTTGGGATTAATATCGAGCAAGTTTAGCTAAAGTCATTCTGGCTAATAAGAAATATGCGATTAGTAATTTATTCCCTGTTTCGTAATCCCTCTTTCTTCTTTTTCCTCTGAATAGGTGAGCCAATTTCCACAAATGCGCATACAATATACACGACAAAAAGATTTACATTTATAGCCAAACAAGGCACAAAACAAAAGTGTGATGATCATACTATCGGTGATCCCTTCTAATCCTTCGGGCGAGGTGCAAATCCTTTGGCATTATTGTAATGCACTTAACATGGATAGCGCAAAGGTTGGCATCACTAAAAAGAGCCACTAAATAGTCCTTCGTGGCCTCCTGCAAGGCAAGGTTGGCATGGGTCTGGAATATGAGGTCGGTCTTAAATTCTTGGACAATTTCTCGAACCGTCATTGGAACGATAACTTGCATAACAGGAGCTCGATGGACTTTTGATACTTCCGAATCTCCCACAGAGCTACGGTGCTAGGTTTCCACCTATGAGGCTTCTTCTTGGAGCTGACGGCTTAGGGAGGGTCTTATCGGCCGTGGAACGATGACCAGCCACATTGACCCGATCTTGGCATCGACTACAAGATGTGGCCTTGCCTACCCCGCCCATAGCTTGGAGGCGTTCCTTATAGTTACCTCCCAGCTTGTGCGACGTACCTTTTTCATCTTCGTTTAATTGTACGTGGCTCGAGTTGGTCGGCATTCTTCTTAGCTTATTCTCAATTGCTCGCTCTGCATCCCTCTGGGCATGTCTCTCCAGGGCTTGGCAGACTTCAGTCCTTCTATGCATCTCAGTGATTTCTAGCTCTTTCTAACTTACTGGAGATCAGAAGTAATATTGTCAGGGAAATTATCCCATAGGAAATCTCAGTCTCCTCATCGTAAAAGTACAAGGGAGGCACCCCTGTCTCCTGGGTCCCCACTGGCCACTTCTTGTGGATCTGCCCCTTTGGCCAAGTTCATAACTTTCCGTGCTTCCACCCTCGCGGCTTCCTCATCACTAATGGTCGCCGACTCAGGGGGATAGTACTTGATGAGTGTCAGGACTTGATCTGGCTGCTCCACCAGTGTGTATGCTTCACGGGTAGCGCTGAGTTTGAGCAAAAACCTCTCTATCAGATGGAAGACAGGGTAAGGTATCCGTCCTCCCACTAGGAAATTATGGACTAATTGGTCGAGAAGGAGCTCAACCTTCTGGGGGTCTTTGGCAAGGTTGTTTCCGATTTCGGCAAATAGCTGTGTGATGTCAAGCGTGTTATAAGTCTGGGATTGCATGGTACGAGACATGGCTTATGGAAGTAGAGGAGAGAGGAACTGATGAACAAAGGCAGAAATCTGGCTATGGCAGAAGCAATTCAAATCCGGCAGCTATGGTGACTGGAGGAGGCAGGAAAAGACACAAGGAGGTCGGGAAGAAAACTTACCCTAGAACTTGCAAATCTATTGTTTAAATTTGGTTTTTCCGGCATGCCGAAAACTTTTTTGATTTTTTTTTCAGGTTAGTTTTCTAAGGTCTAGAAGCTTTTAGCTGCCGGGAAACTTTCCAGGTATTCCAAAAATCGAGTTTGTGGTTTTTGCGTTTGATTACTAAATTCTAGGTTTTGGGGTATCGATTCCGAGACTTCAGCAGATGCCCATATCCCTTCTTGCAGCTGTCGCCCCATGCATGTTCGCCAATTGGATTGGCATGCTTTATTCATCAGGTGCTTTGTAAATTTATGTGCAATAGATGGCATTTTGTAATTTGGAGTGGATGAATCGGCCTTTAGGCTGCAATTTCGGCCACTAACTTGCTTTACAGGTAGCTTCGGGGTTTCTGAACGTGTGTTTGAACAGGTTCGCTTCCAGTCTTGGCTCTGCATAGCCAGGGTTCTATGCAGCAATTCATTCAGATGATATTTTGCATTTTAGAGTCGACGGATCTGCCTTGAGGTTGCGATTCCGGCCATTGCAAATCAGTAGCAGTTCTGGCTCCAGTCTTAACAACTGGCTTTTCAACATGGTCGTTGTGGCAAATAACAGGTATTTTTGCTTTCTTTTTTTGAAGTTCAAAATGACCATGCTCATTCGTATGGTGTCTTTAACATCAGGTACTTGGTGGAGCAACTATGGTGGAGCAGGGTTAGGTCGCAAGTTGGATAACACCTGAATCCAACCAACTCTTCAATCCATTTCCATGTTCAGGGCTTAAACAAGGTCCAGCAAGCGTTTTGCACATCTAGCGGCATGGTGATGGTATCAGATTGTGGTCAAACTTTGTATGGTAAAATTTGTGGTCCAAATATCAGGTAACATCTTCTTTGTTTCAGTCTTGATGCTATACTCCAGGAATGCTAGAGTTTGAAGATCCTTTTGTTAGGTTCTATAGCGAACGTGTAAGAGTTACAAGATAATTTATTTGACTACTTTAGTTGATTTTTTAGAGGAAATGTTTTTTCTTTGTGTTTGCTCTTCCTCAAAGTGCCTCTAAATTACATCCTGCCTTTCGTTCTCAGTTTCCAAAGGCTGTTCTCTTCGTTAAGATCATGTTCTACAAAGAAAAAACCTCAAAGGAAAAGACCATTTTTGAAAGGGTTTATATTGAGGTGACAGTTTATAGGCAAAAACATATAACAAAAATGTGTCATCGCAGAGTATCAAAAAGATAACCCTGTTATTGTTCTCATCGTCATTGCTGCACCCATTTTTTGTGCTTATTTTACTTCTGCTTTGGGTTGTTTTTGACGTGGACTTGATTGTAATGCCTTCTTTGATTTGGCATCATTGTGTTCTTTGCTACTGCCTCTAGAGATTCATGGCAGACGCTTATCCAAGAAGGTATATGTGGCTAACGAATTTTTGCAAGTTTTCTTGCTGTTGTACGATAGATACCCCATTCAAATATATCTTTGGCAAAAAAGTGTTTCTACTTTGGACATCCAGTAAAGCCTTAATCACTGATCCTTCTGGCAAAGATAGATACCCCATTCAAACATATATTTGGACATCCAGTAAAGCCTTAATCACTGATCCTTCTGGCAAAGCTCCATCTCTCTGCTGCATCAGGAAGATCAAAAGTTGCAAATGTATTTTAACTACTTTATCAATCTCTGTGCATTCCTGGCTTTTTAATCATGATCCTTATGCGTTTGATATACTCCATTGCTTATGGCCTTATTGGTGGTATATCCCCTAGCCTTATGTGTGATATGATTTCTGTGGAGGAATTACCCAATGCAATGGCTATATCTGATGATGTCCAACATCTTGAGGTGTGCTAAGATCTGTTCCTGCATACGTTCAAAAAAGTGTTTCTACTTTGGACATCCGGTAAAGCCTTAATCACTGATCCTTTTGGCAAATCTCCATCTCTCTGCTGCATCAGGAAGATCAAAAGTTGCAAATGTATTTTAACTACTTTATCAATCTCTGTGCATTCCTGGCTTTTCAATCATGATCCTTATGCGTTTGATATACTCCATTGCTTATGGCCTTATTGGTGGTATATCCCATAGCCTTATGTGTAATATGATTTCTTCAGAGGAATTACCCAATGCAATGGCTATATCTGATGATGTCCAACAGCTTGAGGTGTGCTAAGATCTGTTCCTGCATACATGACACTTATCAAATTGTGGCATGTTTTAGCGCAAGAAGTGTAACACGTTTTGGGGCAAGGAGGTCAAGTTTTACCCTGGATTATTGGGATTCTAAGGCTTCAGAGGTATGCAAGCAAAGGTATCCAAACAGTTGGTTTACAAAGTGAAGCTTAACAACTTTGATTTGTAGTCTAAAATAAAAGGTTTGATTGCTCTGTAATGCGCAGGTTGGCGACATAAAGATTTGAGTTGATGCAAGTGTTACTGAAGTGATATGCCCTCAGATTGTTGCCTAGAGACAACGCGCATTGGAACAGCAAATTGGGCACCTAAAATGGCTATATGTCTAAGGTGGGGTCTAGAAATTGCATCTCCAGGTTCAAATTTTGCCTGAGAATCGATGCATGGAAGCCACTTGGTCGTTTTGATAATCCTATGTGTATGGTTTGTGCAATGTCACAGGGTTCGGCTTTAACAACGAGCAGTATTGAACCTCATGGTTCCATTTCTGCACTGTTTTGCTCCCAATTCTTCTCTGCTGCATAGAATGTTGGAATTGTATGGCGAAAATATGGTTGCTGCTGCAGGTTTAGCGTGTCAAATCCCATGAACTTTGTGCTCTGTGCTTCTGCCTTTCTTTCTAGCTCTGCTTGATAGCCTGTGTTCTTGAATTCTGCTCCATTTATCCCTCCAACGCAAAAGAAGAAGACACCATGTTATCCTGTTCATTCTAAGTATTCGAAACCATAATGCATTTTTCTAACAACCCAGTGTAAATGTATCCTTTTGGCCATTAGATCAGCAAGCACATCGACTTTTCTTGCCACTGTTCAACAGATTTGGAGCCATCTCATTTGATATATGTTCTTTTTCCAGATATTTTTGTTGAGGGAAAGTAGACGAAGAAAACAAAATGATCTTTCTGGGGGGTCAGCAGTCTGGAGCTATTTATTGAGGTATCACTTGAGTTATTTGTCCCTTTTCTTCATCCTTTCCACATGTACGGCAATACCTATTATGTATTTTTCTCCAACTTTGTTAAAATATGAGAAACCTTCAGAGTTAATCAGGCTGAGGAAGCAGAAGATCTGTGATCATTCTTATGGATGCATTTGGAAATGAATAATCAGGATATTTGAGCTCGCAATGGCTTAAATTGCTCTAAAAGCTCCTCATCAATTAATTATGTTAGTGACAATCTTAGTAATATGCTGTTAGTGGCAATCTTAGGAATATGCAGATATGCAAAGGTACATGATAAGATTTATGCCAAGTTCATCAAATGCAGGTTAATGTAGGTTATTTTGTTTCCTATCCTGCAGGTGTCCTCAGAATCTAGAATTTTGAAAATCTATTTCAGTGATGATGATGTGCCTCTAATATTTTGTCGTGTTTACAGCTTGGAATGCTTGGTCTTTTATTCTTGAGTCTAAGCAGTCTTCCTTTCTCAACTGCACTGAGCTCCTGATCCAGCTCAACCCTGCACAGAAAAATCAGGATCCTCCAGATCAATGTATAAAGTCTCAATGACTTTGAGTTTTATGTGGCAAATCATGGTAAGCTTTAGCTGAAATGGCATTTATTGAAGCAACAGGCCTCACAAGGTTTTTGTCCATGTAACAGGAATCCCTTAAAGGGGATGTATTCTCAGAAAAATTTTAATGTATACAGATTGATTCGTTCTATCAAATTGGTCACTTTGATAGCCCTAAAAAATGTAACACAGACTTTTGTTAAAATTTTAATTCATCTACTCACCTTCACGTGCTCTTTAGATTTTGAAGACAATGCATACACATCACAACCAAAAAATTAACATTTTGTTACATTTTCTTTACATTTTTCACCTTTGCACTTAATGCCTTTCCCCAGACGCAGCATTTCTCGAAAAGAGCGACTCCTCACCTTTGGCACGGACTCATCGAGGAGCAAGGGCCTAATTTGCAATGGTGCAGGAGCAACGGCCTGATTTGCAATGGCGGGTGGAAATCCACATTAATAAGAAACAAGGCTTGCAGCCGCGAGACACGGATAAAATAGCCCCTTAACTTCCTATAGAACCAACATTGGAATTGAATGGATGAAATAGTCCCTAACTCGCTATAAAACCAACAATGCAATTCAAACTTGCTATAGAACCAACAATGCAATTCAATGTAGTAGTTGTGCATAATTGCTATAGAACCAACAATGCAATTCAATGTAGTAGCTATGCAATGTGCAATTTTCAAGATGTGGACAAGGCTAAGTTAATTATCGCACTAGATTTCACTATAGCATACTTTTTTTTTTGAAGAACTGTGTCAGCAATATATTAAAAGAATGGTAATGTTACAAAGCAAGTGAGCATACTTTGTGATGTTTAAGAGTTCATAGGGTTGACCAAAGTAAATGCACTGCACCTTAGTTTGAATTTCTAAAAATATAAATGGCATATTCAAATCCATCCGCTGTAGCAGCCATATTATAGTCCATTCATATGGTCTATCATGAAGCAAATAGAGTATATGAGTCTCCATTAGTCATGTACATGTTCAAATATATATCCGAAGCAAATAGAGTAGAGTGGATCTCCATTAGTAAATACATGTTTAACTATGAATAGAATAGAATAGAATAGTTTTTTTAACGTCCACGGACAATGGCAGTTCAAAGTGACTTGCAGTCCATTTATATGGTCCACGTCATGAAGCAAATAGACTAGATGGGTCTCCATGACTTTGTACATGTTTAAATATATAATATGAACAATTGCACACAAAAAATTGATGCCATCTCTTGATGATATAGGATTAGACCATTGACCCAAATGCAAATTCATTATCATTTGGATTCATCAATTACATGATCTTTTGGTCCATTGTGCATTGTGAGTTATTGTTGGAGACTCTAGAGACCATTCAACACGATTTTAAACTGATGTCGCTCCATCCCCTTCCCAATATCCCAACTCCAATGTAAGACTTTGTTGCCAAAGCTTGACAATGTTGGGCAAAACCTTCAAATGCAATAACTTCAATTCCTACAAAAGAATAGTATTTTTGTGCCCATTTACACTTACCAACTTAATCTATATCTAAACAATAGATATGCTTTCCTATAATAAACCTATACTTAACCCCACTTCAGTTCTCCCATTTTTGGCTTCCCCTTCAATTAGGCAAAGGTAATCTACATATGCTACTTCAAGCTTCTCTACAATACCACTCAAACCCAACAACCAATAGGATCAATATATTTTCTTATCGCAAAGAGTTCTTTAACTCTTCTACAACCTGTCTAGATGAATACAATAGACATACATCAAGATTTTTGTCTATACATATTTAACTATACAACTTCGTCATTGCCTACAACAAGCCCGTAACTATGCCCGGCAATGCCGGGCACCCGTTACTAGTCCCTATTATTTTTGAGATATATTGAAAGTAAAATAAAATTATACGGTGGAAAACTTTTATACGCGACCATATGCGGCGCCGAGGTGATTTTGAGGTTTTAAAATTTGATTTGGAGCATCCTTTTCCCGGTTAGCGCCGCACTCAGAGAAACCCTAAAAATCTTCTTGTTCGTGCATCTTACGACGGGGCTTCTAGGGGTTCTAGTCAATTGAAGTGTTCCTTTCGCAATGGATAAGAATTGCCTCCATCCGATCTTTCTATGAGAAGTTATGGCCTTCGAGAACAAGGGACCTTACTCTACCAAAACAGACTCACATTTACATTCGACAATCTAAGTCCTAAATCCTTCATCCCTCACATAAGTTAATGGGCTCAATACCTATGGATTTAGGATAATTATGTTACATTAAATAATCTCTATCCTAATCGAGCTAACGGATTAGAACGTTGCCAGGGCTATAATCCGAGTCTACCAAGATCATGGCTCTGATACCATTGCGATGCTCCCCGAATGTATATGATGCTCCCATCGTATAAATGTAGGAAATTCCCCTCCCATGGCAACTCCATCACCTTGAAAAGGCCTTCTGTCTTACTCGGACCACTTGTGATGGGCAAGGATCTGGGTGAAGAACATGGAGTCATTCGTCTCACGCCTTCTATGGGAATCCTATATAGCGGAAGCATACATACATGTTAGCACCTAGCAACAATACACATATTAATACACCACCTAGAAGGGTGGCCCATCCATCATCAAGGCAACCTCAACATAGTACCAATATGACATATGAAATGCATCATAAATATGGGTTCTACCCTGGGCTCAGACTCCAAGGGGGCCAACTGATAGTCAAGGCCTCCAGATAACAATAAATGGAATCATGACAATGGCATTGGTTGGCATAGAACAATGGCTAGGGTAGTCCACTCCATCCGCTCCTCTTGTGCACATTTTGCAGATAAGCTGAAATAGGCTATGGCATGAATGTAGCCTTTCAGAGATGCAAACTCATTTATCATATTCCTCGAGTGGATCACTTGTTGGATCGAATGAAGGGCGCCACCATCTTTAGTAAGATAGATTTAAAATCTAGATATCATCAGGTTCATGTGCATGCATCAGATATTCATAAAACAGCTTTTCGCACACCTTATGGTCATTATGACTTTTTGGTTATGTCCTTTGGACTAACTAATGCACCTGCAACCTTTTGTCGCATGATGAGTAGAGTTTCGAGACTCTTTTTGGGCAAGTTTATTATGGTCTTTTTGCATGATATTTTGGTTTATAGCAGAAATGAGGCCGAGCACATGGATCATTTGCACCAGGTATTGAACACATTGCGTGATCAAAATTTCAGTTAAACCGTGAGAAAAGTTTTTTCTTTCAAACTCACATTGATTATCTTGGGCATATCGTTTCTAGAAAAGGTATGCAGGTTGATCCTGCAAAAGTCCAAGTGGTGGAAAATTGGCCAGTTCCACAAAATGTCACTGAGGTACGTTCATTGGGGACATTCTCAAGTACAAGCTTCAATCTTTGAAGCAATGCCTTATTACCACACCCATTTTACAATTGCCAGATTTTTCTAAGCAATACTTTGTTAGCTGTACTGATGCCAGTGGTTCTTCTATAGGGGCAGTATTAGAACAGGATGAGTATCCTATTGCTTTTGAGAGCTGCAAGCTTAATTCTGCGGAATTAAAGTATATTGTATATGAGAAAGAAGTATTGGCTATTGTGCATGCTTTAAAAACTTGGAAATATTATCTTTTGGATAGTGATATTTATGTTAAAACAGACCAGCAAAGCATTCAATTTTTATTGAAGCAAGTCGAATACTTCGGTTGTAACTTGTGTGGCAGCTCAAGTTCCAACTGCATATTGTTCCCCATTTTCTAATATAGTTGCTAGATATCTATCATCTAGGGTCTTGTTGCTTCCAATATGCTAATTTAGGCTTGACATGTTTGAGGGCTTCTAGCCATAGTACCATTTATTGATCTCGTAGATCCATGTCCATAGCACAACCCAGAACGTAGAAATTCTCTTCTAATATTGACAATAATTTTTCAGTGTAGAATTGTTCTCCCTATTGCTAAGTTGCAACATGTATGGACAAAGTTGCTAGACACATATCTAAAACAAAGATCGCAGTACTTAATTGAAAAAACATTTTTGTGGAAAATCACAGTTCAATCTCGCATGTTTAAAGAACATATTTCATTATGTTTCAAATTGATACAAATTCATTACTAAGCAAAAACCATTATGAAATGTTGGACATTAATAGCAGATATGCCCACATAGCAAGGCCGCCACAATAAATTTCTTGTATAAATAATACCTTCTCAAAGAAATATTATGAAAATTCTACATTATTGGATTTACATATTTTTGCAACACTTAATAGAAGCTGGCTCGATCTTTTATTGTGGTATGTATTTTGGTTGCAAGGGTATTAGTTTCGTATAGGTGAGGTACCTTTCAAGGTTTAGCATACTGTACCGAAGGTTTGTACATACAGAATAAAAATGCATCGTTTTTGTATCCAATTTTGGTAGTTTTCAATCCAAGTATGATAAGTATTTTATTGGTGCGGTACACATTTTACAAGTATTTTATACGTACAAGTAAGTATTTTATAGATATAGTACGTATTTATAGGTAGGATAATAACACTTTTAACGTCTATATGCTTTGGTACATTAAAAACTCAGAGGTACGAGGTCAATACATTATAGATACTTTCAATATTCTACAGGTAAGGGGTAAGTACGGAATGACCCTGATTTCATATGGGACTGCTCCACAGCCTTGGCGGTACCAGTATCCCCACTAGTTTAACATCTTATACGTCGAGGTGTCGATGCCAAGTTGGCAATTGACATGACTTACCTTCTTACCTTGTAGACCATCCCACTATGTGGCTGCGGATTTATTATGCGCTTAATTGCACAGCCAATGGACACCCTCTCCTATCAAGGATATTTAAAATTCCAAAACACACAATGCATACATATACTATTGTATGTATATATAAATACAATACAAATACAAATACGAATACGAATACGAATACAAATACAAAACATTCGTACCGCCACATTCCACGAAAGAAGAAGCAAGGTCGGGGGATTGCTTCGAAAGAAGGCATGGCACGACTTTTGGGAAGGGCAAGTCCGTCGGCTTCCTTGTTTTGAAGGGTTAGCTTGTTCCACGTTTTAAGGTATTGCTGATCTCGCGGCACATCATCTTTGTTTGCTTTTAGGGTTCCTGGATCTTGAAGCCCAGTGCATCATTCTAATTTGGAAGCAGAGTTTTATTTCTTTTGTAATTCATGGCTATGGGTTATCAGAATGAAACAGAAATGAAGGGCACCAACTTGGGAAGTGCTCAGACAGAACCCGTGATAGGAATACCGTATGCTTATCCTCCTCCGGCACATAATGCATATGGTTATGTCCACAATTCCCAAATGGCTGCCCCAGTTCATCAGGATCCTTTTCATCAAGTGAATTATGTTGCTTCTTCAGTGCCAGCAAATGCCATACTAGACAACCCGGGCGGCATAGCTCTGCTGGATACAGTATGGGGCGATACACCGGCACCCTTTGTTTGCCCTCATTGTGGAACTTCTGGCATGACCAATGTGAAGTAAGTAAATATTTACTTTATAACTAGTTGAGTTTTCTGGTTAAATAGAAGTAACATCTGCGCATTCAATTTATTCTGATTACTTCAATAAACCTCACTGTTGGCTTTGACTAATTATTAATACGGTATAACCTGTTTTGCAGGTCAACACCAAGCTTGGCAGCTTGTGTGGCATGCATGGTGTCCCTGGTGGGCGTTTGTTTTCTTTGCCCTGCATTTGATTGTCTATGGGACAAGAAGCATTATTGTCCACAATGTCGACAAAAGGTATCCCTCGGTCTCTATCCGTCTCTCTTTTTTTCTCTCTATAGTTTAAACAACTATGCTGCAATTAAATTTTGGTTTTGCTGGTGGCTTAGTTTAGTAAGAAGTGTTCTACTCTCTCATAGATCATTTGGTGGATAATGGGAACAGTTTTAAGGATGTTGAACTAGGAATATATAGTGTCTAATAGCACTTTTACATTATTAAACTCTCTCGTCCTCTCCCTCCCCTCCCCCTCTCTCTCGCGGCTACCCTGCCCAACCATATATGCAGAAGCTTTCGGTGCAAGCATGTTATTATGGAACAATTTAAGGATGAATGTAAAGTCGAGCATTATCTGCCAGCTTTGGTCTCATTTAGGATTATTTCTGGTTTGGGGTATGTTTACAAAAAATTCCTTTTTTTAAAAGGTTGACATGAATATTCCTGCAATAGAATCATGCCAGAAAACCAAAACGCTGTTAAGTCTTTATTTAGGAATTACATCTGCTATGTGAAATGTTGCCAACCATGTTGATTGTGGCTGTTAACTTTTCTAGGGCAATACAATTATTTACAGCAATAGTGCAATATTCAGCTACGTTACTCATGCTAATCTTCTGTTATTAACAGCTGTACTTTTTATGTATTTGTTAAAATGATCGAGATTGTTCTGATTTCTTTCTGTTCAATACCAGGTGGCAGAATTTAAAAAGTCAGACCCTTGTTTAGTGGTTGATCCTAAGCAATGGAGTCAGCCAAGCTATGGAATTCCAGCCTGAGGTACATGAAGGTTGCTTGGCACGTAATATATAAGAGGGAATATGTTTATAGTCCAATTATTTGAGTCACTGTCTTACCAATGGCTGTTGCATATGAGCCATTATACATGTACATGAGTAGAAAAAGAGAATAGCATGTGGTTATGATGCATTTTTCCAAGATCCAAGGTGAAGTCAATAAAAGTGATGGCTATCTTTTCAAGTGGTACGGTGTTTCATAGCTCTCATTCAGCTTTTAGCATTTCTACTGCAATAAAATCTTGCCTCTTTTAGGGATATAATCTGAGGGGCACTTCAAGGTCTAGGGGGGACAATATTTCACAAAATGTTGTTGGCTTCCATAGTACTTGCAATGGGCTTGAAGAGAGATATGCCTACTAGGCGGACTAGGAGGTTATATCTTCTTGTATCTTCTGGCAGTAATAAGAATAGAATAGAATATGTTTTTATCTTCCAATAAGTAAAAGGTTGAGGATGCCCTTGACCATTTGTGCTTCATTTGTTGGTATCTAGCTCTCGGGAGCCACTACTATTATAATACTCCAATTTGGCCCTTAGGGTTATTCCAATATTCTCATTAATACGAAATCTAGCCAAGAAAGGGAAAATTATTTGAGACATTGCATACCAATTGTTATTGCACACGGACCAAATTAATGTATATCAAATTATTAATGTATACAAGACGATAGTGAAGTGCCACATGCACCTCACATTTTGTTATGTTTGTTTTCTAGTTTTTGTTTTTCCAGGGCCTATTCTTTTTTACTTGCATGCTATGGTCCAGAAAATGATGAGTATCAAAGTGCTCCTTGCTCTGGTGCCATATTTTGCTGTGCTAATTTCTCATCAGTATGGTAGATGGAAACATGCTACACGTGTTAATGTCTGCTGCACAAAGGTGACTAGAGAAAGGAGGAAAGCTTTTTGCATGCTATATTACGATAATATGTCGTAGGAACCAACACGTTGAGTATTGAAAATGTTGGAACCATAACGTTTGAGTATTACAAATGTTGGAACCATCACATTATCTAAATAAAAAAACCCCACCAACACATTGAGTATTACAAATGTTGGAACCATAAGAGTCGGCTTAAAATGTATGCGGTGGTCTAGTGGTAAGGCCTTAGATTGGGGTGATCTTCACTAGGGTTCATAACTCACTGGCTACCATCGGGTGGGAGATATTGGCGGGTGCAAGTCCCACCAACCATGCCTTCAACAAAAAAAAAAAAAAAAAAAAAAAAAAAAAAAAAAAAAAACTAGCAAAAAGCACAACCAGAAGGCTTTAGCAAGGTAAGGCTTGTTAGGTTTTTATTTTGACTTCCATTCGCAAAAGGAACCAGTATTTCTTAGACTTGCTAGAAGTTGAGTTGAGGTTGTTGTAGACATGTTGGATGGCTTGGTGCTTTTGATGTTTGGATTTATTTTGCGTTGGTAAATACTTTGCCCTAAGTTTCTCATTTGGCCTATATACTTCTTCATAGTTGGTTTGCATGTTTGGCTTTGGTCCCAAGTTCCAAGACGCTGGTCCTGCAGACGCCTCAAGACATTTGTGTTCTTTTTGGCATGTGCCTAATTGAACGTTTCGAGTTTTGTTTCGGTTGTTTATCAAACAATAGCATTTGCAACTATGATACATGAAATGAATTGCGACTAGAAACAATATGCTCAAATAGAATAGAACATTGATAGTAAATTGAAGGTATATGGTTACAACTTTAGACTATTGGCATGTTGTTCAATTCCTCCATGACCTATGGACACTATGTTTAGGTTGCTTCCTTTGAGCCGCCATCAAAGCACATGTGAGGATTCTCCATTGTTAGGTATACATAAGATGATTGGGTTGGCTTATCCAAATTCTTAGGCCCACAAAACTATTTGACCAGAGAGAGGAGGACTAAATTCTAGACCCTAGTGGGTTTAGTGAAGCCCATATGTTTATTTGTGCTCTCAAAGCACATGATTCCAAGATATTTTCCAAATTTTTGCTTGATTGTTTTGTAACAAAACTTGCAGTATTAAGCATGGAAGTTAGATGAATTATATAGCAAGAAGCTTTAGATAGTCTTCACCGAACGGATAATATTACAAGATCAACACATGAATTCCTCATTCAAAGTTGATGTCATTAAACTGCCATTGAATTTTAAAATTGAAAATCTTACAGTTTATACTATACCACCTCGGATTTTGTTGAGGTGTTGCATCTCAGATTTTGGTGAGGTGGAGGTGTGACGTAGATATGCTTTAATTGCGAGAAAGGCTATAGATTAGGCATTTATGGACTTAATGTCATTCAACTGTGGTTATTTGGAAGTAGATTTGGTTTTGTGGGGTTTTGATTTCCTTATTTTAAGCTTTGACACTCTGCAATTAAAGTTGTCGCTTATCAATTGCTCAAGATTTATTGTATCAAACAATGCAGATTCTTGTCCAAGAAAAGTGAAAAAAATGGTGAAATGAGTTTGTTCATGGTGCTAAAGTAGCAAACAGATGTGCTACTAAAATAATGAAAACTAACATTACATCTTGTGTTTTGTTGCTTGAAGGCTTCCAAAGCAACAACAATTCCATACTTAAAAGACTTGGAATCCTCGGGTCCAATAAAGGCCAAATATTTAAAACTTGCCTTTAATTGCTAGATACATGCATACTCTCTATATATTCCATTACGTTACTGAAAGCCATGTAAACATTTATAGAAGCATCTACCACTACCATCTTAAGGCGAATACATTTCTAGGAATGCATGGTCGATAAACACAAAACTTCTTATACAACCAATGTAAAAGACTTTTTAACTTAAATATTACCTCCTTGTTTCTGTTAAAAGGAAGTTCATGGACAAATATAACTATCCATATTACATCATGGTGCAAAGATGCTTTTCATGCACTTGGTATTTTGATGTGTAATTTTAGGGAAGTCACATCCCTATCTAGCTTGCCATCTCCAAACATCATGACATTCAACAAGCAAGCAGATGATGTTCTACGTACTTGAAAAACCACTTTAGGTGCATTAGAGGGACCAGAAAAGCAAGTTACTTTTTCCATGAATCGCTTGTTTGAAAGGACGCTCTACTCATGGCTGTGTCACTATCCTGAATTTTAGAAGTGAAGATTGCCATAAAGCTCTAAAGTGGCTTCTTGAATCCTAAAGGTTTGTGCTTAAGCTTCTTCTGCAAGTCTCAGAGTGCTTGTAATGAATCGCCACCAAAAACAGAAATACCATAAATGTGAATAGCAGGGGACAACACAAGAATTGATTGTTTCCCCTTGATAAGGAGCGTTTAGAACTAAGTAAAGGTCATGATGTAACCTATTACATTTAAAATGGTCATGGTAATTGGATGACAATACCCAATCTTAAAAACCGTAAGATGCAACAAGAGATATTCTCGCTCTCGCAAAGACCGCCATAGCAAGATGATAAAGCTTAAAGAATAGATGCTTGCATACTCGTGATTAAGAGCTTTGCAACTTCCTTGAGTTGAGCAAAGATTCTATGAGTTGAGCCAAATCTTTTGTTAAGTGCACTAATGATCCATAACAGATTCGTATTTACAGTCAAACGATATTCAATTCCACACTTTCTTGGAGACTTTTCCAGCGAGCCCCACAACTCTTATCTAGCAAGAGCCATGTATACAACAACAATAGAGCTTCATCTTTACCCACAGTCAAATTTCTGCTCCAATTCACCATCATAAGTTTGGAAATAAAGATAAGCAAAGGACATACTTCAGAGAAAATGTAATGCACAGTTGTCTCACACCCGACTGCATGGTCGCAAAGATGCTTGGATGTAGACCTTGAATTTGCTTCAATAATTTGTTTTAGTTCCTTCCATAGATATCACAATAAAGACTTTCTCGCATCCATTAGTCAATTCAAGATTCAATTCTAAAGCCTGCAGTTGGGCATATGGTGTCAGACTGTCTAATGCCATGTTCCTTTGTGGCAGGTTTCCATTCAATTTCACAAACCTCCTTATATACCCTCTAATCATTTTCTTTCTAACACTATATTGGCATCTTGCTTGTGGGACATTTTACAACGCCAATACAACCGATTTTTTTATTCTAAGATGCAAACTGTAATCACATGGTAGACGCAATAAAATCAACTCAACATTAAGGATTTACTTATTATAAGCAAGAAACTAGTTATCAAAATGCACAAGCTAACCTGCAAGTGATCAGTTGAAGGTGCCCAGCGGCCCAAAAAGCTCCATGCAGTAACAACAATGTTAAGAGTACGACGAGGCAAGCAACTATCTTCCATGTCCCTTATTTCCCTCTATACGTACAACAGAAAAAAATTAATTGCTCTCAAGTTTTAAAGAAATAACATTATCTCTTACACCTGGAATAGATTTGCATCTAAAACATGGGAAGCATGGACATAATAAGGTAAACAACCAAGTCTTACATGCAGCCTCTCGCCATGGATCCATGAGAACACTGGGCATCAATATACTCCAAATAACAACTGAACCTTTGTGAAGCTTGTTGGCTGGCCGTAAGAATTTTAACATAACTTTCAAATGCAAGCTCTATCCTTGCAGCAAGAATATCCATTGAAAAGATCAAGGAAAGGCCTAAGAATATTGCTAGGCACACGATTTTCATATTCCTACTATAAATGGCCCAAATATGGCAAAATGCATTTGCTGTTCTAATTTTACAGCAGTGTAGAAAGAGGGCCATAACTTCAGCACACAAACTCCGTTTCTCAAGCATGAGCATGCATTGGAAAGCTCAATGAATGATCTACAAAAGTCGCTAGGTACATATTTTTCAAATTCATTGTGTAAGCATGTCAAATAAACCAAAATGTTTCTAAATCCAAGGCCTCCTTACTTACGAATGTTGTATATACTTGGCAAAAGGAATAAACTCAAACTGGAAGTTAAATTGGAAATCCAACCACAGATGTATGTATGTTACCTGGGATTGTCAAAAATACAGCAAACAAAGAATCAAGCTGGTCTCCTGTTTGGAACTGTCAGCTTTACTACCATCTTTCAATTTCATGGCTTTGACTCTTTTTGCTGCTCTCCCAAATGACCGGAACTGTATTATCGCATGTAAATAAGAAAGATATCTCATCAATATCTTTGGTCTTGAAACAGATCAAGTAGAACAGTTACCTTTTTGTTGCTATAAGAAATTTGCACAACCATTCCTTGTTGAGACGCAATGGATACCATGTCTTGCTTAGCGGCATGACTCGACCCACTTTAACTCATCAACAGGCACCTGCCAATATTTGCAGAAGCACAAAGATAGAAATGGCCACAAGAATTAACCTTTGGATCCAAAACAGCAAGGAGGATAATATTCTTATGGCTGGAGATTTCAACAACACTCCTAGTTGGGATCAGAAGCTGGGAAAAAAGATGAACATGACCAAAAAAGAAAGGGAAACATGGCAGAATCTCATGCTACACTTCTCTTATGTTCCCCCCTCATCATCGAATATGTACTCATGGAGTAATAAAAGAAAAGGGGAGCAAAGGACCTACTGCCTACTGGACAGGTTTTATTTGTACAACAAGTCCATAACAGCATGGGATTCGGCTATTGTTACTGGTGACTTAGCAAATTCAATCTCAGATCACTTTCCCCAATCCCTTGAGAATAAAACTGTCCCAAGAAAAGGTGGAACAAATGTCCCATTTAAGTTCAACACAGACTTACTCAATATGAAAAGGTTTTGTGATGAATACAAGGAGTTTTATTCCAAGTTAGGGGCAATCCCAAGACAAGGATCTATGAATGCTTTTTGTCAAAGGGTCAAAACATAAAGAATTGGATTAAACAATGGGGGAAAAGCTGGAACTTGGAGAAGAGGAAGGAAAAACAGTCTATTTATGGGGCTATAAAACAAATCAGGAATAAGTTATTCAATGACAAGAATAATAAAAGTTTACAGGATGAAGAGGAAGATTTGGAAAAAAAGGTTAAAATCATTGAGGAGAAAGAAGCAAAGTCTGTGAGAAGCAGAACAAAATATCTTAACAATATGGATAATGGCAGCTCGGCTTTCTTTTTTAGAACAGCTAAAAATAGACTGGTGAATAATGGGATCACAAGAATCAGTGATGGTCAGAAAAACATAGAGGAACAAAAAGAGATAGAAGACTATTTTCAAAGGGAATACTCCAAGCTCTTTGAGAATAAACAAGCAGATGAGCAGACCCTGACAGAATTCTTCCAGGATATTCCACAAAGCTCTGGAGAGATCAGTGAGGAAGAATTATTGTCTGTCCCAAAAGAGAGAGAGATTTTGGAAACTCTGAAGTCCATGGCCAAAGGAAAGAGCCCTGGTCCAGATGGTCTGCAACCAGAATTCTATTTGGAGTTCTGGGATATAATGAAAGAGGATTTGATTACCTTCTTTCAAGGGGCATGGTGTGCCTCAAAGTTACATCCTGCAATCAATGCTGGGCATATCACCATGATCCCCAAGGTGGACACTCCTCAGGTTCTAGGAGACTGGAGACCCATCACACTGACCAATACAAGCTATAAGATCCTAGCCAAAATGATGGCTAACAGGCTGAAATGTGTTCTATATAAGCTGATCAGTCCCTGTCAATCTGCTTTCTTGCCTCAAAGAAATATATTGGACAATTATATAGGAGCAACTGAAGGCTTGCATGGGTAAAAGCACGCTGTGGTGTTCCAATTCGGCTGTCCCCCCTGTCTCCCCAAAATGTGGCGTTGCATCCACCACTTTTGTGGTATGAAAGTATAATTATGGCACCGCTCAGCTGCCGGTATTTAAGAATAGAGTCCCGCTCAGCTGTGGGGGAAATTCCAATTTCAAAAACTAAAATTCAAATTCAAATTCCTATTCTTTGGCCCCTTCCTGTTCTTTGCCTACGTCCTGTTCTTTGGCTCCCTCCCTGCTGCGAGCTCCAATCCATTGTGGATATGGATGTTAATGAGGTAATCAGATACAAACCGGGCATTTCGGATGAGGAGAAAACGAAGAAGAACCAAGGAACAAGAAATGTTGAAGAAAAGACGCCAGAGGAAAAGAAGAAGAGAAGAAAAAATTGGAGCTGTAGAATTGGCGTAGAAGGATCCGGTTCATCAAGAAGTGCAAGCGAAGAACGCCGTATTGTCCTTAGTTTGCTAACGCGTCTTTCCATAAAACAGACCAAAAGAATGGAGGATGGCACGAAGAAAGAAATTTTACTTGATTTTTGAGGGATAAAACATTGGAAAAAATTCATAGGTGAAGAATTAAAGGATTTGGAAGCCAAGAGCATCGTTATAAGGAGCCTCACGGGACTCCATGCGGATCGCCAAACTCTCTACCGAAGAAGAATGATCCGCCTAGCAGCCAAGAATAGCTGCCTTGCAATGTAATACGTAGACTACACGCGTGCAGATTCTGAAACAAGTGACAAAATCAGCAAAACGAGATCTTGAAAGGTATTAGGTGTTCACCCAAGAAACCTGCAAAAAGCAAAAGAAAAAAGAGGGAAGAGATCGATTACAATGGTGGGAAATGGGTTTCTTACAAGAGGGCTAAAAAAGATTCGATGCAATTTCGGATGAACATATAGAAAAGATTCAAAAATTTTGGATTGAGAACACCGTGAGTGTCTCCTAACACAAAGGATGTTAGAACTAGAAGATTGGAGAGAAATGTAAGAGAAGAACATGTGCCCACTATCCGGAGGAATCACAAAAGTTAGTTTATTTCATTAATCATGTTTTCTTAGTTATGGTGCTTAGTATGGTGGTGCATGTGGTGGTTATTGTGTTGTACAGTGATTGTTGTACTGTATGCAGCATGTGAATTGTGTGTAGCTATAACTAACTGATCCTGAGATACAATTTTTTGTTGAATAAAGACAACTGTTGGAAAGTATGATATATTAAAAAAAGGATCTTACAAAATTTGGCTTTACAAAATTTGGCTTTCCATTGAAAGCTCTGTACCCGAGAACTAAATTTACATGCATGATTTAGCTTTCTGCAGTCATCTTTGAATTTAACAGGATGAGGTTTGCCAGTGCTTCCTGCATCCCCTGGTGATAAGTACGCAATTCTGCCAGTAAAGTCCGCTGTTGCAGAATCAGAGCGGACAAGTGACAGAGAACAAATATACCAGCTACCCTTGCAGCAGCATGTAACATAAGCTCATGAACTCTGTCTAAGAGCTCTCTTCCTGTCAATCTGACTCCAAGCATAGCCATTGAAGGCCCAACATCCAGTTTGTTGTATGCCTTTAGGTTGGATTCGAAATCAGCAAAGAAGGTGGATTTAGGCATATCCACCTTCAGAGATTTATCACGAGCCCTGTTTAACATGTGCTGAATGCCCTCCTCGCTCACCCTACAATAGCCGTAGTGATCTCTGAACATCCCTCCTACCATGTTGCCGGAATGAACTTCTTCGATTTGGCGCGAATTGGGAATGAAACGCCAAAAATTAGACGTAGGAACAGGATTTAGGACCCAGATCCTTTTCTAATGATTAGAAGAGGAATGTAATTATTATTAAGGTGTACGAATTTCAGAAGTGTTTATGAGAGCAGGCTAGGCAGATTTTTTATGTCAGACGAAATAGGATAAAAGTGATGTGATGTGATGTGTGGTGTGGTGTGGTGTGGTGTGGTGTGGTGTGGTTTGTGGTGTGGTGTGGTGTGGGTTGCGTTATGTCCATGGTGTCATGTGGGTGTGTGCATGTTAATGTATGATCTGGAGAATCTCCCCCCTCACCCCACCACACCCCATCTATCCCACCACCATAGACTACCACCACATCTTTGCGACCACCACATTACCACCACATGCACACACATCCCACCACATCCCACGCCACACCCCTCCACCACCACCACCACACTCCACCACCACCACATCACACCACAATCCACAAACACCACACCACACCACCACCACTACACCCCCCCACCACACTCCACCACCACCCACACTCCACCACACACCACCCCACCACCACACCCCACCACCACACTCCACCACACCACATCATAGCACCACACACCACTACACACACCACCACCACCACCCCCCCCACCACCACACCACACACCTCCTCCACCACCACCCCCCCACCACCACGCCCCACCACCACACCACACACCACTCCACCACAATCCACCACCACCCCCACCACCACATCCCACCACCACCACACACCACTCCACCACCCCCCACCACCACAATCCACCACCCACTCCACCACCACCCCCCACCACCACAATCCACCACCACCACCTCCTCACCACCACACTCCACCACCACATGGTGTGTGGTGAATGGTATGGTGTGTGGTGGGGTGAGGTGTGGTGTGGTAATGCACCACAGCACTATTAAGGTGCTCGCTCGTGAAATATGATGAGTGTGGGGCATGGTATGGTGCATGGTTTGGTGTGGTATACACATCCTAACAGTTTTAGTGTTCATTTCATGCGGATGCTATTGTTCAAGAGGTTTCGGACCAACATCCGTGAAATTAAGATTCGATCTTCGAGCTTTTGAGAAGCTAAAACCCTGGTTTGTTGTGAAATTGAAGGACTTCAATAGTTGCTGTTGCATTCAAAGACGCGGAGGATGCAAATGCTAGTGGATGGACTCAATGGGATGAGAACCAAACATCCGAAGAATTGCACTTGCACCTCGCGATGTTTGTAGATCACATGAACTTGGTCAATGCAGGCACACACCAAGCATAAAATTGCAAAGTACGTGAAGCTTGTGGAGATCTATATTGTGTCCAAAGAGTGAATTAGATGAGTTTCACAAGAAGGCGCATCCTTGGAAATTGTGAGTCGTGGTGGAATCAAGAAGTTTCGCACTGGCCCCATGGAAGGAAGTGGCAAGAGGAAAGTGAAATGGGAGTACATTGACTATGAAAAAGACAACGCCTCGAAGTTACCGTAGGAGACCCACTCATCAAGACAATGAGACAGAACCCAAGGAGCTTCCGGATAAACCGAAAAGAGCGTCTAAAAAATCTTTCCATCGCATAATTTCAGGTACCAATGGCGGGGCAAAACAGCTTTAAGGAGCTTCCGAGAATCTCCAAACAGATGCATGTCTCGGGCAGTGGATTTTGCAGAGAACTATACATTCAAGGAACAAGAGGAGGTGCAATCGATCTTACGGGTCAATAACCAGATTACCATTTTGGTTCAAATAACATACCAAGATGACTCTGGGCTGGCATGAGATTATCAAGGAAACACATTACTATGTATCGATGATAGGGAACACGATACTTTGTTCGCGGCAACACCGCTTCATGAAGCACCACAAATATCCGGAGCGTAAAGGAAGGGTTCCAAAGAGACATTATGTGTTTTCGGATGGTGCAAAGATCTCAATTCAAGGCTTCTAGACCATTTTACTTTGTGGCTAGGTACACAAACCATTAATCGATGTCTATATGATGTGGAATTTTTTGGTTCTAACCACGGAAAGGTGAACACGATGGCAAAGCCGCCGAAGTTGAAGAGATGGTTAAGACAATCGCAATTAAAAAATACAAAGAAACATAAAATTGGGTAATGCTCATGAAGTGGTAGAAGTTGCCAAAGAGATGTTTACTTGTGGAACATCCGAAAGTGGATGAACACATCCGAAACCAAGAAGAGGAAGAATATAAAAAGGTTCTTTTGGGAAGTCAAGGTGGAGGATATAGATAGAAAGAAAGCATGGGGTGCGTAGAAAGGATTTTGGACACTAGGCAGATCCATTGTGTACATGCATTCAATCCTCGAATCTCCATTGCAGCTTGCACGAGGGAACTTTCATGCTTCGCAGCCTACCGCTTGGATGGCATGTGGGACGCTTGTGTGAACAAGCACTACGTTGATGATTGGAAACTTCAAGTTATTGTACCATCCTCCAATGTGCATGCCGACATTGAGGACCGTAAATCCAAAGCAGGTCCTTGTTCTCCTCCAATCCCACGATGTTAGCAGAGGCACTTAGAGTTGGTGATAATTTTGTCGTTGTTGTTCAAAAAGGGAATGATGAGGGTTCTCAATTTTGGATTCGATGTGCACAAAACCAAAATGGATAGTGGAGAAAGACTTCCAACTCAATGGAACATGGTACCTCACCCGGTGATAGTGTCATAGAAGGTATGTATTACAAGAAGGGCTTAAGATCAACCGTCGCCTATGATCTTTGCAAAGAAGGGACGCTTTAGGCATAGTATTCACAACACGACCAGGCAATCGGGACTTCACATGCCACCAACTAAACGCCAAAAACAGACTGTATATAGGTCGGATCCTTTAGATGAGGAGAAAATTTTACGAAATTTACCCCAAGTTCTTTTCGATGATGATGAAATGTAAAACCATTTCAGAAGTTTTTTTAACTCATGTGAAGTTTTGTGCTTCAGCTGTGAAAATGAGTTTGTTTTGATTTCTTTTGAAGATTTGAATTCTTCTGAAACACTTGATTCCTTTGTTTGTGAGATGAATTGAATATGAATTTTCATTGAAATGAATCGAGGTTACAATAACAATTATGTACATAAGAAAGATATACGATTATTTAAAACGAGGTGACTCATGCACCTACATACTTCCCAATACATATGTTCCTCTCGGGCCCAAGCTTTTGTTGCTTCTAATCTTAAAACTTCAAGCATGAACACTCTAACATCAACTAGATCCCGGTCCGAAATGTCCACGACTGCAGATTAACTACGTTTTTGTCAATAATGTGAGCTTGGTTTGTCTCTTTTGCATTTAAGTTGACTTACTAGATCAGGCAACAATATATTCACTCCTTTTAAGTACCCCCTCACAAATTTGTGCATAAACGAACATACGGCAGGGCCACATGAATGACCATCGGTTTGAAGAGGCGTTCTGGAAATTTTCACAACATCCGAGGTTGTAAAGCTGAAAATTATCGCGGTCCAAGCAATTCCGTGAACCCGCACTCAAAGTTTGTTGTCATTGTGCCACAACAAAGAAAAATGCAATGAGCAAGCACTAACCTCTCAATATATGCCTTCGCCCGCGCAAGCCCGAAGCTATCAAAGTGATATATCCCCGGTTTATATCTCTCAGGCGGAGACACGCGTGGTTTACAATCGAAAAAGGTCCGTTGATGTCCATCACAAGCGAGGCAAAAACATGTACCGCACTTATCCAGATTCACATGTTTCCTTATTGTTTTGTAACTATTTGTGTCCTTGGACAATGTCGAAGTGAAAAGAGGGTCAAAGAAATGAAAGGGATGGCTCATTCCTTGGAGAATCAAGTAGTATTCCATGTATCCGCAAACATATGCATATCATCCGCACAATCGATGATCACAAATCGATGAAAGTATCACCTTGAGAAGAGGAGGATCAATTGATCATTGAACCATCACTGCGTATCGGCTTCCAAAATTTTGATGTCGGTGGAGTTAATCACTTACGCTTTCAGGTTCCACTCGGCACCACTTCCGGATGTGTATTTGGCTTTAGATAGTCGGGACCGCCGAAGCTCTATCATCTCTAGTTCTAAACACACGAGAACATTTGCTCACAATCCATTCAAATATTTTAAATTGAAAAAGTACAACACATATCATAGAAATTCTTTTTACTTATATTGACTTTCAAAGAGTTTTACAAGATTCATTTATAAAAATACTTGTCGAGCATTTTCATGCGTTCTTGCGCCGACTCTTAATCCCACATGTTCCACATTTGATGTTCCTTCACATAAGTTGGCACACTTTTTCGCAGCCTTAAGTCCCTCCGACCATGGTTTGAGTTGCTCCAAAAGGAAATTGGAATCCAACCTGCCGGGAGCAAAACTATTTGGACATATCATTGTGTTCTATTGGTTGGCGTAACCCTTTATATCTTTGTCATCTATCAACAATGTGTTTGTCACCGGTATCTCCAAAATTTCTGGTACACTTTGGACAGATCCTTAAGGAAAATTGGCTTATTAACCACTTTTAATTTTGTGTTGGTGTAGTCATCCCGATTCCAAATAAAAAGAAAATCGCCCTTATATTCTCTGAAAGAACTTTTCGTCAACAAGTCAACATTACTCTTAGCCATCTTTGGACCACAATGCAATCTCAAATTTTGAAAAACACCATTCTAAGAACTCTGAAATCCGGGCCTAGAAACCGCGAACTTTTGATGGTTCAATTTACGGATGGTCACTGCTCTACCCGATGCGAGGATCCTCTCTTTCAAGTCATAAAACTTGCCTAAAACCCCATTAAAATCCGAACAAGGAGAATTTCAGTTAACCTCTTGGTTTTGTTGGTTGAGGTTATATTGGACTCGTTGGAGCAGTCTCAGATCTTGTCCAGGATCCGGGGTTTCTTTGTCAACTTCATCACCTGCATCCGCATTTGGCTCATATTCAGCACCAAAACTTTTTTCTGGTGAAGGACCCCGTACAGAATGAATCTCAAGGGAATTAATTTTCCCCCCTAAATCAGATGCACTAGGAATCTCTTCGTCATGGCTTCCAGTTGCAGTAGCATTTATCTCTGCAACATAATTGAAATGAGGAAGACCACAGAAAAATACAAAAAAATAAATCATGTATGTGGCATCGGTACTTACTTGATAATGATCGCATTCATTGACTATCCAAATTTCGTTTTGGAGTCTCCATGCCGTCGGCCGATTTGGGATTGACTTTGAGTATCAAATGGGGTGAATTCTAGGTACAATAGGAGGTATCTTGCGATCTCATAACTGATCGAGGCGTGGATAACTGTTGGATATCCTTGGTCTCAAATTTCTGCAATTCTGCAAACACTAAGTCAGTAGACCTGTGACAACATCAGTAAACATTAGTTAAGGCACTTGTTTGCAGCGAATCTATATTGTTTGCAAAAGAGACAAGCAAAAGAGACTAAGCCAGCCAGGATGGAAGAGACTAAGCTAGGATGAAAGAGACCTGAGTACAAGCATCGAGACTTCCCAAACCTTGCTTTCACCCCTCTTTGGACTTACTTGTGTCTATTGGTTCTTGTGGTACCACTCGAACACCAAAAGCCAAAAGCCATGTCTCAGTCATAATGTGGCCACAACTGGGGCTGCAGCAGGTTCTAGAGTGTCTGCAAAACAAATTCAAAATCAATAGAGTCTTTAGACGAGGGTTAGAGATGATAATATTTACCTCAAATGGTGTGATAGACATGGAATGTGATATGGTGGTGGACGTGATTCTCGCTATCACAATCGGCAACATTTTACCCTCCCATTTCGGATAACGCCCACAAAATGGACAATCTTCATCACCCTCTTCTTACCTTTCGGGAAGCATTGGAAGTGCAGGATCTAAAGGAGTGTCATGACCACTACGCTCAGAAAAAATCTCAAATCTTTGCATTCGAGGTAGCAGATCCAGCAGTAAGTCTTCACATGCCTTTAGCTCAATTTCAGTTTCTGTTAATTCCTTATTTAATCGTTTCAGCCCAGGCAACACTGTACCATTTAGCTCTTCATCCTTTAGTTAAACACAACCCGAACACCCTCTCGCCGCTTCCGGATTTCTTGTCATGATTGATTGCCATCTGTGCAAATCAGCTCTAATTTCTGATGCTTTATGCTCCATCAACTCAATCTTTCTTTTGATATCATTTTTCCTATCCTCGTTTGCTTGCAATCGTTGCTTGCATCTGTCAAACCTAGCTGATGTTGCAGCCAACCATTCCTTCACAAGTCTGCCATAGTGCGCAAAACAAAACACTACGTGATATGTCGGCCTCCTAACATAGTAAAGCCGTGACGATGGAAAACCACAATCACACACCACACAACACAAGGTAGTCTCTACACACCACCACATACCACACACCACACAACATACGCTGCACAGTACACACCACACAGGTGGTGGTGGTGTCTGTGGTGGTGGTGGTGGTGGTGGTGTGGTGGTGAGGTGTGGTGGTGGTGGTGGTGGGGTGTGTGGTGGTGGTGGAGTGTGGTGTGGGACATGGTGGAGTGTGGTGATGGGGGGTGGTGGTGGGGGTGTGGTGTGGTGGTGGTGGAGTGTGGGGTGTGGTGGTGGTGGTGGTGTGTGTGGTGGTGGTGAGGGTGGTGGTGGTGGTGGTGGGGTGTGTGGTGGTGGTGGAGTGTGGTGGTGGTGGAGTGTGGTGTGGGACATGGTGGAGTCCGTGGTGGTGTGGTGTGGTGGTGGTGGAGTGTGGTGGTGGTGGAGGAGTGTGGTGGTGGTGGTGGAGTGTGGTGGTGGTGTGTGGTGTGGGAGTGTGGGAGATGGTAGAGTGTAGTGGTGGGAGATCGTGGGGTGTGGTGTGGGACATGGTGGATGCCAACAACTCACCACCACCACACATACCTCATCTATCGTTCTGGCATCCATTGCGCATCATAGAGACACAACATGACAATACAGCCAACATGATGCAAAATGGTAGTAGACATACCTGATTCTTGAAGTGGATTTGATGTTACCTTTTCTGTGTTGATAGAAACAATCTAGATCAAGCTTGAGATTTTTTTTGTTGTAAGACAACTAATAATTGAACATACCGCAATGGCATGTTTTGGTCTCGTAACATTGCTCGCTTTTTGCTTTGATTGTAAGTTCGGATTGAATGTGTGGTCTAGAGGAACCTGATTTGGTTATTTCCCTATCATCTTCATCATCCCTGTCACTTTTACTATTTTCCTCCTCGTCAGGTTGGATTTGCCTATGCTTTCTCTTGGGTCTAGAAGAACTGGCCTCGGCTTTCTCATCGGGAGTTTTATAATAATCCGAGAAGCTCTTCCAATCTTGACCTCCCCTTTATATGCGGATAATAAGCCACCGCCAAAGTTCCAGAGCCATTCCACCCCATGTATGTGGCTTCCCCTGTAATTCTTTTGTAAATTTGCATGAACTCTTTGTATTGTTCATTGCCTCGATTCTTCAACTGTACAAGAAAAAACATATGCCTTAATTTTTCGGTTTGAACAAAACATTCGGGGAAAATACTGTAGCCAGATTTATTTGGAACTCTGTCACCCCAAAGCTTCTTTAGATCTTCGTGGGGCACAATCTCTTGTTTGAGGAGAGATTTCATCATGTAACCAGTGGCCTTCAATTCCGACTCCATTAGGGTTCAATCGGCAAGAAGCGGCAAAAAAACAGAGGAAGAGGTGATTCTTTCTTAATTCAAAAAGGTGGACAATGACGTGGCATAAAATTCAAAATAACCGACGCTCATTAATTCGCACTCCCGCAATCTCCGCTTCGGTATGCACCACCCGATTCTACCACAAAGGTGGTGCCAAAATGTGGCGTCAAAATGCACGTTTTTGATACACCACACCGTGCTTTTACCCGCATTGGAACAAAATGTCAGGCCAACAATGCATGCTCCTAAAGCTTGACTTTCAGAGAGCATATGACACTATTGATTGAAGGTTTTTATAAAAGGCCATGGCACACCTTGGGTTTCCAGAAACCATATACAACAAAATTTGGAGCTTTAATGCTAATGCCTCATCTGCCATAATTATTAATGGTACTCCATCAAAGCCTTTTCAATGCCAAAGAGGAGTGAGGCAAGGATGCCCACTGGCCCCATATCTATTCTTGATTATTGCTGAGATGGTCACTAGGATGGCAGTTAGTTTACAGGAAAGGAAACTAATTAATAGCCTTAAAATGCCACAAGGGGATGAAGACTTCACAATAATGCAATATGCTGATGACACATTTGTGTTCCTTAAATTTGGAGATAACAGTTTACCTAACTTCCTGGAGGCAATAGAAAAATTTGGGGCTGCAGCAGGGGTTATGCTAAACAAAGCCAAAAGTGCAATAATTTTTGACACCAAAGAGACAACTATCCATGGCATTAAGGTTCTGGATAATAGGGCAGCTACAAAGATCTTGGGGATTCCTCTGGCTCTTAATCACTCTTTACATGGACTGTGGGAACCTATAGTTTCCAGAATTAAAGAAAAACTTCACAGGTATCCATCCACCCTATCTCTGGCTGGGAGAGTTGAAATTGCTAATTCTGTGATTTGTAGTACACATGTCTTCTTCTCCTCAGTTCTGGTAGGAGATAAGGCCTCTTACAACCAAATTGAAAGGATTATTAGGAAATTCATATGGCAAGGGTCACATAAAGTAGCATGGTCAGACCTGGTCAAACCAAGGAAAGAAGGAGGTCTCGGCTGTAAGGACTTATTTGTACAAGCTCAAGCCTTAGCTGCCAAGATGGTGTGGAGAGCTCTATATCTCAACAGACCATCCCCGGCACTCAAGCTAATAAGATATTGGCTGCAATGTTCTCACCCTGTTGGCAGTGCCACTCTCAAGCATTGCCTACCTGATTCAGCCTTCTTTCAGCTGACTCCTGGCTCTGGAATATCCAGAATCCTGGATGCTTGGAATAATGCTGCCATTAGGGTTTTTTTGAGATTAAAAAAGGGCCTTCAAAACATGCCAACTAAGCTAAATGAAGATAAATGAACTACCAATCAGAAATCAGAGCCTGACGGGTCCAGTCAGCAAAACTGTTATAACTAACTCACTGGATCACATTTTCTAGCATAACTATTGATAGAAAAGTCCAAATGAGCTCTCGTTTAGTGCAATAGATAGATCTCGTTGAGATCTTTCCAATCTTAGGTGCTTTGCACATATTTCAACCACTTATGATTGTCAAAACTACAAACAATATGGTTTTTACCATTTTTTACTATCCTACAGGGCTAAAAGATATGCAAACTACCCAAGATTGGAAAGATCTCAATGAGATCTATCTATTGCACCAAACAAGAGCTCATTTGGACTTTTCTATCAACACTTATGCTAGAAAATGTGATCCAGTGAGTTAGTTATAACTGTTTTGCTGACTGGATTACTAGTTCTGTTTTCTGATTGGTAGTTCATATAGCTTAGTCAGCAATTCTTAGAAGGCCCTTTTATGATCTCAAAAAATCCCTAATGATTATGTTATAGGCCACCTGTTTTGGATGCTAGGAGCAAAGATACAAATTTTTTTTGGCACCCTGAGCTAGCTTCTGAAGGCATTGGTTGCTTAGCCCTTCAACATCCACAGAAGTACATGCAATGGTTCAATGCAGGTATTAATAAAATTGAGGATCTCAGGGACCCTTCAAACAGATGGCTCACTTGGGAGGAAGTTAAGAACAGAACTAAAGGTTCTGAAATAGATAAAAAGATCTACCACCTCATTATGGAGCATGTGGGAGGATATCAGGAGCTCAGCCAGAACAGTAATCAATGGCAGTTGAATAAGAAAGAAATTTATTCAGTCAAAGAGATCTACAAGGCCTTACTTGAAAGGAAACCATCCAAAGCTACTCTATTATGGAATTGTGAGGAAGATAAACTAAACTCGGTTTGTGCAAAGGGATGGAAGGTTTATACTGCTGCTAGGATCAAAACATTTAAATGGATAGCCTTGCATCAGAGCCTAGCCACCAATCAGAATCGAGCCAAATATGACCACACTGTATCAAGCCAGTGCAATTTATGTGGGGAAACAGAGAATTCAAACCATGTCTTTATATGCAATTGGCTACTGGATTTTTGGAGCTGGACAGCACAACTAAATAAGGGAGTGCCAACTACTAATGACCTACTTTCCTTTTGGGACAATGGTAGCAGATTAGTCAATACTATGAGAACCCTGACCTGCTGGGCTATATGGTTACACAGAAACAGAGTTATGATTGGAGGTCATGCACCATCTATGATTTGGCTGAAAGGAACCCTTCTGGACCTTATTCAAATCTCAGCTATTGCCCACAAAACACTAAAGGGGAAAAACTATGACAGAGAATGGGACAGTATTGGTTCTTTTAAGGGACCTTTTGAATTCTTTGTACTTAAACTAACATTATCTGATGATGTTTTGCACAGATGCCATGAGGAGACTCAATAGGGTAGGAGGTTCTACCAGAGGAATGGGGCAGGCAGAAAATTCGGATGAGGAGGACGCCATGCTATCTCATGCTGAATTGGAGAACATTTTTATACAGCTGAAGCAAGAAATGATCCACGCACTGGCCATCAAAAAGTTATTGAAGAGGAAAGAGGTTTGGAGGAATAACGGGCTGAGGCCCTTTTTCTTGAATCTTTTTCATACATGGCAGCAAAAAAGGGAAGCACATGTGCTCCTTTTGTTGGATTTCACCAATTTCCCATGTGAGGAGCTTGATTCAATGCTGAATATCTTTGGTAGACACAGGGTGGAAAACCTGACCATACAGGATTTGATTGCAGCACAAGAGGGTTTTCAAGTTCCAAACTAAATTTCTGATACAACTATCTTTATAAGTTTAAACTCTAAAAGTTGTATTTACTCCATGATTGGAGTTCTTTTTTTGGACATAGGAGAAGATATATCTCTGCATGCCTTTATTTGGTATATCATTTTCCAATGGATATACCTTTTTCTGATGTATTTATGTTAACATGAATATAAAAAATCCTTGCCTTCAAAAAAAAAAAAAAAAAAAAAAAAAAAAAGAAATGGCCACAAGATCAAACAGAACCAAGTCAATGTTTGCCACAAACCAACTGAATGGAAACTATGCCTTGTGACCGGATGGAAGACAATGACTCCGAAAAAGTCCTCCTTATGAATCAATTTGCCGTCAGCTTTATCAGGTGCTCATCCTCTATAAACACACTTACCAGCAGAAAGAAACTAAGCAAAAAGCTGAAGAAATGCTGAAGGAAACTGTGGCGGGTTTGGAAATCGGCATTCATTTTCTATTTGGATCCGATTAACCACCAAGATAGAAACCATTCAAATATCACAACTCTGCTACAAACTTCGTCCAGCAAAGATAGGGAAATTAATCCGCCCAGACCATTGCCACAGGAGCGCCAACTATTCATTCCAAACGAATCGCCATACTTGGAAGCACAGTGAGTTTCACCATCGCCACCATTACAGAGACACGAAGAAATAAAAAAGGCATAGCTTTTGCGCAGAAGCGGATAAAATGCGTTGAAGAAAAAGGCTACGGAGAGATAAGACTAGAAGGAGAGATAACTAGAAAGTACTGGAAAAAAATCACTCTGCCCAACACTCTCCGGTTGCAAACACTGTGCAAACACAAGATAAGCTAAGACGAGGATCCCATTGAAGCGCCTTCTCCCATCTCCGTTGCTATTTTCTGGCGTATTTTCTAATTTTCCTGGCCTTAGATTTTTGAAAGCAAAGATCCGACGGTGCAAAATAAGGCACATCAGATTTTGATGACATGGAAATTACACGTAGATAGGCTAGAATTGCACAAAAGGCTGTAGGCCCAGAAGGGCTGGTGTGCTAATAAAAAAAACTAGCAAAAAGGCACGCCAGAGGCTGTGGCTGAGCAAGACCAAGTTAAAAACCATTACAAGGGCCAAACAAAATGCATTTTAAAATTTCATATCTTGCTTGTGCAATGAAAGGTCTTTCTATTGTAAACATGAATTTTAGATGGTACCATTACTTTATTTATTTTGATGGGCAAGAGCATAGGTTGTTGTAGGCATTTGTAATGGTTATTGTGTTACAAAGAAGAACGAGGGTAAGCAATCTATAGGGCATCCAAAAAAGAGAAGTCATGTGCAAAAAAGAAATCAAATTAACTAGTTTCGCCTGAAAGAAGAGGCAGAGCTGGTCACTGCAATTGTAGAGCAGCAGGAAGCACCATGATCCATCAGAAGAAGTCTCTTGATCTAGAATTTGGTGCATTTGTCAAAAAAAAAACCATATAGGATAAAAATGCACATGTTTCTTGTAAAAACTAATGTCTTCATCTTCAGTATTTTGTTGTTCCCTTGTTCCATCATGTACCCGTTCTTGATTGGCCCGCAAAAGCACAGTTACACATGGTCAAATTCATGCTCTTTGTCTTTCTTCGCATTTAATTCAAATCTGTATGCTTTACGCTTATAAAATCAAGGCGTCGGTTGCATTTGCTTATTCCTTGGAGCATGTCTAAGATTTTCATTTCGAAGCTTTCTTCATATGGCTTGTTTGCTCTAGGACTTTAACAAGGTAATGTTTGTTAGATATGTAGGTTTGGGGTAATTGGACTTGTGGTTGTTGGCTAAGCTTTTTCCTTTTTATTTTATAGACATTGTTCCTTGGTTTTGCTTGGCATGTCTTTTTTCATGTTGCATTTGTATTTCATTGGAAGAGACATTAAATTTTAGGTCCGGGCATGCCTTATTTCAATTTTCATATAGGACAAGGGGGTGACCTTGTTTTCATTATGTTAAATATTTGTGACCATGACTTTGCTATATCCTACCACCATATGTTCAAACTCATCTCCACTGCTGCATTCATGTACAAATGAGAATAATTTCAGTGGACCACTAGTAAACGTATGTGTGCTTGCTATTGGAGCACAAAAATTTTGATATTGATGAAGCTGCTTGCTGTTGCTTCAACTACTTTGAGGAGGCATCTTGAATATAAGCGGCAAGAAAGATTTATGGGATGACACATATTATTCACCGTAAATAATCTTCTCAACTTCTTACAACATCAGAATACTCCAGGGCACCCTAAAAGTTCTACTGGGCACCCTAACATTGTCCAAGTTATAATAATATTTAATATTCACACGGGGGCATATTCACACGGGCATATTCACACGGGGGGTGACTCCGGGCATCGAGAGCTGTTGGATAGGCATATGCACCCTTTATTCCTTGATCTACACCGCACATAAAGTTCCTCGTTTGTGGGGTATGCATGTACAAAATTTGCCATACTGTATAAGAAGATTTGCAAAATACTATAAGATTTAAGGTAATGTACTATATGGTGTTCATTTTGTACATGTGAAACATAATTTTAGGGGCTCTCGCTGCCCTACGTCACCCCCCGTGTGAATATGCACCCAAACCAAAGGGGGTTTTCAGGGGGAATTTAATTATAATTGTGAAGGTTATGGTTTGTATTATGAAATTTTTTTTGGCCCCTTCGGGGCCTTGGAAAAAATTATTCATATTTCTAAAAGAAAAAGATCGACATATAATAAGAACATAAATTTTGTGCTATAATCACATTCTTAAGGTTTTCTATTGCATAAAAAAGGAAAGGATAGTGGTTGGACCATATCCTAAGGCAGATAAAACTCGGATATACACATATTGCCACAAATGAACATCATATGCCATAATTCCACATTCCGCGCTATAAATAATGTTCTTATGTAGTCATGTGGCAAGATATTTGCAATGAAAAATAAATTCTATAATCCACATTCTATGCTACAAAAAATGTTGGTATGGATTTGGAGTTCTTTTTATGAAGTCATGCACAACACTGGAAATGCTGAGGAAGGAATATCTAACATTCTTTATAAAGAACATAACATCTGGATAAAGGACATGACATCACTTTCACCACTTTGGTTATTGCTAGGCTAGATTTCTATTTTTAAGAATAGGATTCATGTGGAGTTCCTCTCTTCTATACCGGTCCCAACTAACAAACTAGCATATGAGATCTTAAAACTCCAACTATGAAACTAGCACACAAGATTTTAAAAATGAGAAAGTTGAAGCACATGTATATATAACCAGCAAAAGGTATTCCTTATTTTACAACCTTGTGGTGAATTGAATTTCTAACAAGGAGCGTGTAAACTTTCTTTCTTCCTCCTTGTAAACTTTCTTTCTTCTTCCTCCTCGGCTTTTTTTTTTGCTTCTGCATCATGAGATTGATTGAGAAATTAAAAGTATTCTTTCATTTTTTCTAGAAACAAAAAGCTTTTTAATATGGCATTGCACATGAGGAATGGGAGAAACAAGCTTGCAAGTATGACAAGAACACTAATAAAACTCAAGGCATACCGAAAAACGGTAATAAGGGCGTATGCATGGTGAAAATAAAAACTCAATGCAAACAAATGCTTACTTCACGATCGCAATATCTAGCATAACCCATGAATTTCGTAGACTTCTAGAATGCCGCACCTCAACAATATAGTACATTTGCATTAAGAATATCCCGCAAACCGAGTTGTAAATCGTCTGGGCCCCGCATAGAAGCAAAGGAAAAATGAGAGTTTTTCTACTTATGTAAAAGCCTTCTCATTTGACGCTAGTACATAAATCCCTGGCCTCTTGCATCACAGGTTTACCTTTTGCTCTCAGTTCGAAGCCCCATCATGAGGCTGGAAAGTGCCATAAGGCCTCCACGAGGCGGAGGGCACTGTAGGGTTTAGGAAGCAATAGAAATTAATTACCAAGAAGCCAAATCAAACCGATGGGAGCCGATGCCCCCGTGATTTGCCCAAAAGAGGCCAACATTTTGAGGTAGAAGAAGCGTAAGAGCTCGGTACCGCGGCTGCAGAATAATTCATCCAATTTTTTAATATCAGACATGCTGCATTGCACAAGTGTTTCTGGCGTAAATCGTGAATCAAATTAAGGTCGTTTTGAGAAGCTAGGACTTAAGAGGTTGTCTCTGGCGGGCCGTAAGGGAAGCCATATCTACTTAGTAGGATTTTCTCTGTGTAGATTCATTCGAATACTAACTGGCGGCAAGTCGAGATTTACCCCCTTGCAATATCACCGCCATGCTCTCATACCAGACCTACCAATCAATAATAATGCCCACACAAAATAACCGAAATAAAAAGCGATCTGCATTAGGAAAATGAGAAAAACCCCACATGCCCATATGTGGGATAGCTCGGGTTCAAGTTCATATGGAGCTCGATATAAATTTCTCAGCTGTTAACACAAATGCATTGCAGAAAGGAGGCTTTAAACAGCCAAGTAGAATGTCAGATCCGGCCTACCTGATGCAAATGGAGCAACTGAGGTGACAGCTGCTGAGGCCACGAAGAGAGTGCAACAAGGGCAACGATGATCCGGAGCTTGAACAGGCTGCTATAGGAGACGAAATGTGGCCGTAACCGCCGAGAGCAGCAACCTGGAAGAGCTGGAGCTGGAAGACCCAACAAGAGAAGCCTCTTTATTCTGCTTTTACCCCTACCGACCAAGCAACCAAAAGAAAAGGGGCCCATACGGATTTATCACCGTAACTGCACCACAAACCGAAGTTTGACTCTTGTTTCCCCTTGTAAATGCATGGGGACTAATTTGTTCCCGTGTTGGCCGAGTGCAAAGATCGGCAAGCTGGAAGAGCAAAAGAATGGAAACCCTAGAATACATGAGCTCGTCATCTGCATGTTGGCTTTTGATTTTAAAAAACAATTACATGGGCTATGGAAATAGGGTGTTTATTGTGAGCCCTTGATTAAGGACTCACGACTCCATCTTGGCCATTAACATAACATGATGGCACAAACATGGGTCTAAACCATTACAAATATAAAATTAGGAAGTGAAAATACAGTGCGCACTCTAGATGTACGCATTAGTACACCTTGCAAAATACGGCCACCAAATCATATAAAAACCATAGGGAAAAATGTACAAAAATACAAAAACAACCCCCCGTTATTATGCTACATATTAATAGTTCTACTTTGGATTTGATGGTGTTTGTTTGGGATGAGCCCATGCAATAGTTTATATCACAACATGTGTGACATTAAGTGAGTTAATATGTGAATGGAAATAAACTAATAGCAATTAGAAATCCAATTGCATGGGATTGGCTTCATGAGCTAATTGTTCAACATGCCATGATATTGAAAAATGCAAGCAGTGCCTACATGTGTCAACTCTTTGATTATGTTGTTTGGCATAATGTAAGTGGAGAAGGTTGTTGAATATTTACACTTTACAACATTATGTAGTATGTTCTTAGCATGGCGACCATCGATCCTTGCATAGCCATAAAAGGAACATTTCAATCTCTATGTCATCAGTCACAAAACAGCCTTTTCAGTCCTTTTTTAATTAAGTACTTTGCACAATATAGTTGGCAATAGGGCAGATCAGACCAAATTTATAGGCAACTACTATAATTTCTAGCACTTCAGTGGTGGCATGCAAGCTATAGAAAAGTACATGGTGCTTGCTAAGGAGGCAAGGCAAGTTTTAGATGACCTCCTAGTTCATGATGTTATGTCTTGGATCACATGATGTAGATCAAATATATGCATGATGAAGCATTGAAATACTTTGATGAGGTGCAAAAGGATCACATAAAGAGAGAACAGCAGGAAAACATAACAACACAATGGGTTGGATGCTTAAGAGATGCCTCTGATTGATGTAGCCTATGTAGCTGGTGAGACTCGCACAAAACAACGTAGAGGATGCAAGCAATGGCTTTTCTGTTGCGTATTCCAACATGAAACCCATTTCAAAGAGATGTAGAAAACCAAAGCACCAAACGACCACTTCATAGTTTTCTTGTATCAAGTGCAGATGATAAACCACCTGCTGCAGGCCCATCCTATTCATCCTATTCAGGAAGAGACCAAAATAACCCCTTCTAATACTAAAAATGCACTGGCAAGACATACAAGTTATAATGCTTCAAATTTGGGCTTTAAAAAAGTAAGCTCCTCAACAGCAACAGAACATGCAAATTATAATGCTTCAGCTTTGAGCATTACCGAAGTAGACTCTTCAACAACAGATGCAAATGTGGGTGAGCTCAACACGTTTGTTTCTAACATGGATCTCTCCTTTGCAAATGTTTCTAACATGGATCTCTCCTTTGCAAATGTTTGGGCCTAGAGAGCGTCTCTGCCTTGAAAGCATTTTTAAATCCCATCCCAAGGCATGTGTAGTCATCTTGTCTAGGACACTTGATACAAATGAAGGGCAAAAGCTTCTGAAGCCATTCTTAAAACTTGGACAAATGTCCTGGGCTGGATGGCATCCCTGTGGAGTTCTTTCAGACTTATTGGGAGTGGGCTGGTGAGTCTGTGTACCAGGTGTATCTTGAGTTGCTGCAGTCTTCTCACATGGATAGGATCTTGAATACCGCATGCATTTCCTTGATTCCTAAGGTTAAGCAGCCTTCTACTATTAATGATTGGAGGCCTATATCCTTGTTGTCCTCTGTGTACAAGATTATTGCGAAAGCCCTGGCCGAGAAGTTGAAGCCGGTGTTGACTTCTTCCATTAGTAAGGTGCGACCGGGTTTGTTCTGGGAGGAACATTTTGACTAATGTTGCCGCAGCTTATGAGGGCCTTTATTGGGCAGAGAACAGGTCAAGGCATTGCCTATCTTAAGCTTGACTTTGCCAAAGCTTATGATAGTGTCCGCTGGGGAGTTCTTTGCGCCATGATGTTAGCGTTGGGCTGTGGTCCACGCTTTCTGGCCAAATGATCATGAAGTGAAGCCGCATAGGTCAGCCACGGGCTACGGTGGTGTGCTGGGTGAACCCCCCGCCTTTTTCTCCTTAGGCAGAGGGTGCGTCGGGGGTGCCCTTTGGCACCATTTTTGTTTACGACAGGGCGGAGGCCTTTGCCTCGATTGTTTTTGGCCGCGGTGGGAGGAGGGGGTGGTGGATGGGCGGATGCGGGATGGTAGTCATTAGACATTATTAACCGGTTCGCCAATGACACTTTTCTCTTCTTGGTGGCGTAAGAGAGGAATTTGCGGAATGTGAAGGGTTTCTTTGGATACTTTCTCCTTGGCCTCGTGCATTCTTTTGAATTGAGGTAAATGCTCCGCATTATGGGCCCGGATTGACTCGCCTCCCCCCTTGTTTGGCTCTATTCCCTTGGAAGGTGCTTCCGTGTAATGTGTGTACTAAGTCATTTGGGTATTCCCTTTGGAGGGATGTTTCCATGGGGAGGGTGTGGGATGAGATTTTGCTGGGATTGCAGAAACACCTCAATTGGTGGAAGGGTAGCAAGTTGTCCATGGCAGGTAGGATCACTATTGCCAAGTCAGTACTTTGTAGCACTGCTCCTGAGGGTAAGATACAGGCTTTGGATAAGATTGTTCGAAATTTTGTGTGGGGCGGGGATGATGAAGGGGCGGTTGTTAAAGTGGCTTGGTGGAAGTGTCTCCGCCCCCGGGAGGATGGGGGCTTGGCCATTCTGGATTTGGCACTGCATAGTAAGGTGTTGGTCTCTAAGTTTATTTGGAGCATTCTGCAGGATGGAGCATCTTCTCCTGGTGCGGCACTATTGTGGCAATCTCTTCGCCATTGTGTGGCATTTGGAAAGTCGTCTGTGCATGTAGAGTTGCCCTGGGCACTGTTGTATGGTCTCCGGCCTTTCCCACATGCATCCCCTTTTCTCACGGGGGTGTTGCGGGCTTGGGATCACGTGCGTGTGCTCTTCCAGCTAGATTATGCCTCAGTTTATCACCACTCTTCTCCTTTCTTGTGGGTTCCTCTACCTCCTGCGTACTTGCCCTTGCTGTTTTCATGCATGCTCGGACGCAGGCCCGTTGGAGGCGAGCTGCTGTGCTCACCTTGGAGGATTGGTATTGGGATGGTCAGCTAGCTTCGTGGGAGTTCTTTCGAGCTCGCTTTCGCCTGAAGGACAGTGACCGGGCTATCTGGGAACAAGTGGCGGGGAGTATTCCGCTACACATACCTATAGTCCCTCAGGGTGATGTGGTGGTGCAGGTTTGGAAGGTTCATCCAGATGTTGTATCTTCTTGTTTTGTGCGGTCTTGTTACCGGGTGTTGGCTATTCATGACACTCTGCCCCCTTCAGGCAAGTGGTCTCTGCAGCTTCCGGGTTCTCGATGGCGCTCGGTTTGGACGTGGACATGGAGCTCACTTCCCCCACCGAAGGTTCGGGTGCTTATGTGGCAGGTGGTGCACCGCTGTATCAGGGTGAATGTCCTTGTGAGTCAGTTTAGGCCGGGTGTGAGCCCTCTTTGCCCTTGTTGTGGCCTTCATCGTGAGACTGTGGAGCATTGTCTGGTTTTATGCCCTCATTTGCAGGTTGCCTGGGATTGGGTCAGGGCTCTGTTTCAGGTGAGATTGAATAGCCAACAATTGCTGCTTCATGTGTATCCTGGTGTTTGGCCGCTCGTACGGCAGCAAGCCTTGCATCTGTGCGTGGCTTGGTTGGTGTGGTTGATTTGGAAGCGGCGGCGGTTGTGGATCTTTCAGGGGATTCAGCAGCCTGCAGCCTCTCTGATTCCTCGACTCAGGTACAAGCTATTTCAAAGCTTTTTGGTGTTCCCGGGAGTAGAGCGGAAGTTTTCCATTTGGCGGGACTTCTTGGGTGTGGTAGATGGTGATGGTCAGTTTGTACAGCAGTAGAGTTGCAGTTGTTGTGGAGTGTCGAGGTATCACTGTCTCTTTGGGGCAGTTCTCCTTCCTCCTCACGTGCTTTGTAACATTACCATTCTTTTAATATATTGCTGACACAGTTCTTCAAAAAAAAAAACTTGGATTTCAAGTAATTGCAGCATCACCTGATGTGCCATTTCTCTTAAATGGCATGCCTGCACGACCGTGGCTGAAAGAGCTTAAGAAAGGAAAGGTTGATCCTGGTGAAATATCTTTTAGCCAAAACCTGTCAAACATTCTTCGTCTTGCTGCTCTTTACAAGTACGGGGGAATTTACTTGGACAGTGATGTAATTGTATTAAAAAATAGTGGTGTTCTGCATATATGGGTTGCCACATTTCATCCCATAGAAGAATTATTTTCAATATGTTGTTCGAGCATCGTTAATGCCCAGACATGTAGCACACAGTTTCCAGAAAAAGCCTGCAACTCACCAGACCAAGTATGATGCTGCTCACTTTAATAGCACCGCATTACCCTAGCTACTCTAATAAAGTTGACAAATGTGAAAGATATAAATACATGTTAAAACTGGGATTAACCTCCATCAAAACAATTCTGAGAAAAGAACAAAGCCCCAAGACTTAAATAAACCAAGTATCTTTTGTATAAATGCAAATGGGTGGAAGACATCAAGCTTGCCAATGGATTTGAACCATACATGCAGTGTGGAGGACAATCTAGAGAATGCCAAATATCATTTTAATAGTCCAGAATTTCTAATATATATGACCATAATCCCAATTGCAAACAATCTCTTAATCTAACTACTACATGAACTGAACATACCTTGCTTTTGACTGCAAAATTGAGTGCATCTGAAGGTCTCGCATCGCACTCAATAATTTTCGGATCACAACTGGATTCATAGATTCAGAACCCTGATGTTCATAAACAGGCACAGGAGCTCTTTCCATCTGTTCAGTGATCCATTTCAACAGAACGGCCTCAAGGTTCTATAAGGGTCTTCTGTCGGAAGAGATGTAATGGAAAACATATAATGGAAGAAATAAAAGATTGACACATCTGGCAAAGTGCTAGATGAAATCCCTGAAGCATATAACCCTGGTTGAAGCAAAAAAGCAAGCATGGTGACATCGGGCATGCATTACAAATGACAAAATGCTTAAAGAAAAATCCTTAGAGAAAAAACCTGGCTATGCACAGAAGGAGAGAAAAAACTCCAAGCCGGTGTCGCTGAGAGAAGGCAATTCTGGCAAGGCGCGTAGGTAAACATTGGCACTTGAGTTCTATTCATGCATACAGTTGTAGCTTGTTCCATCATTGCCTCATAATTTTCAGAGTTTGCTTGAAATACGGCTCCACAAATGGAGACAGACAGAGACAAAACCATTTCGGCTAGAGTTTCCACTTCTTGGCTTCATAGAAAATAAAGGCGTAGGAAAATAAGAGCAAAATAATATACACTGAATTAAATTGGATACTAAAAGATGGTGAAATGTCATTTACGTCTTTTTCAATTTCAATATTAGTGCATGAATGGAATATTTTAGGAAAAACATAATTGTAATTGAACACCATATGATAGGATACACGCAGCATTTATATACTATCTGCTGAACTGTGCTGTTATTGTGAATTATGGTGGTTAAAACAAATGAAAAAATCAGTTAAATACCTAAGCAAAAAATTCATAATAGTAAGCAAACAAGCGTTTTCTTGAGCATTTTGATCGACGTTCTAGTTAAATGTTTTTCAGTAACGAGCTCTTGGCTATTTGGAGAATGGAAGATGAGATAGGGAATTATTATGTCTAGATTTGAGAGAAGGGTGAATAAATTGCAGAGGGTCATCAAAAAAATAAGTCCATGCACTACCAAGCTTGTGCAGAGCAGGGACAAGCAAAAAAATAAGTCCATGCACATGTTTTTACCCATTTTCGGAACCCAATTTAGTCACTTTCATAGGACAATCTCTAAAAACCTAACACGTATATTTCCTGTATAGTTTAAGCTAGGCAGAAGGGGCCTATGAAAATCTAGATTTCGTTTGGACAAATATAAAGAAACCTACAGATTTTGACTGGAACACTTCTTGGAATTTTTTTCTTCTTAATTTCAACATGTAAAATGCTAATGTTTTTAGGAACTCGGCACACACTGGCCATTTTCATACTGGAGGCCACATTTGGAGTCAGTAATTAATCTGAGTTATATTTGGTGTCAGTATGCAGAAGCTAGAAACGTTTGAATTTCCATACATCTCTCTTCACTATAATTTCCTGCTCTATGGCCTTGCATGGGCCATGTTTCCTAATTGCCTTTTTTTCCAACAAAAGTTACAAATTCAGGATGGAATACACACCAGATTAAACTGATACAAATTGCCAAAGTAATTATATTTTGTCTGTCGACTTAAGGACTACAGTCGATAGATCTTGTTTTGTAGTAGTTGTCTTGTATTTCATACTATATGGTAGTTGGTCGGGCGGCGCAATAGTGATAGATCTTGTTTTGTAGTAGTTGTCTTGTATTTCATAGTATATGGTAGTTGGTCGGGCGACGCAATAGTTAGACTCTGTTCTGAACTGTTAACTTAGCAAAGTTAAGAAATTGAAGTGGAGAACAAACAAGGGTTTCTAAAGCAATCTAGTTGTAGACCTAGAAGCAGGCGACCCATTGAACACTTTATTTCTACAGATCTTCATATCATGTATATTGATGCTGCTTCGTGTCCAAGTGGACTGAACCATTTAGCTAAGTAATGAGAATCCTTGGTTAAGCCAATGTCAAGGCTCATTCAGTGAATTTGTTTGGTGTTAAATGGCTTCCAACAAATCCTTGGTGAAGTATGGGAACAGAACCATTTAGCTAAGTAATGAGAATCCTTGGTTAAGCCAATGTCAAGGCTCATTCAGTGAATTTGTTTGGTGTTAAATGGCTTCCAACAAATTGCACGACACAAAATAAAGATAAACACAATACAATTACGATCCAACGAGCATGAACAATGATTTTTTATCAATAACCAGATCCTAGACTTTGCATCAGATTTTCTTATTTTATCAACTCAAGCTCTAATGTGTGGAGATTATCCAATGCATTCATATGCTCTATCTGACCATACCATTATCATGTACAGATCTCCTGCATGTTGGTTGGCCTACACAGCCTTCTGATAATATAAATCTCTGTTACATTTGGACCAGCGTAACATCGACAGGCTATTGCCAATATGATCTACAATTTCCATTTCTCTAAACATCATGTTGGCAAAGGACTATCAGATTCTGATGTCAAAGGGAAAACTGATGAAATAATTCTGCATGACTACATGTACAGGATCTGAGGTGCCGCCATAATAAGATAGTAAAAGATAAGTCCAACATCACTATTTGAGTTCTTTTCTTGCGTTGTTCTTTACATCTCCATAGACATCCAATGTTCAACTTAGGGTAAGGAATGTTCATCTAACAAACATAGAGCATGTCTCCAAAATCTGGAATCAAAGATCGCGCTCGACTTTGCATTTTTTAAAAGTACGAAAATGGAGCAGGACGTTGCTCTCACATGCGGGGCATCTAGGATACATACATGAGACACCTTTTATAGGCAGTGAGCATGGTCATGGCATCCGATTCTCCATCTCCAGCAAACTCGTCTTGCCTTGAATTTGGAAAGTCCAAATGAAGAACATGCTGTTAATGAAGGCCAACAAGTAAAATTATGTGGAGGTTGATAATAGCAAATTATGCTATGGCATTGTGTTGCTCACTGTAACAATTAAACAAAGGAAGAGTTCAATAGAATGTTTCTCACGATCCTTACCTTTTCTCTTGTCACCTTATCTCACGTAGCTGGAGAGGGCAAGCATTTGCCATAGCTGCTTACAAAAAAGTTAGACTGGAAATTATTTCAAGGGGGGGAAAGTCAAATGAAACAAAGCATATGTTTCTTATCTGCCATCACCAGCTTATGTTCTGCTTCTGAAGCTTTACTTTCTCGAACCCTAAATCCTACTTCAAGTGTAAATCATATGCTGGCGAAGGATTGAAGCAAGATGCTGCTTAAAATAGGGAATACGGATTATCCTGAAGAAATAAACTGCCTTTGAATGATAAAAATGAGTCTACCTTACTGATAATACTGGGAAACGTCATTGTACAATGCGAATCAGGAAAACATGATATCCTCCAGAACAAATCACGGATGGCAAATTTCTGATCCTGCAAGAGAAAATATCAGTATAGGGCCTTAAAAAGAGTGTCGGATAAATAAAGCTAATCCAAAAATGACCTTATCTGCCATAGCCGCAATATCCTGTGCCAAACGCCATAGCTGGAGCTTCAAAAAGTGGAAGAATCGAGCTTTTAAACAGGGAGGGGGCATGCACACCTCCCCACATGCAACAACAATACACATGCAGCGCATGCAAGAAATGTTACGAAGTAAGAATGGCAATAGCCGGAGCTTCGCCGTGGATTTTGTTTCAGCACTATAGAATGAATAACAGATATAGCATTCCCGCTTAAACTTGCTTTCGATGGCTAGTTTGTATTATCCGGCCCCCCCCTACTGTATTATCCGGCCTAGACACCTATAGTAGTATCCGGCCCCCCCCTTTGGTACTTTCTGGCCCCCCCCTTTGGAAGAATCCGGCCCCCTCTTCTACATCGTCAAAAATACCATTATTCTAAATTAAATCAAATTATTAACACCAATTAGGTATGTTGTGGACAAAACTGCCTGTTTTGAGCGGCAGAGCAGATCGAAACAGGTGCGGATGCATGGAAGGGGGGCCGGTTTCTTCCAAAGGGGGCGTAAACCACCAAAGAGGGGGCCGGATGCTCTGATGAGGTCGTCGGCCCGGTTTCTTGGTCGGGGGCGGATAATACAGCCCTCCCCTTTCGATAACAAAAAAAATGTCCCCCGAATTCTGATTAAAACGAGCTTGTAGCTGAGATTTTCAGTAGAAGAAACGAGGTCTTTCATTCGATGAGAAGAGGGAGCAAACGTTGGAAATATATTTCATGAAAGCCAGGATTTCTTTCTGGTAAAGGAAGCGAAGCAGGGGAGAGAAACGGCATAGGAAGTTGCTAAACCCATTCACATCTCCGTGTATTTTTTTTTTGCCTTTTTCTAATTTTCATAGCCCTAGATCTTATAAAATAGAGATCTAATGGTGGTAGTCAATGCCACGTCAGTATTTGGTGAGGTGGAGGCTCCACGTGGATAGCCTAGAATTGCAAGGAGGGTTGCACGCTTGGTTAGGCTGGCGTGCTAAAAATTAAAAAAAAAAAAAAAAAAAAAAAAAAAAAAAAAAAAAAAAAAAAAAAAAATGTATGCAGAGTCCAAACTCAATGATTCCAGGCCAAGGTCATGCAAGCCTGGGCCTAACTCCAGGCCAAGGTCATGCAAGCCTGGCCTAACTGTTGGACAATCACAGACTTCGGCCATAACTAGCAGATCCAAGATATAGAAGAAAAGGTCATGAAGATAGACAGTTATAGCTATTTTATGCAAGGTTGGCAACCAAATCTCAAATCCTTAATCAATATTTCTGGACTGCTTTTGCTCACATTCCTCCCTATACAAAACTTCAGCTCAAATGGGCTAAGCCAATTCCAGCTTCTTGCAGAAATGCTTGCTATTAAAGTTGTACAGAGGCCAAGATGTCGATTTATTTCCATACGATCTAATCTCCTGAGTGAGGCTAAAGGGCGTATAAACATTCAAGAATGGAATAAGCAAGTGTATACTAATAGCAAACTACATTTAGGCTCGGTGTTGGAGCTGAGAAGCAGGTATGAAACTAGGCACCCAATGGTTGAACAAATGCCCTCTCCTTTTTACATAATTTACAACTCTCCAAGCATCTGATGCCAGCAAATACTTATACTTCTGTTGCCTTTTTGTAACATCCTTTTATTTTGCTACATATTCTAAACGAGGTGCACCTGGACTACCACAATCGTCAGATTCGTCGATCCTACGACTCAGATCATATGCTGAGGCCTCTGGGCACCTCTCGTTTCGCTTATAGTCATTTATGATTGGAGGCGAAATACGATTTCACCTAAGGTTTTGAGGGAATATCGAACCTCTATACGACTTTGCCCAAGATTTTGGAATATGAAAGACGGGGGCTCGAACCTCTACCAAAATAACTCAATGTCCTAATAAGACTACTTTTACCAATGTACCTAGTGAGCTAATGTGATTATTTTTTATCTTGAATCTATGTTTTTTTTTTTTTTAATAACAACCCATTCAATTGTTTTAGGGATATATGGTGTACGGTTTCAGGAATTGTTATTTTTTTATCCATATCAAATCTCTCTGGAACCCCTGTTATTTTGCTACATATTCCTAACATGCCTGCATTTAATCATAAATATAGCATTCTCTTTTCATTCTCTAAGTGAATAAAAAGAGTGCGGCATAAGTAAATTAGAAACTTTACCATCACTAAGTTATATACGATAGTCTTGTGAGCGAATGCAACTCCTTTTGTTCACTATCCAAAGTAGCATGACTATACATATACTTGAATACTATAATAAATTGATAGCAAGCTACGTTAGAACTCCATAGTAAATGAACTCTATGGCAAGTTGCCATTCACCATGTGCCATGGGCTTATGTGCTTGTATTATTTCCAGTGATGCTGATCCAAAGCAGTATGAATGTACATCCGCTTAAGTATAAATTGATAACAAGCTATATTGCAACAGTAGATGCACTCTATGGCAAGTTGCCAAAGATGCACTCTTAGAGTTCTTCCTCGACACCACAAATTTTGAGCACTATTTTGAATATAAATTTTTGCTTAGAGTCAATAGGAAATGCTCCATGTTACATCCACTCTCACTTTGTTTGAATAACAGCCTGCAACTCTCTCTAAGGAATGGAAATCCTATTATACATGCTTAGACATGTTTTGTTCAAAGTTAAATGGATATCCATCAAAATCAGGAAATCGAGGGCATTAGGAAATTCCTAAGGGATCTTCTGATGGTGTCAATGCTAAACTGACGTTAGCCATTCTTACTCGCCACTCTTACTCTGTTTTAACAACAGCCTGCAACTCTTTCTAAGGAATGGATCGAGTTTCATCTATGGCATGATGTCAGCATGTGGATGGATGGATGAAGAAGATCGATGATGTGGTGGTCATCTAAAATATCATTATAGAATTATGAAATTTGATTATATCAAAACAAATTTCAATATGAAATTAGCTGAATGCGAAGTATCCATCGTCGATTGAAGATTTGACGATCCATGCACACTGGGTGTTGGAGCATTTTATACCGTGAAATCATGTAAAGCTACACTAGGAAAGAACAATGAGAAAAAGCTCCAACATTTATTACCAGATTAGGTTTTATGCTCATGGAGTTTAAAGGTCCACCTAAAGCAGCAAGTCAAGAAGGCTCAAAAGATCCTTGAATAGCAAGAAGGTAAGAGCGAACACATGAATTTACCAGTGCTCGTGAATTTGCCAGTGCCCAGTGCCAGTGAAGAAACGAATTTGCTAGTACCTTGCAATCTAGCTCAATTTTCGGACAGATTACTCGATTCACTCGTAGATATTCCTTGGCAATCACTTCAACATCTTTTCATTTCATAAAGATCAATAAACTTGATTCAAATCAGGTCTTTTGTTCTTCTAACAGCATTCCAGATGCAAACATTCGGCCTAAATCACCGGCTCTATGGCTAGGGTCAGGAGATTTGTGGAAATTTTCCTGCAGGAAATCTCTATTATCTTTAGTTTGGAAGAGAAGGGGATCTGGTAAATGGGTTGCAATATATAAGCGCGATGGGATTTCAATGAATTTGTCTGCCCAAGGATCCGCCCTTTTGTTCAGTATTACAGAGGGTTCTTGCTTCCATAAATACAAAAACACCATCTAAGCTAACTCGAAAACCATAAACATCTTCTCCGTGACTATTTCCTCCAGCAGGCTCCTTGCATGCATGGAGCTGCACGCAGTTGATGTACAGGTGGCCTTTTTACATGTGACGCTTCCTTCCAAATATACGATGCTCCATCATAAACAAGGTTTAAAATGAAACGCACTTATTTAAGAAGTGCGTTTGAAAGATTCCTTCTGAAAATTTATAAAATTCTGAAATCCCTCTAAAAAGGGCCTTTTTATTATCTTTAGTCCAAAGATTTATAAAATTGCTCGTGAAAACAGACATTTTAAGAAGACTTAGTATTAAGGAAAAACACACACACACAAAAAATTCCCATTGTAGAGGGGGAAAGAACTACAATGAAACTCAAAGATTTACTATGGGGCAAATTCGTATGAAGAAATTAGATGCTTTTGTACCTTGTCCCTGAAAATTTTTATATTAGTTGTTTTAGAAGACAGGAAATTTGTTATTTCACAACCATTTTGGCTGAACATCCTAATGGACCTTAAAACACATTGGGATCAGTTGAACAAACTTCTTGAATGACAAACCATTGTTTTTGCATCACATAGTATTACAATTACCAATACATCCACGATATTTTGTAGTTAAGCTGAAGTTTTAGTTGATGATGCAGTATAAATTTATACCGAGGATACAAAAATTGAAGTAATGAAGCCATGTGATTACATGCCCTCCTTTTTTATTCTCGGAGATGTATTTTTGAACGCACATACCAATCTACAACATGGTGATGCTCAGGAGATAGTCAATCTCCTTAGCAATGTTGAGCATATTCATCACAATTACGTCATCTGTAGCAGTGGGCACCATGCACATTTCTCTGGCAGTGAAGTATTCGTCTGCCTTACCCTTTCCTAAATATTTTGTAAATAAATAGGTAAACTTCTGAGGGGTTGCTACTCCTCGCTCCCCTCTGGATAAACCACGTGGTTTCCTTCTAGTCAAACACCTGTGTCACCATAATATTTTGGAGTTCTTTGCCTTTAGTAGCAATTTTTTAGATGCCTAAAGTGAAGTTCGCATGTATGTAGAGAAAAAAAAGTAGAAATAACAACATGATTCGACTACTTTATGCTCTAACATTGCATTACAAGCTCAGAAATTTTAGAACCGTTTTAGAACTTTTTAGACTAAAAAACTAAGAAAAGTGTGTAAAATTATCCCTTATGTGTGTTACTTTAGCGGGTTTTAGGTTGCCAAACCCTTTGGCGAAAGTAAGAAAGACCCCAAAAGATTTTACGATATATACTTTACCTCGATTTTGCATATATATATACATATATATATAAATGTTTTATATATATATGCAATTCGGTATAAATTTATACCGTTTCTCCGTATAGATTTATACCGCAAGAGTTCTCTTTTCTTCGGATATATATATGTAAGTATGTATATATATTATTATATATATATACACATATATGTGTATAAATTGATTGTGCGAAGGTTATCTGCGGTATAAATTTATCAGAGAGAGTTGTCATGGTATAAATTTATACCGAGAGAGCTCTCATGGTATAATGAGGGAGCTCTCACGGTATAAATTTATACCGTGGAAGCTCTCAGCGATGAATCGAGAGCTCTGCGGTATAAATTTATACCGCTGAAGTCTCTTAGCGGTATAAATTTATAATTTCGAGTCCATTTGCGGTATAAATTTATACCATGCGAACTCGGCATGTTATATCCGACAAAGACTACCTATTATGGTATAAATTTATACCACCGAAATTTATTTTGAAGATGTTATGTCCACGCATTGTCCTCGCGGTATACATAAGTCTATAGCAAGGCGGATGAGCAAATAAGAGCAAGTATATAAGGCGAAGAAGCGGCGTCTTGACTCCAACTTGTGCTTCAAAGTGTAAGTTTGTTCAATGAGGCATACTTTCATGTGAAAATGTTTGCTTCAATGAGGCAATGTCAAAATGTTGCATTTTTTCTGGTTTTATTCATAGTTTTGTCTTGATTTTGAAAACTTTGAATAAAATACCTTTTTGGCACTTTAGTGTGCTTGCTGTTTTTTTCAATGTCTATTTTGTTTAGTTTTTGAAAATATTACTATTTCTCAAACCAAACTAGGGGGGCCAAAAAGGGATGTCAAACAATTTTGAATGGAAGCTAAGTTCACACCCCCCCTCAAAAATGATGCCTAAAATTTTCAAATTGTCACACTTGTCACAAATATACCATGAAAAGGGACCTTTTTGGGGGGATTTTAGGGAATCTTTCAAAGATTCCTTTTGAAGTGCGTTTTGAGCAAATTAGTGCGTTTCATTTTAAACTTTGTTCATACATCTCGCGGAAAATCCCCCATCCAGCACCCATGCCGCATGGGCCCTCCGTCTATCCGCAACTGGGATGGCCATGGTGCAGGAAGGGGACACGAAGGTATCTTGCGCGCCCCTCCCTATGGGCTCCTATAACAGTGGAAGCATAAACATAAACATCATGGAATGATTTAAGGCTAAGCTTAGCTATTTGGCGATTTTTTAGCACATTTTCAAAAAGAAATGGCTAATGTAAATGACAAAAATGTTGAAAAAGTTAATAAATTTAGATTAATTTTTTTCGGGACTGCACCAATCCTAGAGTTCTTTAGCCAAACGCTTGAAAGTAAAAGAGTCAAATTTTGTATTGTTTAGCTAAACCACAGAAACTTTTAGAATGAATTTCGGGCTAGTTTAGCTAATATCATTCTAGTTTATAAGAAATATATGACTATTAGTTTAGTTTTTAGCATTATAAATTAATTTGAGGCCTAGACTTGCTAATTAGCATTATTTTAAAATGTTTTCACAAAGAAAATGACTAAAATAAGTGGAAACAATTGAAAAAAAGTATAGTAATTTGGCTTAATATTTTTCGTTGGCCACACCAGAGAAATTTTTGGGATGATATTTGGGTTAGTTTAGCTAAACGCTACAAAGTATGAGAGAAAAAATGTCTAGAGTTTAGCTAAACTACAGAAAGTTTTGGGATTAATATCGAGCAATTTTAGCTAAAGTAATTATGGCTAATAAGAAATATGCGATTAGTAATTTATTCCCTAATCAGCACTAGTAATAACAATACAATCAGCTACCTCGAAGGGTAGTACCATCTATCGATCCATAGATCTATCATAGATATCAATACATCATGAAGCAGAATAGCTCCTACCCAGGCTCAGACTCATAAGGGAGGTAGACTGATGGTTGGGCCTCAAGATAGAGCAGACCGAGATATAACAATGGCGGGGCTAACTATAGACAATGGATAGGGTTGACCACTCCATCCGCCCCTCCTTTGCATACTTTGCAGATAGGCTAAATCAGGCTTTGATGTGACTGTAACCTGCCGGAGACGCAGTCTCATGGTATCACCCAACAAGGCTACTCTGGGTTGCATCTCCCCGGTCCGATGAGGTAGGAAGGGTTGCATCCCCCCTTCTTGGGGAATACGGCTAGAGGGTCGTGGGGACACATGTCTGTACCCGACTGAACTCCCCAAAACAAGAGCCAAGCCGACACATATAACTCTTGAGAGTCAGGGCAGCACCATTGATCCAGGAAGTGTCGGACCCATACTCGGCCCGCAAAAAGTGACTGACTATATGCCTAGCCCGCTATGGGCCCTAATAACCACGCTTAGCAGGGACCTCCCTCCACTTTGCCACTAACCCCATTATGTGGTGCTTAGTCACTCCGTAACCTCCGTAGCCTGGTGGGCTCTATGCACAGGCCGCATCTAATAGGAACTAAGGGGTCTAAACTAGGAGCATCATCTAAAGAATAGCTACTAGGTCTCTACCCCCCTTCCCAATATAAGAGGAGCAAACATGATCAATCAACATCATATATCCACATAACATGATAAATAATGAGAATAACATCGAATCCTAATCACATGCATCTAAACAGTTATTCATTGATTAGGGTTCGAGATCCAAACGGAGGGTTCTAGAATGGCTCTACTAGAGATATGATATCCTAACTCATCTGGAATCCTAATTTCCAGATGATCTACCAAGGAATCTACTCCAAATACCTGCTCGGGAGGACTTCCATTCACTCCCGGCGTCTCCACAACTTTGCAAGTGATTTGGAGTAGCTCCCACTCATTCTGACGCGCGCATGCTCCTGGGGCTGCTGTGCTATGCTATGCCATAGCAGATGGTTCTCGAAATGGAGTTTTGAGCGCGAGCAAGATTCCAAGATTGTTGGAACGAGAAAAATGGCCTAGGGTTAGGGTTTGGCCATTTATAGGTTAGGGTACGTCCGTGTGGCAGGTGCCCAATAGGATGGGGCCATGTAGAAATGGTTCCATCCCTAAGGTTGGCTAAGTTATGTAAATAACTTAGCCATGCTCCCTTATCCACACTCTACGCTATACAAGGCTACTAAGGTAGGCTTCTATGCTGACATGGCCTAGAAATATATGTATTTATACCATGTATTTTAGGGGAATGTGGCATTACATGCCACGGACTTTTTGCTACATTTTTAAGCGTGCCAGCTGGACTTTTAATGGGTGTTGACTATTCAAACCACCCACATATTTTTAATACATTATTAGAGATATAAGTAGAATGCACGAATAGCAGATGCAGTCGATAAAGATGATGATGGCACGTGGTAGTTATTCTTTGTCCAAACTTGCTGGGCTTTTCACCCAACATAATTTCAAGGCAAATGTTGGGAAGTGAAAGGAATTTAATGTTGGAATGTTGTGTACAATGATGATGAACCTGGATTATGTCATAGTGTTCATGAGCTCAACATCAATTCCAATGTAAATGTGGAAAGAGATCCGTCGTAAAGGAATGAGAAGCAGATACATTACATTCTCTCAAGGTTCCACAATTTTTAATCATCTCACAGGAACGAACTCATTTCTTGCTGCAAGAAATGACACTACATCATATCTCAACCATTGATTCAAATGGAACATCATATCTCAACCATTGATTCAAATGGAAATCTTAGCAACTTTAATATTCAAAGTTATAAAGATAAATAACCCCCTCCCCAAAAAGGAGGGGATCTGAACATATATACTAGTTATAGAAACCAAGCCCAGCGTCAATAAGAGCTTTGTGCACACTCTTCCCCTGTTTTCCCTCCATCATTTTTTCCTTTTCCGCTTTTTCTTTTCTTCTTTTTCCATTTTACCCTTTTCTTTTTTTTCCTCTCTTTTCTGCCTTCGTTCCAGACCCTAAAGCCCAGTATGTGTGCACAAGTGATGCCTCAGTACAGACACTAGATCTGAAATTCTGACCACGGAAGAAACATTGTGTTGAAGCGGAAGTGCGGAGACATTGGAAAGGGAACATGTTGAGGTGGTCATCGGACATCTCCACAATCCCAAAGGGGACCGAGTCTTGATCTTGGCGCTTAGCAGACAGGGGCGAGGCTACCTCGGTATCTTACATTTACTAGGAGCTGAACTTGCGTATTATAGGGGTTGAGGCGTGAAGATGATGCCCTTTTCGATATGGATCTTTGCTTTGCATTTTTTCAATCGATGTCATGCATGTGAAGAAATTTGGTGGAGTTGTCTCGCTACTAGAATTGGGGGCGGCAAGACGATCATCCCCACCATCTTTTGGTTCGGTTTCAAGGCACTCTTAGCCACTTACATGTTCTTCAGCATGGAAACCATCTCAGAGGGACTAGTTTCTCAGTACAGGAGGACCTCTCCCCTCTTCAATTGTGTAACCGTAAGGAGGAGCTCTGCAAGGTGAGGGCAGCCACCTGCGAAAAGAAATGGGCAATGTCTACGGGGAGCTAAGCAATTATTCTAGATCAATGGCCTTCCAATCCTTGGACTGGCTATGTCTAAAATAAAAGAATGAATCTACCACCTACCTATGCAAAAGAATGAATCTGAAGGTAAGTATGCCAGATCAGTACTTTCTTCTCTTGATCAAGAGAAGAACAATTGTAAGCCATAACAATTTTATTTTGCGCCCACTGAAGAACAATCTCATCTGCAGTATCCACGCCCTTAAAGATAAACAACCTCCTTCTCTTCCAGATTGACCATAAAAGCCAGCCACATGCGAGATGAAAAGCTCGTTTCCATAGTTTGGGCCAAGCATCAGGATAGATAGATAATTTTAGAAGCATAAATTTACCACTAGCATTAGCATTATCTTCTCTTATTCTTGGTAGCCTTTTAATGTTTGGTTATTGTATTTGGTGATGGGGCCTAGTCCCCGGGTTTTAGATGGGCTGTTGCCCTTGCATGTGCCGTCCCATAACCCTTGGGTTCCGTGGACGTAAAAATCCTTATCTTATCTTATCTTATCTTATCTTATCTTATCTTTACTTTTTTTTTTTTTTTTTTTTTTTTTTTTTTAATTCCTTTCCCTTGAATTGTTCTTGATTCTTGGCCATCGATCTTGAAGGCCAATATAAGCCATCTGATAATGACCAACCACGAACAATCATGGCTGTCTAATTGGATGGCCAATCTCGCCCGTCTAATCTAGGATTTGATACATGACCTACATACTTATGGGGTAATTTTGTAATATAAAGATTGATGTTTTTATACTTGTTTTAATCATATATATTGAAGCAAAATCACTAGCTAGGCTTAACTTGTTAGTTTACTTAAATTGTATCAGAATAAGTTGAAATGTGGATGGTAAACCATAGCACAATTTTCAAAGTGAGACCTTCATGATTTCCAAGTTCCATTACCTCATAGAAATGCTCTTAGCAAATTTAACCGATTGTCTTGCCTATGCTTCAGCTAGTAGTCATGCCTTGGTGGACAATACCTTGAAAAAGAAAGCAAGGGCAAAGGAATGCGCAACACACTTGGCTACACAATCTAACTAGAAGTTGTTCACAAGCAACAACAAATCAGACATCAGAAGGAAATTGGAAATAGATTTAGGCAACTGTTGGGGCAAAGAAAGTTAAGCTTGCAGGTCACAAAAAGCAACTGGTCACAAAAAGCAAAGCATTTCTGGCACGAACACATGCATGCAATAATTAGATAATCATCTTCAACTACTGCAGTTTGAAGGACAACATGATAGGTTTGGCCATCGCTGACATTTTGGCTAATCTAGATACGATGTCAACTAGAATAGACAGACTTTCACACGACAGGGAGTGCTTTAAAAAAGAGATTAAGGCGAATACGCCACATCTGCAAGCAAAAGCTGTGGAGATGATAACTACAATCTAACAAGCTACAACACTCTTATTACTGCCATGATTGTTCCCTCAGAAACCCTTTTTTTGGGGGGTGGGAAGGGAGGGGTAACTTTCGGATAACAGAAGTCTCTTTGCACTTTTTCATTGGGTCTTTTCGTGGACGATAAAAACCATTCTATTCTAATCTATTCTATTATATACTGCTGTATCTCATGGACTTGATAATGTCATAGATGGAAAAATAAAATCTCCCTCCCTCCCCCCTCCCTCCCTTTCTACAATAAATAATGTTAATGTGGTTTGCATGTTATATGCCCAATCGGATGCTGCAATGTAGCATGACGTAAAAGTTGTTCGTTTTCTTCTCCTCCAAAATTGATGGGACAACTATACAATGGCAATATCTATATATCAACCTCAGATTCACCAACAAAATGTTAGCTACTCGTTTCCCATGCATTTACCTAAAACACAAAATCCTATGGCATCTCTCAACAAACAGTAGTCGGAAGCTAATGCCATTAGTACTAGTGTTTGGGAGAGCTTGGAACGGGTGCAAAAGTCCTTTCTCACTAATAGCCTAGGAGTCAAAACTATGGTGCCCTATGCTATTCTTTTACAAGAGACAAGTTTTTGGCCTCTTTAATATTCTGCCATGAAGTGCCATCTCCACTATATCAGCAAGGTGCATCACATGGATGATGATAGATATCCTCTTCTCGTGCTTGCCATGGCTGAATCTCCCCAGTGTTTGAAATGATGTTGGAAAGAGAATTGTAATGCATGGTTTACCCGCTAGTCTGTGCAATCAGAACACTGCATGGTGCTTGCTAGTCCTGACCATGAGCTTTCGCAACAATATCTCGATGGTTGTTTTTCTCAAAAGATGTGGAATGCAATCACCTTAGCCCAAGCTAAAACTGGTCATTATCATGCACATATAAATCCCACTTTGGCACCAGGACCACAAGCTTATTTTCTTGCTTCCTCGTCCAGGAAAAAGCTTGTAGCTATTGCATCAATTCGCATAGGGTCCCACAAGCTACGAATTGAGACAGATAGATGGGAACAGCCGCGATTGCCACGAGAAGCGAGATTATGTGCATGTTGTCAATTACAGGTTATTGAAGATAAAAGCCATACTATGCTAAGATGTCCTGCTTTTGAGATGGTTAGGAATCGTTATTTGACTTTCACATTCCATTCCATGCTTCCACAATTTCTCAGAGCCCCATCTGTGCATGACTTGGCATTATACATACTTGAGGTTCTCGATGAGCGTCTTCAATTATTGAGCCCTCAGTAGTCATCATTGCCTACTTATTTTCTTCTTGCTTTTTCAGCAGTGCAAAGGTTTTTCCCTTGAAAACCTTTCGAGGCATCGGTTTTTTAATCCTAGTAGTAATGGTTGTACTAGGCCATTGTATGGGTCCCATGATCTCTTGGTCTTCGTGGATGTTATAAAATCTATTCTATTCTATTATTTACTCGTAAAAAAATCATCTAATTTTGTAATAAATTTTGTCCTATAGCTCTCATCACAACCCTTTCACACCACAACAAAACATCCATACCCTAATCGTCACTATATTCGTAGATTAGACATAATAGGCAGTATTAAGATTGGAAGGGAATGTTTTCTTTGTTTAAGGTATAAAGTGTTGGAAACGTGAAAGGAGTAAAAGGTCGTGAATGTTTAATATATGTACTTTTTCTTGACATATGTTTGTACGCTATTTTAAGTGCATATGCTCTAAGTATACATTAAAAAACCTTTTCTAACAACTATGCTACTAGGGACCTTTTGTTTTTTTATTTGATAGGATAATGCCACAACTTAGTGGTTATTTCAAGACGAGATTTACATACAAGAAACCATGCCTTTGATAAATTAAATGAAACACAAAATTCTACCATATCTCTACCCAAGGCAATTTGTCTTGCTGTCGGAAAGGATCACCTAATTTTCCCATAACCTTTGTCCCTTGATCTCTACCAAGTGATATAGATAATGAATATTAATACTCAGATATGATCCTTACCATTTGCAAAAACATACGAGTGTAAACCACATCATAACTACAAGTTGGGCCCTTTCATAATCGTTCAGTAAAGCCAGAGGATGGGTTGTCATAGATGACGATTGATATAAAAAACTAGGGGACCGTGATGTGAAGACGAGGTGGTCTTCATATAGCAAGAGGATGGTTGTCAAAGCTGACGATTGATATATAAAATCAGGGGAACACTGACGTGAAGACCAGATGATCTTCATATAGCAACATGTGAGAGTTGAAAGAGCACGGCTCTCTCGCAGGCCTGCACCAAATCTGATGCAAGGTTGAAAAGTTCGGGGATTAAAGATCTTAGGGGCCTCTCATGCCAGTGGAACGTTGGTTGCAGTAACATGAAATAGATAGATAGTATTTTGAACGTCATGCCCCTGGAGGGGAACCCCTTTTTTTTTTTTTAAGAAAGGGAACTGCTTTTTTATATTCATAACATAGGGGCAACATTTCAAACCAAATGCGTGCTTTTGGATGTTTTTGGATGGTCAATAAATGGGACAAATTTTGCATATTCATAAAAAATGGCCCACCCTTCAGATATGGCCGCCCTAGCTGAAATACAAAAATAAAAAAATGGACAAACGGTTTGGGCCTAAATAAATCCCTTTAAATCTGCACGATTAACGAAATATCCGCAGTTAGGGCTTTAATAACGGATTTGGCTATGGTGTTTTATTTCCTCCCCCTTGTTCCCCTCTCCGGCCGATCCACCCTTAGGCGCCATAGCTGCACCTTATTCCGGCCTTCATTTCTCCCCTTCCTTTTAAAACGTTCTCTTTGATCTCCACCATTTTTTCTTCTGAATTAAATTCGCTCCAGATCTTTGCGGTTTTTTTGGATCAAAATGCCGCTTCCTTGCCCCAAATCCGGCAGTTTTCGCCTCAAATCCGACTCGGAAGAACAGTGTAGGCAGAGATATGGAAGTTTGAAGCGGTGCAGAAATTGGGGAAGTTCGGCAGTGGAAGAAAATGACGATTTGCTTTTCAAGATTCTGGCTTTTTTGGATCCAAAGAGTCTGGCTAGGGCAGCCTGTGTGAATAATCGTTGGAAAAAAGCTGTGTCTGATGAAAATCTATGGGAAGGCATTTGCACACAAAGCTGGCCGGCCAATCTGTCTAATAACAGGGATAAACAGCTTAGAACTGTGGTTTTAGCTCTTGGAGGCTTCCGGAGGCTCTATGTCCTCTGCTTAAGGCCTTTTTCGAATCGAAAATTTTCTGAGAATAAACAGACGTGGAGTAAAGAAGAGATTCATCTTTCCCTTTCGCTTTTTTCTATAGATTGCTACGAAAGGCTTGGAAGACGCCATTTTTGCAGTAAATCTCCTTTCCAGGGCCTCTGTAAGCTTCATACAGGTCCGTGCATTTCTTTGTCCGAAGGACTTTCATTGATGAATTCATCTCCAAGCGTTAGGTAGTATGGTGTGAAAACAGAGGACTTTTTTTTGGCCAGTTGGATCAGACTGTTAGATTAAATTGAAATCAGATCATTTTGGGCTGGGAATGTTTCATCCAATTTGGTTCTTCTATATATTGGTATTCACGAACCAAACCAATTCTTTTGGTCATTTTCTGTACTAAGTGACCGGTTTTGTTCCCTAAACTAAATGGGTTTTTGAGAAGAGAACATATCAAGAAAGAAGAGGCTGTTACTCTTCAAACATGACAGAAAATCAGAGTTGAATATTTCTGAGTTTGTTTTCCAGCATAAGAGTTTTTTTCCATGGATTTGAATTCAGCAGTAACATTGCAGCGCCATTTCTCGTGCTTGTTCTTGTCTTTACATTCCTGTAATAATGTATGAGCTGTGGCAAGAAGAAATCTTGCATTTTGCTTCTGATCTGACACAAATAAACTAAGTCCCGCCAAAGAATAAATGGCCATTTTGGACCTTTTAAAAATCCAATCAAAGCAAGCTGCTTTTGCTCCATCCAAGATAAGCTACAGTTTAAAAAAAAAAAGTATCCAATGATCCAATCAGAACAAATCAAAACAGATTTCCCATCTGATTTCTGATAAACCAAATTCTTAAGATTCCTGGAAGCCTCCAGCCTACTTAATGCCTTTTTGTTTTTAGCAAGGGCTAAGGTAAGGACAAAAGAATGCAAGTTTTTTCTACATATAAAAGGTGAAAAAAAAATATGGTTAAGTGCAATATGGTACACAGATATAATAATGGCAAAATTCATGCAGAAGGCATGCTGTGTGATGGTTCCTTTGAAGCCATAACCTAACTCTGGCAGGGAGCATGCAGGAGCTTTCCAGTTTTCTATTATATGTCTTTGTTGGTTTCTAGTCATGTACTTTTTGGAGCTCTGTGCTGATTGAATTGGTCCCTTTTAACATCTAGTTCTTTGTTTTTTTCCAAATTTTTTTGTCTCATAGTTCCTCCTAACAATGAGTTGCTAGTGCTTGTCCCATGTGTATGCCATGTCTATTCTATTCCCTTGATGAATTGATGAGGACCCACTCCAGTTTGTTTCTAGTTTTTTTTTTTTTTGTTTCTAGTATTTTGACCCTCCTATCTGTCCCTACTGTGACCTTATTCCAACTCATCCTCTTAACCTCCAACCCTCTGTCATAGTTCCCTACTATGGCCTTATTCCAACTCATCCTCTTAACCTCCAACTCTCTGTCAATGTTCAGGCTATCCCAACCTCTGTGACAAGACCATCTCAACTTGGCCTTATTGTACACTACTATATCATATTCTACACTACTATATCACTACTGTGATAAGACCACCTCAACTTGGCTTGTTGCACACTACTATAACATCATATACCATAATAACAATCTTTAACTCAAATTTCAACTTAAGAATGCTGCCATGAACTTGGCCCTAAGATGGCCAAATAACATCTTTGTTTGGGTTAATGCTTCAACCTTGTCTATTGCATCAGTGCATTAGTAATAAACTCTCGTGCTAAAAATTATTGTGCTTTCTACGTCACCTAATATGTCAATCTTGTTGGAGGCAGATCACGCCTAAACTTGAGTTGTCGTATCCTGAGTTTGTCGTGTTTTGCCATTTGGTATACATTGTTTTTGTCATTTTTTGACCTTCCACAACACCATGACATTATTCAATCATCAGTTTACCATCGATGTCCGTGTCTTGTTTGATATTGGTTACTTTGAGCCTACTTAAAATGGCATGCAATGTGCAATGAATATGGGTGGGACTTATCTCCCAAAAAAAAAAAAAGGTAACAATGTTTCCCTTCTTATTCTTCTTTAACTTTGCCACACCAACGATGCCTTTGTAACAAACGTGGCAGATTTCATGTAAGAGATGTAATTTGCAAATACCCATTGTGTTTGTTGGTTTAATTTTATTTCAACTTAGATGATAATGTTTCCACCTCTATGGTTTTAAATAATGCACTCAATAATACTATGATTCAAAACTCATCGAAATTCAATCTCATTACCATACTCATCGTTTCAAACACCCCAATAGCCCAAGCGGCATTTCAAATCCCTATTGCAACAATCCAGCTCGATGTCCAACTGATCAAGTGCCTCACATTTCACCCAACCGAGAACCGATTGGTTCCAGATTTTTCTTATTCAGTTTTCCCCTGTCGGTTTTTTATTCGACCACATTTCATGTGACGTTCCACATATTTATACGCATATTTAAGTATAAATACGTGACACGCCACTATGAATAATAAATGGCACATTAATTATTCATAAGCTAAGGTTAGCTATGTTAATAATTAAATTATAAAGGTGGAAACCTAACCAAAACCCTAATTCGAATTTAGGGCTTATCCTAATATTAAAAAGGGCTAAAATACCAAATTAGCTAATATTAACCAATCTAGAGCATGCCACCTGGCCCAAATCGATTGGGCAAAGTAGGGTTTCCATTTTGGACACCCAAATTAGGGCTTTTGTGCCCCAATTCGAATTGGGAGCAATTGGGGATGGAGGAGGAGGAGCGGTGACCCGAGCCCTTGATTAGTCGAGATGGAGCAGCCCAAGACCGAAATGACGGTTAGTCAGTAGGTTACTTTGTTGATTTATAGCATAGCGCCTCTCTGTGGTGTGTTCTCTCTCTGTTTTCTCTGTGGTTTACCTGTTAGACTAACCCTTGATTGATATGGTGAGTATTCTTATCTCTAGTCTCTCATGCGTGCTTTGGTTGATGGTTTAGTAGTTCTTTGCTTAGTTAGCACTCAGGAGATGGGGGATTACGGGGAGGTAGAGACCTCCGAGCCCATGTATTGTAGTATGCTCCTAGATAGAGCCCTGTATTATTCCCATTAGATGCGGCCTGTGCACAAGAGACCACCGAGTCGTGGATGCTATGGAATGACTTAGCACCAAACAAGGGACACAGTGGTGAAGTGGAGGTGGGGTCTTGCACCCGAACATAAAAGGCTCACGAGACTCCTATGGGTGGGCTAGGGATGGCCCGGTGGCGTAGAGGGCGGGTATGGGTCCGACACTCCCCCGGGTGTAGAGGTGTGATCCGTATGGAGCATCCCGCACTTTGAGTAGATTTAGGGTGAGTAATTCTGCACGGATCGGGGGGTGTGATGCGCACGTATTCTCTAGCTCACCCATGGAACCCTCGTGGATCCTGGAAGGGGACGCTTCCACGACACGCCTCATGGGGACGGGCTTCATGAACCCTGTAGTAGGCTCGAAGGGTGATACCTTGAGTCTGCGTGTCCAGGAAGGCTATAGTGACTCCATAGCATGATTGACTCATCCGCAAAGTGTGCCGTGGAGGGGCGGATGGAGTGGACAACCCTAGCCGATGTTCTATGCCACCCAACGCCATGTCAAGATTCGGTCTGGCGATCTCTTGAGGCCTAGCCGTCGGTCGATCCTCACCGGAGTCCGAGGGGGTAGAACCATGGGTTTGGGGTGTTTTCCTTAGGATTAGATGTATATTCTTTGCCGTTAGTACTTGATGGATGTGCCACCCCCTGGTGGTGGTTATTTATATATGATTTATCTTTGTGTGCTAACATGTATTCACGCAGCGACATAGAGCCCCATTGAAGGCGTGGTAGAATGACCCCTCGTGTCCTTCACTCGAGCATCTTGTCATAGATGGTCCGAAAGTTAGGCGGAGGGCCACCTTTCGTGGGCGAAGCCGGTCGCCATGGGAAGGAAAGTCCCCGTGATATATACGTCCGAGGGTCGTATATGTTCAGGGAGCGTCACAGTGGTATCAGAGCCATGATTTTGGTTGATCGGAATCATAGCACTGACCAAATCTTCAACCCGTTAGTTCGGTAGTTGAGTGGGAGTTTAGGCTAGTTGGACTGCTTAACTTTTGGTGATTTAGTTTTGTGTTAGGTGGATGTAATAAATTGTGAGTTTTAGGAAGTTTAGGGCGATTTTGGAGGGAAAAAGTTGTATTTGGAGGACCCAAGTTTGGAAGGGCTATAACTTTTGTAGGCGTTCGGATGATGAAAACGGGTCCAATGGATCGGGCACCTCCCAAATACCCTAAGGGCACGCGTCTCCGAGGTCGAAAAAGACAACAGGCCAAAAAAAAAATCAAAAAAGCTGCTATCTTTGGAGGTGTTTTTCTCGACGAACTGAAGCCGTATAAGGATCGCAGCACCCCATACGGTCCGCCGTATAAAAATACGTCCGTTTATAAAAAAAAAAAAAAAAAAGGTTTTTCCTTTTCCGCCCGCTTTTTAAACCCATGACCTCCTACTTCCAACCCAACACTCTTTCCATCTTGCCAACTATCTTTATGTAGCATATATATGTTCTACTACTTTGTTATACACATCTAATATTCTGTTTTGTCTGATTAAACATTCTTTTCAGCAAAAGGTACATCATGGGATTGAACCCCTAACCTTCTGCACCCAAGCCAACACCTTTACCAATAAGCTAACTTCTTTCTTGAAGGGATTAACCCGTTTTCTAATATTTATAGGCATCTATTCCATATTTAAATTAGAGGCGTGCCTTTGGTAAACCCATGCTGTGGAGGCAACAACTCCACCGGAGCAAGCTCTCTCGCCATAGCCGCCGGAGCAAGCTCTCTCGCCATAGCCACCGGAGCAAGCTCTCTCACCATAGCCACCGGAGCAAGCTCTTTCGCCATAGCCGCCGGAGCAAGCTCTTCCGCCATAGCCGCCGGAATAAGCAGTCTTGCCATAGCCACGGGAGTCGACCTCTCTCTGCCATAGTCAACCGGATAACTGTTAACCATATATAAAGCTAGTATCCCCCTAGGAATAAACCGACCAAATGACACGACGTAATCTAGCAAGTCCGGCCAACTTGTTATGACAACATCAACTCACTTGGTGGGACTAATTCCGGAACTTAATTAACAACGACAGGGCAACTTTCTAGAATATAAGTGTGTATTATATCCTTGGATATTCTTTAGGCGACGATAATAATGTCCAGTTATCGGCGTTTCGCGACCTATAACTTTAATTATTTTTTTTTCCTTTTTCCTTTGGTAGATGCCTTGATAACACAATTTCTTCGGGCTTTGCCATGATTCAATCCATACTATATTCATATGCATTATATCAGACCTTGTTCGACGTTATATAAGTAATGTTTTATAGACATAACTATAATTAACGTCGTCTCTCTCTAGTGTCTAAACCTTGCCTCATCTCAATTCCCAGACAAAGGATTTCTTTTCGCCCAACCAACTAGGGACTGCCATGCAGCACCCCTCTAGACCATGGGTAGCTTTAATCCTACCGCCCCTCACTACTTCTTCTCAATGGTCGTGTTCTTTTTATGGACCATTTTTCCAGACCACGGTACAAACTCTGTAATACGTAGTGAGTGCCTGTGTTAGAACCCATTATTTTAATACCTAAACGTCTTTAGGTTCTCCAAATGAACTTACATATTCCAAAGGATTATATGAATATCCCAAAGGACAGTACCACCCAAAGACCTCTAAAGATAGGCCTCCTCTATTCAGAGATCTTGTGTTCAAGTCTCTGGGGGTCCGTCATATGTCCTCATGGACGCTGCCAATATGGCATGACGTATAAATGCTATCTACCTATCTATCTATTTATAAAAAAAGGTCCTTGGTGAACTCAATTCACCATGTTGTCCTAAGGCATGGACATCTTCTTCCCTAAGCCATACACCAAATCTTTAAAGAGTTTTTCGGCTCTTGCTGCCTTTCAAGCTGCAGGTCTATCTTTGCATGTTAGCAAAGACTAACCTTCATGTTAGGAAATAACCTTCTTATCTAGATTGCTAAATATCATGCATCAGGGTCCTTTATTCCTTCTCTTCTTCAATATGTTTTCTAAGTCTATGATCGGTTTTCAGTATTCCGACCCTTACGCCTGCCACAGCTACATATTTCACTCTTTGATTGTGACCATTATTCACTAGAGTCACCAATCCAATTACTCCTTTATGTATTCATTAACCGTCTTGTGGCTTTTAAGCCGCTATTATATTTGTTAATCCACCTATCATTGGGGGTTATGATCCAACGTTGTCCTACATCCTCGAAATGTTAGTCATTACATTTCTCTGTCATGATGTTATGCTACTGTTCTGGCATTCCAAATGACTTGGCATCTTCATTTAAGCCATAGTCATGGCCTAAGAGCGGGTGAGCCTTCGTAAGTTACCTGGAGTCATCAAGGTGCTTGCCTTGTATTTTGTGAGCCTTCCTACAATTACCTACGTTTAATATAACCCGGGCTTGTATCAATGTTCGAGTCCTCTATATGTTAACTTGCACCCCCATGTAATCCATGGCGTCACCTCTGCCTGATCCAGGTATGGATCATATGGGAAAGCTAGTCTTATGTGTCTATGCAAGACACATTCGAACATTTAGCAGGTAACTGCTATTCGCTACTTATCCTGGAATTGTACTATTGTACTACTCAACCCCACTATCTTAAGCTTTGGCCGTTGACATTTATTCCAAGTGCCAACTGCCACATCATACCCTAGCATGCAACGGATTGACGGTCCTTTGCATATTTCAAACGTATCTCCAGATCCTTCAGCAGTAACTTTAGGGTACCCTCGCCTTTCTCTCCTCGCGTCGCCACCTAAATTACCTTCCTAAGATGTTTATCGTATCTGTACATGGTATGTACATAATAAACATATCTCCACATCCCGCAATGCTAGAGCTCTGCTCTAACTTAGCTAAAGTGTAAGCTTGGTAGTTCCTTGCAACAAAACCGATTACCTATGTACCTTTAGAATGTGGCTGAGCCACCGACGTCCCAACTGGGCAATGGCCAACCCTATGTTAGAAATCTATGTGCTGCCTACATTTTTGATAGGATCCCCAGCTACTTTAACCATCCCTTTAGTGCCTTATGGTATTCCAGTCGTGTATATACACTATCATACCACCCATGGGATTATGCCATAATTCCGAAGGTTTGCTACCCCAGATGAGAAGCTTTTCTAAAGGCTTCTTTCGCTAAGGATCCTTTGTGTTCCATACCACCCATACTTACTTACAATTAACCTATTGTTATTAAGTTATCAGGTCGACTTCAGCTTTTGATCAGCTTCAAATGTTGTCGCCTTTGGCTCCCTCATAATGAAGCGGAGACACTAAAACCTCCTGGTCTCTTAACAGGAAAACCCAATGTTTCAATCTTCGTTAGTAACCGCCATATGATTATCCAATTCGTTACCCTCTTAAGAGTTTCAAAGTCATAATCTCTAACGGGTCTATGCCTCAAGGCAACGGATCCTCCACCTTCTACTTCAGTACCTATAATTGTTCCCTGCGCGTAGCGTAACTCTTAAGATATATGGACTACTAGTCTATAAAATCTCACTCCTTGTGCCTCGTCTTGAATTTTATCGAGACTTGGATTGCTAGGTATTAGCCTCTTCTCGGTTATCCCTAAAAGTATAATTGTCAAAGTCATCGTACTCCTTCTTTTCTTCCATCAGGGGGATGCGATATTTTATACATCTTTTTATTTCCAAAACCACATAAATGCTCTCAGCTTATAACAATGAAGTAACTCATTGGTATCTAGAACCTTTGAGCAGCTAAGCTCTCATTATCGTTTATTCCAACACCGTTCCAACCATCCTCGGGATGTTTTTGAATGTAACATCACCGTATATGCTAGACTTACTCTAGCTATTCTCACTGATTTAAACTTTTCTCATCTTCCTTGGTACGACATATCTAAGATAGTCAACTCTAAACATTGGGATAGCTTGAATGCTTATCTCTGGTAAAACATACCTAACCCAATATCTTCATATATAAGCATATCATTATGCTTATTCTTTACACCTTGTTAAGTAATGTTTCACTCACCTTGTACGACTATTCTTCTATCTTTTAATATGATATACATCTGAATATCACAATTAACATCTTTGATCTCCTCACTAGTGTAGTATGTAATACTACTAAATCCTTCAAACATCCGAAACCACTACGTTGTTATTATGAGATATAGTAACATGTGTGCACCAACCCTAACTCTAGACTCATATGCAATTCATTGACGTAGCCCCCTAGCTGCTTGTACTATATATGCTGTGGTTTTCACGCCACACCTTCTAGACTCTCTATCCTTAGGTTGCCTTGGTCCTCACGCTCTAGTCATAAATTCCACAGGGGCACATGCCACCCTAAGTTCCTAGTGGACATACTTAATGTCTAGTATAGCAATTCTTATCTTCATTACCTCTGTATTCATATATGTGAACTAAAAGTTCTAGTGTATATCTTATCTTCTTTTAGTTATGTTTTACTATTAAATGTTCCTAGTACACATATACCAACGCGGAGTTACTCCTCGCGATACACACACGATACCAAGTCCAGAGCACATCCTCCTTCTCCAGACTTTGGTGTATTCAACGCCTCATTCCAAACTTTCTATATTTGAAACGTTGTTTACAACAACTTTCAAACCCCTCTTGTCTCCCACTTGTCGTGTGGGTATATTACTTTCGATGGTTGCGCCTGGTCCTACCAATTGTCGTCTTCTCTTGACCTTGTGTGGCGTACGTTCCACCCTAGTGTCCAATCTGTTATACGGCATCTCGATGTTCCCAGTAGACATCAGATGTGTCCATTTCCTTAATTTATATCCTGCATAATCGTCATGCAATTGACCGACGTCATTAAGCATATCCAAGTGACTATGTTGTCATCTTAATCATGCACACGCTTGCATCGTTATTGCACACTTCAGGAACATCAATCTCCTTACGAAACGCAACGTATGCGTAATTTTATAATCCGTAGTTTATGGATCCGCATCCTTATACGATATTATTCTCTACCTTTCCGCGAATCATACCTCTATTCAAGTAGCAATAGCTATAAAATGTTGGCCCGACATTCTATGCCTGCACCATCATGGTCGAAACCTACACTTCTAAAGTGGTTTCCCTCTCACGAGCTGGGTACTCATAATCCAGTTTCCACCTTAGTATAGTACCTCTCTAACGTGGTATATGGCAGATAATCATAAACCACTTCTTCCTCGGATATATGGTGCTATATCCAGTCTTCTTCTATGTTGAGTGGCAATATATATGCCGCAGAATAAATCAATCCTCGTAATTATTAAGTCCAGTGTTTCAATCAGATACCAAACATCGTCATACCAATTTTTTTCGAGTATCCATCCAAAGTAGGGATACCTTAACACTCCTTATTCCCAACATTCAGCACTTCTACTTCAAGTAAGGGCCGGTCCTGACCTGCTCAATCATCACCATATAACAGGCTCAGGACAGACTAGGCATCGGTTCGATGCTTCCGCCGTGGACACCATAGTCACAATTGGCCTTCTGTGATACAGCACGATTGCATAGCCATAGCACTGCCGGATAGCGACCGGTGCGGTACCAATTACGTCAAATGTATATGTCAGCTGTACCTATCCCTTTACATATAAGAGTCTCTGTATGCATGATAAATTTACGAAAATAGCAATAAAATAAATAAGTAATTCAAATGTAAGAATATCCGGACATCTGGTAAATGTATAAATATAACCAATGAATTAATATGTGTCCTCATCTGACTGTAATCTATGCTAAAGATAGAGAGTGTGAGTGTGGAAAGATTAAAGATAATCAAAAGGAGCGAGCTATTTAAACACATAATCAAATATAATAGAAGTAGAGAAGTATGTATGTCTTACACAAACTTCGGAGGGAATAACGAGACTTAGATTAGGTTATAACAAGGTTATGAATAATAAGTCATGAACAACGTCTGTCTGTACTTAATATTAAAGTATATAGGTAAGACTGTCTGATACAGTACAATATATAGTTGTATTAAAGGATAAGTATAACTGTCAAGGACCTATTAAATACCGAGGATAGGAACATACGAGTTCTTAGGATTAGATGTATATTCTTTGCCGTTAGTACTTGGATGGATGTGCCACCCTTTGTGGTGGTTATTTATATATGATTTATGATGTGTGCTAACATGTATTCACGCTTCCGCGACATAGGAGCCCCATTGAAGGCGTGGGCCGAATGACCCCTCTGTGTCCTTCACTCGAGCATCTTGTCATAGATGGTCCGAGTTAGACGGAGGGCCCTACTCGTGGCGAGTCGGTCGCCATGGGAGGGGAAAGTCCCCGTATATATACGTCCGAGGGTCGTATATGTTCAGGGAGCGTCACATTTCATTCCATATGTAAGCGTTTCCAACGTCGTCACTATTATTTATAGTTAATTGACCTTAGAACCTTAGAAGTTCAACTATTAAACTCCTAGGCAATTGAATATACAGGTTCACTGTAGCACTACACACTTACGGCATGTATAACCCCACAGGTTCTGCAAGTTCTGCCAGAGTTCTAAACTCTATGTAATCATCCAGTGTTCAAGTATTCATGTGCAGAGTCTATGTAATTTATCTAGCAACCAGAGTTCAAACTTTATAGAACTATTTGCACCTTATACAATATAACATGACGCCTAGGCCCTGGCAGTGATGGATGGCGCCCGGAGGCGCACCCGGTCGGTGCTGCGAGCACCGGTGCATGCGGCGAGGGAGCTGCGAGCATGCTTGTGAGTATTTGGAGCACCACGATGGGGCGGGTCTTTGGCGCCTTAGCGCAGGGCTGGAGGATGCACCTCCTCCGAGCGACTTCTCTGAGCGTTTTCCCTGAGCGCCGCCTTCCCTGAGCGCCTGGACTTCTGGCGCTTGGGCTTATTGGATGCGTTGGTTTTCAGCTTCAGCGGTGCCCTCACGGTCACCGCCTTTCTGCAGATCGTTGCTATGGGGGTTTTGGGACTCTACCTGTTTCTGGGGCAGCTCTTATGGTCTAGTGGTTTGATCGAGTTACTCCAGGGGGTCGGCACCAGAATCTCTGCATCAGCATCTATTTGCCCTGGTTTCAGTGAGAGGATGGAGGTTTAAGCGCGTGCATGAGTCCGCACGATACTTTCGGCACCTAAATTTGTGAAGAGGTTACGGTTGGGGGCGTTTGTTGAAGTTCTGTTTGTTGGAGGTATGCTTGTTGCTTTTTGCAGCAGCATAGCTTTTTGGATCTGTGGTCATCATGGCAACGGTTTTTCCCCAGTGGGGTTTTTTAATCCGGGCCATGGTGCTCACGGGCTTCGGCCCATGCAATGTATTTTTGTTTTCTTTGTACTTGTGGTCGCATGTCCTTCGTGACGCTGCCTTTGTGGTGCGACGTAAAAATATACTTCCTTCCTTCCTTCCTTCATTCCCCCTTCATGTTATATTTATATAGACCTTGAGCAGTACAGAATGTCCAGAAATTAATAAAACTGCTTGCTGCTGATGCATTCTCCCTTATGTTATGTTCTTGCAAGATCTGAGCAAATCATTAACTCCACTGGTTTCTGCTAATGCTTTTGCAAGCATATCATTCAATAAATATGCTTTCTTCTAAAGACTTCTCTAGTATGTTATGTTCATGTAAGACGTGAGCAGTTCATGAACATTCTTAACTTAACAAATCCCGTTTTTAGTAATGCCTTAGTAAGCACATCAGCCAGCTATGAATCTGTATTCATATATACTAAATTCACCAAATTTTTTGATACAACTTCTCTGATAAAATGCATCTTAAGTTCAATGTGTTTGGACCTTTCGTGCAATGTTGAATTTTTTGTCATGGCAATACAACTCTTACTGTCAGAGAACAGAGTTGTTGGGCTTATCTGTTTCACTCCAAGTTCATGAATTAATTTCCTGCACCATATAATTTCCTTAGCTGCAAGAACCGTGGCAGCGTACTCTGCTTCAGCAGATGATAAGGTTGTACAAGTTTGTTTTTTACAGTTCCATGACACTGGTGTATTTCCAACCAATAAGATAAAACCTGACGTAGATTTCCATTCATCCAAGTCTCCACCTCAATCAGGTCACAGTAGGCTTTTAGCTCTAATGAACCAGAACTGAATTTGATACTATAATCTATTGTTCCTTTGAGATATTTGAGTATTGCAGCTATCCAATGACCTCTGCCTGGATTATGATTGTATCTGCTTAACAGATTGACTACAATGTAATATCAGGTCTTGTGCAATTGCTTAGATAAAGGAGACATCCTATTAATTCCCTGAAAGGTACATTCTCCATCTCTCTCCTTTCTTCTTCAGTTTTCGGACACATCTCCTTTGAGATTTTGGCTTCTGGGATCATTGGCGACTTTGCAACATTACAATGTTCCATTCTAATCCTCCTTAGGACTGATTTAATGCCCTGAACTTGATGAAGCAACATGGTGCTCTTTTTCTTATCTCTGATCACTTCAACACCTAATTTTTTTTAAGTGGTCCTAAGTCTGACATTTTGAATCTGTGCTTAAGAATCGATTTGCATTTATCCAATATCTTTGGACTGCTGGCTCCCATGATACAGTCATCAACATAGAGTGCTATCAAGCATATGTCTGAACTCTGTTTGAATACATAGACTTTACCATCACTTGCTAGTTTTTTTTTTTGGAAGAACGACAAACTTCATTGAAACTCCAAGCCAAAAGCAAAATACAAATGCAGAGGCGGGAATAAAGTCTCAGAGGATAATCATGATCCACTGAATAGAATGCTCAAAGCCTATGCATAAGACAAGACGCTCAAATAGGACTCAAATATCAACTGTCGCTTGGCAGGAGCAAGCGAAGAACAATGGTATGCCTTAGCGATTCTAGCTTGTGCGTCCTGGAGGACAACTGCAGGAGGAATATCCAAACCCTGAAAGATACACAGTCTTCTGCGCTTCCAGATGGACCACAACAACCATCCTGCTGCTAAATGAAATGCTTGGCTGCTAGTTTTGCAAAATCTTGGTCTATCAGATACTTGCCCATACACATATACCATTGTCTGGGACTCTGCCTAAGACCATATACAACTCATTTGAGCGTCCAAACTTTTCCTTCTCCTTGCTCAAAGTCAGGTGCTTGATACATATAGATCTCCTCCTCTAGTTTTGCATTTAAAAATGCAGTGTTCACGTCCATATGATGTGCTTCCCATTTATTTGCATTTGCTAATGCAAGAAGTATTCTAATGCTTGTCAGTTTTACAATTGGAGAAAAAGTACAGTACCGTATAATCAATTCATTCTCTCTGAGTGTAGCCGTGTGCTACAAGCCGGGCTTTATACTTTGGATTCTCATTCTCAGAAGATTGTTTCACTTTGTAAATCCATTTACAAGCTATAATATTCCTATTTTCTGGCATGTCCACCAAGTCATACATTTTAGTTCTTTTGAAATTGTCCATTTCATTTTGCATGGCAGTTTTCCAATTTCAAGCATTTTTAGATTTCATTGCTTCATCATGACAAGTAGGTACATCATAATCTCGCATTATCAATACTTCTACATGATCTGGATTTATCCTTCTACTTTTCCCTTCTGCATTTCTTCCATACAAGTTAGAACTCATCTATAATTCATCCTGCGCCTCTGTTCTTTTTCTTTTGATTGGTCTTTCACCATTTGTCATCTCTGTAGCAGTCCTTATTGCATCAGATTGTATCCCATTAACATGATCTTCCGATACTTCACTTTTTGCATTAGCTTTAGCATTACTTTCTGAGTCAACATTGTTAATATCATCATCAAGGATTATATCACGCATGTTATTTTCAGCCACCTCATTTACTTTAACTTCTTCACCAACATTTTCAGCCCTTCTCTTAAGTTCTTCATGATTTTCAACAATAGGAATTTTGTAAAAATGAGTTTCATCAAACGTGACATCTCTACTTAGTTATACAGTCTTATACCCTTTTGAATGTTCATCATACCCAACAAGAAAGGTTATCCACGACCTGTCATCTAACTTTTTTCTTTGTCCTTTTGGTATGTGAGTGAAAGATAAGCATCCATAAGCTTTAAGACGATCACAATTAGGCGTAGTGCCAGACCAAAGCATCTCCGGAATACTACCTTTTATACTTACTAATGGAATTAGATTTTGAATGTGCACGGCGGTCTTCACAGTTTCCTCTCACAAGAAGTTAGGCAGCCCTGCAAATTTCAACATAGCACGTACCACATCAAGAATAGTCCTATTCTTTCTCTCACGATTGCTGAGGTGAGTGGCTGCATGTATATTGCCGTCTAATTCCTCTTTCTACGCAATAATTCCTGAACTTGTCTAATAGGTACTCTCCACCTCTATCAGATCTTACACACTTTATTTTCCTTCTAGTTTCTACCTCTACTTCAACAACATATGCTTTGAATGCCTTAAATGCTGCATCTTTGGTTTTAAGACAATAGCACTTTGTTTTTCCGCTGAGATCATCTGTGAACATAATGAAGCACATTTTCCCACTTATGCTCGTGATATTTAAGGGGCCACAGAGATCTATATGAATCAGATCTAGAATTTTTTTGGCTCTCTTATTAGACCTTTTAAAAGGCAGCCTTGAATGCTTACCAAGCATACAACCTATGCACATTGAGCAATCTGAATGCTCTTGCAGTACGGATAGCAATCCTTGCTTTGTCATCGCTTCAATATTTCTAGCTTGAGTGTGCCCTAGTCTCAAATGACTGTCAAAACATTTATGGAATTCAAATTTTCAAGTATATCACAGTTCAAACTATAAAGATTTCCAACACATCTCCCAATAAGTTTGATTTCATTATCTTTGAAGATAGTACATTATAACTTATCAAAAACCATTTTAAACCCAAGATCTGCTAACTGGCTAACAAAAATTAAATTTCTTACCAGACTTGGCACACAAAGTACAAATTTAAAACTAACTGTTTTGCCTGAAAGATCAAACAGTTCTAGGACTCCTACATCTTCGACCTCCTGTAACTCTCCATTACCAAGCTTAACGTGACCACTCTTTCCTTTGCATTTCTTCATAACACTTCTTGAGCTAGTTACACTCTTTTCTGCTCCACTATCTAATAATCAGCATATCACCATTAGCCTTATCATTTAAGCTGGAAACTGACAAAATTTCATTGTGTTTACATACCTCTGCATCCTCATCAGTTTCTTCATCCTTCTCCTTTACTTCTTCAGTGTAATTAACCGAGGATGATTTTCTGTCAAAATCCCTCCCACTTCCTCTAGATACATTGCTAGCACGAGCACTAAAACCTCTTCCCCTTCCTTTAGTGTTAACTTTAGGTCTAGAACATTTATTGCCATAATGACCCTTTCCTCCACAGTTACACTCAACTTCTTTATTTTTGGGGCAATCAATCTTCAAATGGCCATACATATTACATGCGAAACATGGTCCTATTTTACCTTTTTTAGGATCATTTGCTTGTCTTGAAGAATGGCCTTCAGATCTTCCTCTATACACTTGCCTTCCAGCATATAGTGCCTCAGCACTTCCTGCATCTTCATTATCCTCAATTACCTCTTCTTGCTCAAATTTTGTGCGCACCATATGCTCAGCTTCTTCTCTGGTCTTAGTCACATTTCGTATAAGAGTTTCTAAGTTCTTGTAATTGCTCATGGCCCTAGATATGGCATGTACCTTCTGCTGTTCATTGATCCATATGCCTGCACCTTCAAGATCTGCAATGATACTATCAAACTTCGCAAAGAATTCAGTTAATGAGAAGAAGACTTCTTCTCATAAGTCTTAATCAAATACTTCCACATCTCTCGTGGATGTTTGCCTCTGATCCTCAACAAAATAGAGTTCCCAACTTTACTAGTTATAATACCTCGTGCCTGCTTGAGTTTGATTTTATCTTGATTAGTCATTGTTGTATCACCTGCAGAGATATTTCCTGATCCTGCATTCACACTTGCAGATCCAGTAGCACTGCTCGAACTGGCTGCTGCTCCTCCTGCAGAAGACATGACCACTGCAACATGATCTTCTTCAGTTGAGTTCACCAAGTCCCAAAGATCTTCATTCTCTAATACATTTTTCAGCTTCTCTTTCTAGACTTGAAATCCTAAACCTCCTTTGGAGACATCTATAGAATTAAGTAGGGATGCTCCAAAACGACTTGTCATGATGGAAATGCTAACTTTGCTCTAATACCAATGTAGGAGATGTAATTTGCAAATACCAAATGTGTTTGATTTAATTTTATTTCAACTTAGATGATAATATTTCCACCTCTATGGTTTTAAATAATGCACTCAATAATACTATGATTCAGAAATCATCGAAATTCAATCTCATTACCATACTCATCGTTTCAAAACACCTCAATAGCCCAGGCGGCATTTCACATCCCTATTGCAACAATCCGGCTCAATGTCTAACTAATCAAGTGCCTCACATTTCGCCCAACCGAGAACCGACTGGTTCCAGATTTTTCTTATTCAGTTTTCCCTGGTCTGTTTTTTATTCGACCACATTTCATTCCATATGTAAGCGTTTCCAAGGTCGTCAATATTAATTTATAGTTACTTGACCTTAGAACCTTAGAAGTTCAACCATTGAACTCCTAGGCAATTGAATATACAGGTTCACTGTAGCACTGCACCCTTACAGCATGTATAACCCCACAGGTTCTACAAGTTCTGCCAGAGTTCTAAACTCTATGTAATCATCCAGTGTTGAAGTATTAATTTGCAGAGTCTATAGAGTTCAAACTTTATAGAACTATCTGCGCCTTACACAACATAACATGACTATCTCCTTCATTTCAAATACACGTGCCCATGGGCTAAACAGAGATGGGAAAGAGAAGTTATGATACTTTTAGTGAGGAGCCCATAAATCGTGGGGGATGGGCCCATAAATCGTGGTGATGGGCCCTGTTTAAATGACATCAAATCTTAGCCATTGATTTTTAATTTTAATGGCCTGCAACATATGTTCAAATGGAGGGGGGATGAGCAATGACGGGTCCATGCGCGAAGGAAGGCGACCCAACCCTAATAACTATTAAACCAAAAGTTGGTTATAGTTTAGTTTTTATACCAACTATTCTTTTGCTTATGGGGTATGTAGAGACAATTGGTGGAGTATATAGGGGTTTCTTATTTTGAACATTAATAAATAAGAGGGTTTTTCTTGACCTTAGGAACGTAGATGCCATATTCAAAATACATATAGGTGAACGCTTTTATTAAGTTGCCCTTTGGAGCATGGTCTAGTGGCAAGACCTTAAATTGCCACATTCGAGGTCACGGGTTCAAAGATGGCTAACATCGATCTAGTAAGGGGGACCTTAAAAACAAGGGGGACTCATTTGTGTTATGCGTATAAACCATCTGAGTGTACGCTAAGGGGTTTTTTATTGCCTATTTCGTACTGGTATTTACCATTTATTTTACTTGTCTAGTTGTATTTAAGGAGTATAAGGGTATATCAAGCCAATTTTCTGCATATGATAAGGGGGTTTTGCCTGACCCTAGGAACACAGATGCCATATCCAAAACCTGCCATATATTGTGGATAATCACTTGCAAAGCAGCTCCTAGCATATTGCATCTAAGTAACATTCTTCAATAAAAAAAAACCCTTGCTGAGTCAAGCAAGAACCGCCTAAGTAACGTTCTTCAATAAAAAAAACCTTGCTCAGTCAAGCAAGGAGCAACACCAAATCTGATCAAAATAGACATTACTGAAAAACTCTTTGAAAGTGGTTTCAAATGATTCAAATTTCGTCAAAATTCAACATCGAGAGCAAAAATTAGAAGGAAAAATTACGCATTGTGTAAAAATTCTAGTTTTTTCAGCTAGAAATTGCCTGATTAGGACAACGAAAAGTAATCAAATTTGATGAAATAAGACATGAACATAAATACCTCTAAAAGATCTTTTCAAGCTTCTGATCTCACTTGAATCTGGCTCCAAAACCATGAGCTATGATGGGAATTGTGCTATCCATGTATGCCACCTAAGAGGAGCACTCAAAAGAGAGTGGTGAGTAAGAAGAAGACGTAAAGAAATCAATAAGGACACTTTGAAATGGGCTTGAAAGAAGGCCCACAGAAAGAACACGGCATCACCGTGATTCACAAAGTCCATATTGTAGAAACATAATTGAAACTCAACTCATTTCTCCATATTTAAGGGCATCTCGGCATTGCTTCTCTTCCTGCTGTCAGAAGGCAATAATAGCTTGAGCCACACAGACAACTTCTGCATTCATGGAGGTTGTCGAAGGTGAGTTATTTTCCTGGGAGACTTCCAAAATTTCTCAATCGCCGATGTATAAATTAAGATATACAATGGAGAATACAAATATGACCAATATGGATACTATTAGCTTAGAATTTCGTGAAATCATGTACCTCGATTTAGGCAAGCCTGCTAATAACTTGTTTCACATCCTTGTAAAGACCTTTAGGTCCATAAGACAACATTATCTACATTCTGTTTTTGTTCATTAACTGCTTTGTAGATCCATGAAGCCATGGGCTTCCATAGCTTCAAGATGTTCATATAGTAGGATATGATCGGCACTATATTCCTGCCATGCTTTTGCGACGTCACCCTCCTATAATGTTAGAGATCCCCTCTTGTCGACCTCCATAGTTGCATGAGGCCGTCCACTATACGTCAACCTCTGCTGGTGCTCAAAAACTAATGTGGAAGCAATAAACTTGTCATATTCTCGTCTTCCTCGAGGTTGTCCTAGCTGTAAAAGAGTGTACACATAAACAAATAGCAATGCACATGTACAACATCATAACCATCATGAATGGTGGAGCATCATAAGCCAATATAATGAAAAAGCATCATCTCATGCCAAAAATGCCACCCAGGCTCAGACTTATGGAGGAATAACTGACGGTCTAGTCCTCCAGATATCAACAAACCAAAGATATGGCAATGACATTAACTGGGCATAAAATCAATGGCAAGGGTATTCCACCACATCCGCCCCTCCTGTAGGGTGTTTGGGTTGTAAGTGAACTGAAGGATGAAGAGCTAAATGGTACAATGTTATTTGGGCTGAGTTAATTGAACAATGAACTAGCATGAACTGAAATTGAACTAATTGGCTGAAGCTGCAACCTCGAAGGCAAAGATTTGAGATTTTTTTGAACATAGTGGCCATGACACTCCTTTAGATCCCGCCTTCCAATACTTCCTGTTGTAGAAGAAGAGGGTGATGAATGAAGGATAATGTCTGAAATCGGAGGGTAAACTGTTGCCAGTTGTAATAGTAGAATGCAGTCACTAGTATCATATTCCATGTTTATCACACCATTTGAGGTAAATATTATCATCTGTAACCTTGTTTACAGATTTTATTTATATTGGATTTGTTTTGCAGACACTCTAGAACCTGCTGCAGCCTTAGTTCGAGTGGTACCACAAGAACCAATAAACACAAGTAATTTAACTAATGTTTTCTGATGTTGTCATAGTTCTACTGATTTAGCATTTGTAGAATTGCAGAATTTTGAAATCAAGGAAATCCAACTCCTTGAGATCAAATATGAAACAGGAAGATACAATTCGAATGCATCTAGAATTCACTCCATTGGATACTTCAAAGTCAATCTCAGTTGCTGACAGCGGCAAGAATACAAAACAAAATTTGGATAGTGAACTGAATGCAATCGTATCAAGTAAGTAGCAATGCCACAGAAATGATTTATGTTTTTACATTTCTCTTTAGTCTTTCTCATCTCAATTATGTTACAGATATAAATTTTACTGCAAGCCATGACGAAAAGATTTCGAGTGCAACTCTTGTAGAAGGGAAAATTAATTCTCCCGAGACTCATTCTATAGGGGATCCTGCACCAGACAAAAGTTTGCTGCAGAATATGAGCTACAGGCGATGCAGGTGATGAATTCAATAAAGAAACTCCAGATCCTGGACAAAATGCAACCTGCTCATCAAGTCCAATACCTCATCAACCTAGAAAAACCAAGAGGTTAATTGAAATTCTCCTTGTTCTGGATTTTAATGGAGTTTTGGGCAAGTTTTATGATGTGAAAGAGAGGATCCCTACATCGGCCAAATCAGAAGTGATCCTCCAGAAATTGAACCTTCAAAAGGCAGCAGTTTCCAGGCCTAGATTACAAGAGTTCTTAGAATGGTCTTTTTCAAAATTTCAGATTGCATTGTGGTCCAACATGTTTAAGAGTAATATCGACTTGTTGGTGAGAAAGTTATTAAATATAAGGGCAGATTTTTTTTTATTTGGAATAAGGATGACTGCATCAACACAAAGTTAAAAGTGGTTAATAAACCAAATTTCCTTAAGGATCTGTTCAAAGTATACCAGAACTACTGGAAGTACCAAGTGAAAAACACACTGTTGATAGATGACATTAGATATAAGCGTTCTGCCAACCAGCCAAACAATATGATATCTCCAAATAGCTTTGCTTCTGAGAGATTGAAATCCACTTTTCTTTTGGCGCAACTCAAACCATGGCTGAGAGGACTTCTGGCTGCAGAAAATGTATCTACTTATGTGAACGAAAATCAAATGTGGAACATGTGGGATTCTGAAGAGTCGCGCAACTGTATGAAAATACTCGACAAGTATTTTCACAAATGAATCTTGTAAAACTCTTTGAAAATCAATAAAAGTAGATTTTTTTTTTTACGATATGTGTTGTACTTTTTCAAATTAAAATATTTGAATGGATTTGTGAGCAAATGTTCTCGTGTGAGTTTAGAACTAGAGACGATAGAGATTCGGCAGTCCTTGTCTATCTAAAGCCACATACATATTTGAAAGTGTTGCTGAGTGGAACTGAAACTGTCGTGATTAGCTCCACCGACATCAAAATTTTGGAAGCTGATACACAATGGTTCAATGATCAATTAATCATCCTTTTCTCAAGGTGATACTTTCATCTGATTTATGATCATCAGGATTGTGCCATCATATGCGATGTTCCAAGGAGTGAGCCATCCCTTTTATTTCTTTGACCCTCTTTTTCACTCGACATTGTCCAATGACACAAATAGTTACAAAACAATAAGGAAACACATGAATCCGGATAAGTACTAATACATGTTTGTTCCTACTTGTGATGGACTTCACTAGACCTATTTTCTGACCGTAAGCTGCACGTGTCTCCCACAGAGATATAAACTAGGAATATATCACTTTGATAGCATGGGCTTGCACGACAGAAGCAAACATATTGAGAGGATAGTACTTGCTCATATCATTTTTCTGTTGTCACATAATCACAACAAACTTTAAATGCAGGTTCTTGGAATTGCATGAACACAATAATTTTAGCTTAACAACCTCAGATGTGAAAATTTCTAGAAGGCCTCTTCAAATCGATGGTCATTCTTGTGGCCCGGCCTTATGTTCGTTTATGCAAATTTGTGAAGGAGTATTTGAAAAAAGTGAATATGTTCTTGCCTAATATAGTAGGTTATCTCGAATTCAGCAGACACACCAATTTCTGTTATTGACAAAGTGCGATAACTGCATGTTGTGGATATTTTGGACCAAGATCTAGTTGATGTTAGAGTATTTATGCTTGAAATTTTAAGATTAGAAACAACAAAAGCTGGAACTGAGATGAACATATGTATTGGGAAGTATGTAGGTGCATGAATCACCTCATACCTTCAAATCACTGTATATCTTCCTTATTGTACATAATTGTTATTGTAACCTCGATTCATTTAAAGGAAAATTCATATTCAATTATATGCTTTTTTTTACTAGATTTGTCACAAAATAAGACATCAAGTGTTCAAAAGAATTCAAGTCTTCAACAGAAATCAAAACTATACAAAGTAAAGAACAAAGCACGTTAACATTCACTTGTTGAACATTAATTCAATACAAACTTATGAGTTCTGAAAATTACAGAATTACAGGTTTTATATTTCATCGTCATCAGAAAGAGCTTCGGGTTTTCAGTAAAATTTTCTCCTCATTTAAAGACCCAACCTATATACAGTTCTGTTCTGATGTTTAATTGATGGCATGTGATGTCTAATTGCACAGATCTGTGTTGTGAATACTATTCCTTCGCGTATTTACTGCAAAGATCTTGCACCCTTCTTATAACACATACCTTCTACGACACTATCACCGGCAAGATACCATGCTCCATTGAGTTGAAAGTTTTTTTCCACTATCCACTTTGGTTTTGTGCATACCAGAATCCAAAATTCAGCACCCTCATCATTGCCTTTGGGAGCAACGATAAAAAAATTATCGCCAACTCTAAGTGCCTCTGTTAACATCATGGGATTGGAGGAGAACAAGGACCTACTGGATTTACGGTCCTCCTCAATGTCAGCATGCACATTGGATTGGGGGATGGTACAATAACTTGAAGTTTCCAATCATCAACATAGTTCTTGTTCACACAACTGTCCCACACGCCATCCAAGCAATAACTGCAAGAACATGAAGTTCCCCTGTATGCAACTCATTGTGGCTAACAAGCATCTAACAAGGCTTAGAACTTATTGCAAAGTCAAACTTTCGGCCTTTCTGCCATTCGGTCTTTTTTTTGTTCTTAAGAACAAATTGCATCTTACCAAATTGTTAGAACTTGTCGACTTCCAATTATATAATTGAAGATTACTCTTGAGCTTGTGTGATGGGTTGTCATTTTGGCAAGAAAAACAGGCATGCCCAATGGACCCAATAATCTAGCACCTTGGTAGTTGTTATCAATAGGATCGGTGAACTATGCATTGAAGTAGATAATCATATTTGCACCAAAAAAAAGTGAGATATATTATCTCATTCTTCATATTATTTCAATGCAATTGGGTAGGGATATGATTTCTTGCCACCATTTGGTGCTATGATATTCGAAATGGCATGTACATACAATCGTATGTGCGTAAAAACAAAGTGAATTATACTTCATTATTATTACTTCCATCCACTATGAGTGAGAGGGATATGATTTTTATTGCCATCATTTGTTACTATGACATTCAAAATGGCAACAATTACGTGTTATGATCTGCTTGCTAGAAGCACATAACAAAAGCAATTGTGTGCTCCATCAAGTGTTTCGTGGACAAGATCCTAGCATTGACCTTAGGTGGATTGTAAAGCCATCCACTAAATCAATGAGTAAAGAAGTTGAACCACATAATATTATCTAAGTTCGGGGGCAGATGTGGAGGCACTTATAACAAGAAGATATCTATAATACAGAGCATCATATTGGAGGCTACTTTATGACGGTATTTAGATAAAATACAATGCCAATTTGCTGGAGGATATAGAAAGATTTTTCGCGTAAGCGAAACCGTATGCGAATTTTTTTTTATATATTTCTTCGCCATTTCGCTTCTTTTGCGCAGAAAAAGGTAATCCTTCTGTGCCCTGCTCCACAACCTGTGTGCCCCTTTTTGTTTTTTCTTACCTTTTTCTTAGTTTTTAGGCCAAATTTAGTTAGATTTTGTTTGTTGTTTTTTTATTCTAGGTCTATGTAGAGTCCATAGTTAGGCCCTTGCCTGTTGCCCCCCTCCATCGAGGGGCGTGACGATGGCAAGCGTCTTGTTCTATGGACAAAGCCAGACTTATTTTCCTAGATAGATGAAGTTACGCAAAAGACGAAAAAGAAATAAATAAAAAAAAAAAAAACAAAAAGAACTTTTGTTGCCTACCCTTTTTATCGACAACAGTAGCAGTGTTATGGAGTTGAAGAGAGATTAGGTGTTAATGTTTCGGCGATTCCTTGGCTGAGGTAGTGATCCTCACCTGTTGTGCCACATTGAATTGTGCCATGCTGAGGGTGGGTGTCATTGCTGATGTCGAGGATTGCTAGGGTCAACCTTTTATTGAGGTGTATAGCCCTCTCCTGGTGCCGCTTGTTGGCTTCGGTCACGCGGTTTCAAAAGGTGGGTGTTGTACTCTCATGAAAGGTTAGGAGGATATTTTAATAAGATATACCCTGGTTTCTGATGGTATTGTCAACGAAAGTCCAATACTAATATAGGGATTGTCGTATGGTTTATTAAGTATCTGTGAATCTGCCATATGGTCAAGTGCAATATGTTCGGTTGAGTTTTGCCAACCTCTATGAGGGAGTTTCCTCATGGAGTCAGTAATTGGATCAGATCATAACTTAAACTTGTCGAAGAGAATGAGAAAATGCATTTCTAGGGTGCCTATAACTGTCAAATTTGAAACTCAATAGTTTACTTGAATCTTAATGAATTATTTTACGGCTTACGATTTCGACATTCACTAAAGTGGAAATTTTTTTTTCCCCAGACTTTTAGGTATTGTTGCTGCTTTGCTACTGTTGGCATATTGTTAGCTACACAGTTTCCTCTAAAACTGCCATGAATCCGCAAAAGTTAGAAGGACTTAGGCTAGAAGTAGAGCCTCACATGAACCCTGAAGGACTTAGGCTAGAAGCGGAGTCTCACATGAACCCAAAAGCCGAGTCCTCTACTCAGATGCAGAGGAAAAGATCAAGACCCCAACAGCCATGGTTTTCCTTAAAGATCCGCTTTGATGAATTGGCTTTGTGAGCGAATTTGTGCTGCCACCCCATTTGAGTTAGAGTTGATTACTACAACAGACGAATGATGGCTAGACTTCCACTCAACTCTCATGAAAGACGCCGAGAGAGCTTTTGGGCCTCGATTGATAGAGCTAGAATCTGGAAAGGGTGATTCTAAAAGGTATGCCTGGATAGATGGTAATGTATCTCGCACAACTGGAAATATGATTCATGTGGTAGCAAATTTAACTAGTCCTCGCTTGAGAGAGACTCTAAAAGATAAGGCTATTGCATGGAATACAACTTGGATTAATCGAAAGCTTGGAAAGGAAATCCATCAAACCCCCCACCTGGTTAAGAAAGTGTTGGCACAAACTATTAGAGCCAAACGTCCTGGTGAGACTGATAAAGAGTGGGAAAAAAGAAAAAGGGAAGATGCTAAGACAATATGGTTTGCAATGATAGATTTCTCTCAGATAATCAGGACTAGAATTGGTTCAGGAACATATGGAAAGGTGTACAAATGCAATATCTTGGGTTCTATTTTCTTAAAGACGAACCCTATTGTGTTAGATTTCAGAATGATGATGTGCGGTTAGGTACTACAAGGCCCGATGTGATAGTAAAGGCCATGATGAAAAATATGAGGGAGTCGCAAATGCAAGACATGGCTCTATCATACGCTGCATTGGTCGTACAACTGGATTGGAAAGAATAGGGTTGATATTTCCTTATTGGAATGGGGGTTCTTGTGCATCTCTTTTTGTACATCATGGAGACAATGAGTTTGCGAGGCATGCATTTAAAAGATTAGGGTATAAGCCTAATGTGGAGGTTGATGTATTTAAGCTCGAGCAACGAAGGAAGCAAGAGTTATATGTCGCTCGAAGAGTGGGTGATCTAACTATGTCGTTTTTAAGCGGCTTGCTTAAGATTCATAAAGAGCACCATTTACACATGGACTTGCACCGGGAAATGTCTTGCTTCATTTTGACTTTGGGAAAGAGAAAAGATGCACGGACCCCCAGACTATTATATTGGTATCTGTGATTGGGGAGAAGAAAGGCTAATAGATGAGCCAGTTGAAGTGAAGCGGTGGGCATACAAAGGCATGGATGGTGTGGCAAAAAAGCCATTGAGAATGAAAGACTTGCCTATCCGTACATGCAATAGATTTGAGAAATTTATAGAATACATGGTAATAGATTTGAGAAATTTATAGAATACATGGTGAGAAGGAATGGCTATGTAATAGATTTGAGAAATTTATGAATACATGCTATCTGAATGGCTCTGTAACACATGTGAGAAAGAATGTCTGTTACATGCGAGAAAGAATACCTCTGTAGCACATGTGAGAAATTTATGAAACCATAGTATTTAGAAGGTATGAATATGCAATCCTTATTGACAAACAAAGACAGAAACAAATACGCAGAGCCCATCTCGAAATATGATATGAAGGTCATTATCAACAATCTTAGAAACCTACTGACAGTCTGAGTCCAATCTGTTTTAGGAGTTTGCAACATGAAGTGGGGGCCAAATCCAACCCAGAATTCAAGTTCGAGAACCAGCCAAAAGAATTGGGAATCCAGGTCTATCTAGAAGGAAAAAAAAAACAAATCTATATAGTCTAAAGCAAAGGAAGCTTCCTAGCAAATCACTGGAAGATTGGGTTCGCTGCACGAAACCGTCAAAGCCACCAAGTAATTGCTAATGCATCTTAAGGAAAAGAGCATGTCGAGAAGCTGCAGGTGAGATTTGTGCTTGAGATGAAGACGTTGCATGAAGGATCATAACGACTGGTCTGTAACCCCTGCAAAAACCTTTTCGCAAAAAATGTCTAATGCTTTGCTCGGCTGAAGCCGTTGAATGAAGTCGTGAATGGAGGATAACCCTTGGCAAAACCTTTTCCAGAAAACTTGTTTGAAGCTTCAAGACACTATTAGAACCTGTTTTTGTTTCGAAGCTGAAAGAGACTTCTCCGAGACTCTTTTATTTGCTGCCACGAAGAATCTGAAACCCTCCGGAGAGTTCTAGAAGAAGAGCTCCAATCTCTTACCTTCTACCTTTACTATACATGTCAATTTTTAAAGGCTAGATTTTTTAACTTTTACACGTATTCAGTTCTAAACTCGAATATTCTAAAATAATATTTAACATAGGTCTAAGCTAGCCCCTTACCCTCCTTATTACAATTATATATTAGAGATAGTATATATAGTACTATGAGGGAGGTATGAGACCTATGTAAATATCAAATACGCATATGCAAACAACAATGCTCTGCAGCACTCCGAAAGACGGTGAACAAGTTCTCAATGTGTTGCTCCAAGATGGGGAGCTACAGAATTTCCAATAATTCTTCTGTTAGCAGTTGTGCTTAAGACTCTGCTCGATCATAATCCAATCGCAGCATGGTGAGGCTAAAAAAAGCCATGCCCCTAGAGTTGCCCCTAGGACCTAGACTTCCTAAGGCAGGATTAAATCCTGCCTACAAAGTGTGCATGTACGGCAAAAGTTTTGCCCAACGGATGTGTGGTGATTTGGTATAGGCCTAGTAATTCTAAAATAAATGTACATTTGGTCATGAGTTCAAACTTTGTCAATATTATTTATATTTGGAAGTTGGTTACTAGGGGTATACGATGATGATGATGATCCTGACATGGTAGAACTTAAAAGCCTATATGTGTCCTCCACATTGGCTGCCGCAAGGCAGTGGGATAAGCTAGCTAGTCTGCACAAAGATTAGTCTAGTATGGACCTTAAACAAAGTAATAAAAAAACAATGGGACTATGGCAAGTAGCACTAGGATGGTGAGGCTAAAAAAAGCCATGCCCCTAGAGTTGCCCCTAGGACCTAGACTTCCTAAGGCGGGATTAAATCCTGCCTACATGTACGGCAATAGGTCTAGTAATTCCAAAATAAATGTACATTTGGTCATGGATTCAAACCTTGTCAATGTCATTTATATTTGGAAGTTGTTTACTAGGGGTATACGATGATGATCCCCGACGTGGTAGAACTTAAAAGCCTATACGTATCCTCCACTTTGGCTGCCGCAAGGCAGTGGGATAAGCTAGCTAGTCTGCACAAGATTAGTCTAGTATGGACCTTAAACAAAGTAATAAAAAATCAATGGGACTATGACAGGTGGCACTAGATGGTGAGGCTAAAAAGCCATGCCCCTAGAGTTGCCCCTAGGACCTAGACTTCCTAAGGCGGGATTAAATCCTGCCTACAAAGTGTGCATGTAATGCAAAAGTTATGCCTAATGAATGTGTGGTGAGTTGGTATAGGCCTAGTAATGCCAAAATAAATGTACATTTGGTTATGGGTTCAAACCTTGTCAATGTCATTTATATTTGGAAGTTGGTTACTAGGGGTATACGATGATGATCCCCGACGTGGTAGAACTTAAAAGCCTATAACGTGTCCTCCACTTTGGCTGCCGCAAGGTTGTAGGGTAGTGGGATAAGCTAGCTAGTCTGTACAAGATTAGTCTAGCATGGACCTTAAACGAAGTAATAAAAAAACAATGGGACTATGGTAGGTGGCACTAGGATGGTGAGGCTAAAAAGCCATGCCCCTAGAGTTGCCCTAAGACCTAGATTCCTAAGGCGGAATTAAATCCTGCCTACAAAGTGTGCATGTAAGGCAAAAGTTTAGCCCAACGGATGTGTGGTGAGTTGGTATAGGCCTAGTAATGCCAAAATAAATGTACATTTGATCATGGGTTCAAATTTTGCCAATGTCATTTATATTTGGAAGTTGGTTACTAGGGGTATACGATGATGATCCCTGACGTGGTAGAACTTAAAAGCCTATACGTGTCCTCCACTTTGGCTGCTGCAAGGTAGTGGGATAAGCTAGCTAGTGTGTACAAGATTAGTCTAGTATGGACCTTAAACAAAGTAATAAAAAAACAATGGGACTATGGTAGGTGGCACTAGGATGGTGAGGCTAAAAAGCCATGTCCCTAGAGTTGCCCCTAGGACCTAGACTTCCTAAGGCGAGATTAAATCCTGCCAACAAAGTGTGCATATAAGGCAAACGTTTTGCCCAACGGATGTGTGGTGAGTTGGTATAGGCCTAGTAATGCCAAAATAAATGTACATTTGGTCATGGGTTCAAACCTTGTCAATGTCATTTATACTTGGAAGTTGGTTACTAGGGGTATACGATGATGATCCCCGACGTGGTAGAACTTAAAAGCCTATACGTGTCCTCCACTTTGGCTGCCGCAAGGTAGTGGGATAAGCTAGCAGTCTGTACACTAGTATGGACCTTAAACAAAGTAATAAAAAAACAATGGGACTATGGTAGGTGGCACTAGGATGGTGAGGCTAAAAATCCATGACCCTAGAGTTGCCTTAGGACCTAGACACTTCCTAAGGCGGGATTAAATCCTGCCTACAAAAGTATACATGTAAGGCAAAAGTTTTCCCCAACGGATGTGTGGTGAGTTGGTATAGACCTAGTAATGCCAAAATAAATGTACATTTGATCATGGGTTCAAACCTTCCCAATGTTATTTATATTTGGAAGTTGGTTACTAGGGGTATACAGTGATGATGCCCGACGTGGTAGAACTTAAAAGCCTATACGTGTCATCCACTTTGGCTGCCGCAAGGTAGTGGGATAAGCTAGCTAGTCTGTACAAGATTAGTCTAGTATGGACCTTTTTTAGCCTCACCATCCTAGTGCCACATGCTCGATCATAATCCAATCGCACATCATGGCACTAAATTAATCCCAGGTTCTTATTTGATTACTCCGTATTTCATGGAGCCTATATTCTCTTCTTCAGGGGCTAGATGGAAATAGTGACAGATTATTCAATGGTTGACATTTCATAGAAGGACTAGTGTATAATTCATGTAGGGGGATCAAAGCAATAGAGCATGCCGAGATCATAATTTCAATGCAACCGAGAGTTAATCAGTTTGTGCAAAGCCAGCCTGTAGGAGGCATGTAGGGGTTAATAAAAACAAATTTGTCAGATTGAATTCCAAAGATGTAGAGAATGGAGCCCAAGCCAACCTTTAGATATATATGTCCAAGCTTCCACTGCTACTGCTTAGTTTCCTTATGTTTCATGCTACTGCTTAGTTTCCTTATGTTCATTTCCTCAAAAAACAATGTACTTTGCTTTATTTTTCTTAGATTAATAGCATAAATCGACTGTTTTGAAGTTTCTGAAGTGTAATCTTGTCCATATTAACTATTTATATAGAAATAGAGATGTATTGCATGTTGTATGTACATTATCTGCAGGAATAAAGGAACTTCAATTTTGGCAAAATAGGTCGGTAGGTCGGCGAAAAATTCCCACCTAGGTCGGCTTTCTCCCACCTAGGTCGGTAGGTCGGCTAGGTCGGTGGGTCGGCCCAACTATGAGGGTAGCTTTACAATGAATCTGTATAGGTTGCCAGTCTAAGAGGTGTTGTTGATCTGAATCCACCTCTTCATCTCTGTTGCATGTTCCCACTTACAGATGCGTGCAAACTAGGCTAATCTGGATCATAGAAACTTAAAGGATCAACGGAGTAGGTTAATAATGCTAGTACTCATGATGACTAATATAAGCTGCCCTCAAATCATAGAGAATGCATCAAGATAATATAGTGAACAAATAATAGTTTTTCATTCTAGTTTGAAGTGATTAGACCTCCATAAACTGCTCTGACATATAAACTAGTCTTAGGAGAGCAGGATCTCTGATACAAACCATGGCTTTCAGTAAACAAAAGTACCAGATAAATGCATTGAAAAGTAAAACCGGTCAAAGTAATTAATTATGAAAGTGGAACATATGGTTGTAAAGCTTTTGTCATTTTGCTGGGCTAAAATTTGGCGTGTTGGAAAGGATATCGCCAGCATATGATAACTCCTTGATACGCTTGAGTGTGCAAAGTAACATGAATGATGGTGAATGATGATCAACAAGTTTGCCTTCAAAACGTAAACCTTTGGGAAGATCTCAACATTATAAAGGAAATGAACATATGGTGTGACATGTTATTTTTCTACAACTAATTTGGCCAGTGCGAAGATTAGAGAAATTGCTAAGAGTTGTTATGCAAATCAAACAGAAGATCATTTCAGCAATAACATCCAAACCTCTGATCAGGATCATGTTCCAAAGATGCTTGAGATTTTATGTTGTAAGCCTATTTGTTTTTACATTGCCTAACGTTGTCATTGACATGAATTTAGCTGAGGCTATCCAGATATTGGTTCCGTTGCCTGATCAAAATACCATTGCTACTATCTCAATATATATAATCAATTTGCTTGAGGATGCTTTGTTATATAAATCCGTGACAATTTGCTTTCACTTGCAGGGGATAATTAGTTTTTTAACCAAATTGAGATTCTTCTGCTGGTGCCTGGCATAACTTTTATGTGCTAAGAGTTTCCATAGGTTTTCATTTTTTGATCAATTTACTGATGTGACTTATTTAATGTCAGGCTCTGCCATTTCCATATATTACACAATGGGATTGCCAATTCATACAACTAAGTAGAATAATTTGATATACTGCAAATTCTATATAAATAAGATCCACAGTAGTAATTGCAACCGCAGGGAATGCTAACACTTTTACAACTGAACGCTTGTTCAGAATTTACATTACATGTTATACTATTTCTTCACTCTACAAAGATACAAATTAATTTCAAAATACTTGAATTTCGAAATAATTTACTTGATCTAAGGTTAGGTAGAGAAATGCCTGCACAATTATGGACTTGAAATAAGGTCATTTTGATGGTCTGCTCAATGAATTAACAGGAGATGAGTTCCAACACAAATTCTCAGAACAGGGGAATTCTGAAAAATAGCAAATTCATGCACTCATCTTCAAATGTAATCGGAGTTCCGGCCAAGCAAACTCATTGTCAATCCTTTTCAACATCTAGGATAAGACTTGGTTTAAAGCTAGTGATCAATTGCACCAGAAAAAAATGCACGTCTTACACTCAGCTAGGAAGTTAATACTTTTGTAATCTTGGCTAAAGAGGCTCGTTTGCAGTATTTGATCATGTTATTATATCTCCTTTAGTTCACCCACAGTTCCTCAAAAAAGAAGCAACATAATACCAGTTCTGATGCTCTTTAATTAAGCTACATACATGAACAATGACAAACAGAATATCCAGCATAATATACTGCATATACCTTTCCAAGCACTATCCTTGTTTCTATCTAGGGATTGAATGGCGAATTGAAACATGGCTTGCAGATGGACAATGAAAAATAACATGTTTGTTGGTATGGAGATGCTTCTTCATGTAACGTATCATCATAATACAGTCTTTCTTGAAGAGGTAGTTAATGATGCCATGCCCCTGCATTATCAAGCACAAGTATCACAACTTTCATGTCTAAGTTACATTTCAACGTTGTTAGGCTCCTCTTATCTTATACTTTTAGATCATTTTCTCCCTGAAATGTAGAAATAGCTGGTTAAGCACAAGAGGAAAACAGCTATACCCAAAAGCATTAATGCTCACCGTACTTGTGCAAGCAATGCCATACCATGCCTTAAAACTGTGCCTCTTTCTACAGAATAGTCATGGAACACAGTGTGTAGTAAATTGATATAAACGGTGAATGCTAATTGGATTGGTAGTATCATTTAGGCTGAGGAAAAGCAGGTCAACCAATGGTATAAGTACTATAAGGGCATGGGAGCAAAACCCTGTGAAAATTAGTATTGCCAAAACCCAGTTAACAGTGTATAAACCATGCTCAGAAGTTTCAGACTCTAAAATTGTCTGCTGTAAACAGGTAGGTGCAATTCAGTCCTATCTGCCTATCATACCGTGCCACTTGGCACTTTTATTTTACCATGGGCCCAGAACCTTGAGTTTTTTTTTTTTTTGCCAGGCTTTGGACGCCATGGTCCCATGAAAATCTGACCTTGAGTTTTTTTCTGGACGCTATGTTCCCATGAAAATCTGACCTTGGGTTTTTTTCTGGCCAAGCGTCCATACGCAATGTTCCATGAAGATTTGACCTTGATCGGTTCAGGTGTTCAGGTTTTCGACGTTAACAAGAAGTAATCCGTCCACAATTCTTTTTGGCCCAGGTCGAAGACCTGGGTACGGCAATGCAGGTTGACCATGGGAAAGCACCCTAAGTAGTGCTGTAAAAATGAAGTCTGAAGAAACGGACAAATACAAAGGCTGGCAAGATTTTAATATGCTAAGTACTTCAGAAACCAACCTGTTAAATCGATTATGCACTGCCCAAGATAACCTGTCCAGGAAAACACTTCCGCAGCCGACATCTACAGACGTCCTGCAATTGGCGGGCTGAGACAATTGTCGGCAATGCATGACAAGAGCATATTCTATTTGATTCGGTTGTATGTAATATGAAGAGCATATTCTATTCGATTCGGTTGTAGTATGAGTATCGTATTCTATTAAATTGAAGGGGTCGTGTGGCACGACAATGGCTCCAATATTAAGTGGAGATTGCAGAAGGGTTATGCTATGCTATGGGCTGAAGCGTTTTGGTTGAAGCGGAAGATGGCTGCTCCATGTCCAATCCTTGTGTTGGGATGTTCGAATGCTTCACGTCCACCAATCACATTTGCTCCTCCTCCACCCACCATAGTTGCTTCTCCTCCTCCGCCAATCACATTTGCTCCTCCTCCACCCACCATAGTTGGTTCTCCTCCTCCGCCCGTGGTCTGGAGTTATCCTCCGCCGCCAGCAGTCTATAGATATCCTCCACCACCATCAACAACACCACCACCACCACCACCAATCAGATATTATTATACTCCACCACCATATTATTATACTCCACCACCACCACTATTCAGATATTATTATACTCCTGTATTTCCTCCACCTTCACGCAAACATACAAGCAGCATCATCATTGGTGCTTCTATTGGTGCTTCTTTCGCTGCTTTCTCTCTCTTGCTCCTCCTCGTCTTTCTCTTCCGTCGTCGGCACCGCACAACAAATTTACAAGAAAACACTACAGGTCAGTGTTCAATTCATATTTTTGTGTTTTCTTCTCTTATTCACTGTCAAATTATTTCTATGCAATTACATTTAAATCTTGAATTTTGCCCACTGCTCAACCTGTGTACCCTACCTTAATAACGTAATCCTTGCGTTTTATAGGCTGAGATCAGATCTCAGCCGCTGGATCAAAGTATGTTATCAGCTATAACACACTGTGGCCCAAACGTGTTATGCATCTGAATGCATAAGAAACTAGAATGTTATGCCCTTGCCAAGCTATTGTGGCAAAAACAAGAGATGCAGCTGCTGCAGAGCCTGCATCCTTCGTCGGATCTAAGGTAAATGCTCGGATCACGTTGTTAAGGCGGGTAACGCCCTGATCCCTCGCGTATTATGCGTATTATGCAAAAAAAAATTCGGGGCATTTTGTATATGGCCGAAATGTCGAGGGCGGGTATGGCCAAAATGTCGAGGGCCTCCACCCTTGACCTTTCGGCCATATACAAAAGACAATGGCCAATTCATGACAATGGAGAAGGTTGAAGAAACGACCCGTTTGGCCAAAATTCATGAGCTCCTACCCATTGGACCTGCAATGAAATTGGTGACATTAATATATTTTGTAACTAAAGGTTGCAATGTCATGATCTAGAATATCATTACAGTAGAGATGGGAACAGAAGGAAAGGAGTAGAGATTAGAGGGAGAAGAGATGAGGCGTGAAACCAGTGTGTGTGTGCGCGCGTGCACGCATACAACTAAGAAATCAACTTGTACACAACATTATAAAACAAATCATCTAATGAATCCTCTGATAGTAATGCATTAGTCTCTCCTACCTCTAACTCATCTACTTTTAAGGTTCTTAAAACATCATCCTTATGCTCTAAAATATCAATGGTACATCTCCCAATAGATGATCTTGGAAAAGCAAAGAAAGCCATCAATGTGTCAGCATATACATCATACTTCTCTCGCAGATCTCTCTAGGTAGGGCAATGTAGAAGTACATGTTCATCATCTTTAAATATCCTTGCCTCACATATCTTACACAGCCTAGCTTGCGAGGAATGTCATTCCACCTACCTATTTCAACACCGAGGAGCTCAGCCTCATCCTGTAGATGGCATGCATATGCCCTTTGCCAAATACTTTGCCTCCTGTAATGTAGGAATCCTACAGTAGGATTAATATGGGTCCTATAAAACTCCCTTTTTACTGCCCTATCAGTTGCTATCAAGGGTCGTATATTTGGGTTGTTCCATCCTGCCGTATTTTGGAGGAATTGATCTTTCGAAATAACTCACAATCAAATGGTGATGTTTTAGATTTAAAGCTTTGCCAACTCTGGTGGCAAAGGCGCAAGAAATTTATGTTTATGCATCAAGGTTTTCCAGCAACTTGAGGTTTCAAAGGTTGCAGGAAATTGATGGCCAAAGTTATTGTGAGAAATATTTAATGATTATAAAAAGCTCCATATGGAGCTGAGCTTCATGTTAGATTGTTGAGGTCTAAATACAAATCTACAAGGTCTCATGTTAGATTCACTCATTTTCATAGGTCTATAGAGATGACCATTTCTGACGAAAAATCACATTGCACTCTTGTCCCCAACCATAGGTCGTGAAATCTGTTTAAATCCAATCACGTGAATGCCCCACTTCATCCACCCTAACATGTTTTCACGAGAATCAAAAGCCGGCCTACCTTGATTCAAAGTTCCATAGCGAGCCCATTGCAATGTGATTATCATAAAAACCACGGGAAATAATGCACAACTTCTCTTGCTTGCTTCCTCAAATCCTCGAGCCTTATAAACCTCACTAGCATAATAATGTATTATGTGCTAGACTTTACTCAGGGCCTACCATCCTAATTCAGACATATTACCTACAAGAGCAAATACCATATAGAAAGCAAGTCAAACTACAACAATGGTACTCCTACTCAGAATAAAGACAGAGTATAATATCAATGTGTTCGAGATCAAATGTGTTAAGAGTATGGGCATAAATGGGCCTTTGTCAAGAACCTCCATGCGCTAGTACCACTGCTGGCATTTGCAAAAGCACATGTTAGAGAAGTATGAGACAAAATTATTTTTATATTCAGGATGCATAAACAGACACCTAAATTACTTGGTTAAAAACTTTAGCCTTTAATATCCTTTGGTAAACTTTATCTTGGGAGATGCATCTATCAAATGCGGTATGCTATAGTGTGTGCAGAGGTTGCCAAGACACCTCCACAGAAAATTTTTCAAAAGGCAAATTTGATCCCTTTCATACAAATTTACTTTAAGTAGTCTCGCTTCCAAAAAAAAAAAAAATTGGGGGTTCCTAAGCATAGGTATGGAAACATTGTAGGGCACTCAAAAGTGAATCCCGATTGTATGTGCACAACACTGAATTAATGTCTACGAAGACCAAGGAGCTATGGAACCCTATTATCTATTACCATCCCATATGAAACAGGCATTACAATGGGATTCAAGTCGTGAAGAAGTTCCTCGAACATTTGTTGTTTATTATCTCTGTTGAGGGTTATTGTCTTGGCACTAACCATAGCTAGTTACTTCCTGAGCAATAATTTTTTTTTTTTTTTTGAAGGATCAGATATATATTAATTGAAACTCATCAATGACATACATACGCCCAGTGATATCATACACCTACATAACTTATTTGTTTATGTAGGGATAACCACTCGGCTATGAAGCTGAACTTTTTATAAGAGTGATGAAAGAGAGTCGTGAGCTTGGGAAGCCCACTCCTCCTCCTCAAATGCTGCAAGATATTGGCGGACCTTTTGTTTCAAAGATGGCCATATGTTGCTAGGGTATAGATATTCTTGGGAGAACACAAACTTTCTCCGCCTCTTCCATATTAGCCATAGAAGCCATCCTTTGCATATATTCAAAGCAACTCTTTTTCCAGTTTGCCAAGATGATGGATACAGGCCTAACAAGATCTCCTTTTCTGAAATAGAAGTCTCAAACTCTTCCTTCAATTTTTCCCATACTGATCGGAGTTCCCTACAGTGCATAAAGCAGTGTTCAATTGTTTCTTCTTCTCGCTCGCATATTGGGCAAGTCGGTGATACATCCCTGTTGAACTTGTTCACTAATATGTTTACCCTGCATGCTCTGTGAATAATTTGCCATAGCAGTGTGGATACCTTTGGTGGCAGGTGGCTCCTCCAAACTCCTTTCCATATTTGAGTGACATGGTTATCTTCTAATGTTAACTCCCATTGAGAGGGGAGATTTATCAATTCATTCACATGTAGGACCTTGTATGCTTTTGAAACAAAATATTTTTTATCCAGATTTTCACGAGGTAAGCAGAAAGCACCTACTTGTGGAACCGCATGAGGCGGAATATTATCACGTACCATGTTCCAAATTCGCGTATCACACGCTCTCAGGTTAAACTTGCTTTGGAATGACTCCCAGGAACATTGTACCCCACTTTGATACCAATCTCCATTAGGGATTTTTTGAGATCATAAAAGGGCCTTCTAAGAACTGCTAACTAAGCTATATGAACTACCAATCAGAAAACAGAACTGGTAATCCAGTCAGCAAAACAGTTATAACTAACTCACTGGATCACATTTTCTAGCATAAGTGTTGATAGAAAAGTCCAAATGAGCTCTTGTTTGCTGCAATAGATAGATCTCATTGAGATCTTTCCAATCTTAGGTGGTTTTGCATATCTTTTAGCCCCGTAGGATAGTAAAAAAAGGTAAATACCATATTTTTTGGAGTTTTGACAATCATAAGTGGTTAAAATATGTGCCATTAGAGGTAATTTGAGATCTCCTTTTGTCCCCATAAGAATCCTCCAATAGAATGAGTACTCTACATCAAACTGCAATTAATGCAGCATTAACAACTTCATTGCTGTCATTTTTTCCCTATAACTTTTGATCTACTCATGAAAATGCTGCGGCGTTTGTTGCATTAGATGCAGAATGAAAAGATCTTTCAAGTGATATATGGTTATGATATATTTCAATACAAGCCATATGTGTTAACCTTAAAAAATATGGTTTTTTTCTCTTTTCTTATATATTTACATCCCAAAAGATATAACAATGGATTGTCATTAGAAAGATCTTGAGGAGACGAATCCATTGCCACAAATAGTGTTCGAATCGGAGTTTTTGATCAAAAGTTATAGTAGAAAGATGACACTGCAAAAGTTAGTTAGAACTGCATTAATTACTGCTGCCACATAATACTGGAATAAAATACACTGGAGCTCTTCTCTTATTGGACAGTTTAAAAAGCTGATGTGGCTTTTTAAGCATCCCTTAATGGGACAAAATGAGATCTCAAATTACCTCTAATGAAAGCACCTAAGATTGGAAAGATCTCAACGAGATCTATCTATTGCACTAAAGGAGAGCTTATTTGGACTTTTCTATCAATAGTTATGGTAGAAAATGTGATCCAGTGAGTTAGTTATAACAGTTTTGCTGACTGGACCCGTCAGGCTCTGATTTCTGATTGGTAGTTCATTTATCTTCATTTGGCTTAGTTGGCATGTTTTGAAGGCCCTTTTTTAATCTCAAAAAAACCCTAATGCAATGCAAGATAAACCTGCCCCAATCCATCTATTTTGTGTTCTTGTGTTCACCACCGAGAAAAGTGGCCCCTGGCCTCTATTGGTTTCCACTTGCAGCCACCACAAAGGCATAGACACAGAGGTACAATTTTTGGTATCCAGGCGCCATAAAACTTTTACTACCTCCCAAGCTTTTAATAGTCCTTTAAGAAATGGTGAAGCTCCTGCATATGGTCTCAATTTATAAAAGAGGGCCCAGGGCAAATCTGCTTTATGAAATGATTTTCTGCAAGGCATACAGTGAATTAGTAATTGTTTTAAAAGCTCAAGGCCCAGAGATTTCGAGTCCTGTTGGAGAATTTTCCACATGAATTTGTAGACTAAGATCTTACTATGCAACTTAAAGTCAAGCATTCCTAGTCCCCCTTGAGCTTTGGATATCAAACACTTTCTCCATGCTACGTTGACATTTGCTCCTTCCTCATTTCCACCCCAGACAAAATTTCGCACCATTTTTGTTAACTCTGCTAACTTTGATTCAGGAGCCAACAACACCGATGCAGCGTAGATATGAGTACTGCTAAGCACTGACTTAGCTACAACGATCCTTTCTGCCATGAAGAGTTTACTGACCTTCCACCATCTCAAATGTTTGTCTAAACCGAGCAGGATCTCATCCCATAAATTCGAGGATGAGGTGCATACCCCGATTGGAATGCCGAGCAGCTTCGATGAAGACCCAACAGGAACTATGGTCCAAGGGAAAGTGGTGACGTGAGTCGGAAGGGGCTCATCTAATGGCCAAATAGATGCACATTTGCCCCAATTGAAAAAACAACCTGATGCTATAGAGAAAGAATCCAGTAACTGCTTCGCATTCAAGGGAGTATCTTCCGAGGCTTCTAAGAACAAAAAAGTATCATCAGCATATTGATTACAGATTTGCTGCGATCCATCTGACATCTGTAGCCCTATTATAATCCTATCTTTCACCGCTGCAAGTAGCACTTGAGATAGTCCTTCTGCAACAATGTTAAAAAGGAAAGGCGTCAAGGGGCATCCTTGTCTAAATGAGCAATAAATATTGCTACTTCTAGATATCAAAGTTCTATTCGTAAATAGTTTCTTCCAATGAATTCTAGATTTATTCTACAAAAAATGACCATCTTGACCAACTATCATGCCAGATCTTCAGAAACACATTTACAAACTTTTTTTATTCCATATTCTCTTGATAGATGAATAAGGTACCAAAAAACATGGATGCAATACTCAATATTCAAGGTTCTATAACATACGGCTTTTAATATCTCTCACGCTATGTTAATTCTACTTTGAAGCCACACTTGACTAGTTGGGCATTGTCTATCAACCCAACTACATTGCTTCCATATTTTAAAACTACCATCAATTTGCTAGAGCCCAACGACTACACCACTAGGATGGCAAACAATTAGTTATCCTATCTAATTATGGTATTTGACTTATTGGTTATTCCAGAATGTGAGCTAACATTGGCATTTTTCTTACATGCTTTTATTTCTTCTATCAGATTGCAAGAAACCACTCGAACCAAAGCATCTTGAAGATCAGGCTACTCCATTGTCATCACCACCACCACATACATTACATCATAATGCTACAAGTGATCAAAGCCAAGGTTCAAAATCTTTCTTGTATGTTGAGTTGAAAGAGGCCACGGATGGATTTTCTAAAGCTAATCTTATCGGAGAAGGCGGTTTTGGTTGTGTCTATAAGGGAAAGTTACATGGACGACAATTGATTGCTATAAAACAACTAAAAATAGGCAGCGGACAGGGTGAACGTGAATTTCATGCTGAAATAGAAACCATCAGTCGTATTCATCACCGACATCTTGTTTCTCTTGTTGGTTATTGCATCTTCAATGATCAAAGATTGTTGGTTTACAACTATGTAGCTAATGGCAATCTACATCATCATTTACATGGTAAGACTAAGTTATCCTTTTATTGAAACTAAATACTATCCGATTTGAAATCAAATGAATTGAATTGAATTTTTATCGTCTTCAGAGACCATAAGGTAGAGAAATATATTATTTAGATGCAGTAGCATAAAAATTTGCTCCTCCTCCATTTCGCCTAAAGACTAGAACGCTATATAATGTATCTTCTATTCCACAGGGAAAGGAATGCCTATAATAGATTGGCCAACAAGACTAAAAATAGCTCTTGGAGCAGCTCGTGGTCTAGCTTATCTTCACGAAGATTGTAAGCAAAGATTTTCTTATTGATCATGTAGCTTGATCATGTAGTAAATGCAGTTTCCCATTTTGGAAATAGGTTATCCTCGAATCATACATCGGGACATCAAGGCATCAAACATACTCTTGGACGAACATTTTGAAGCCAAGGTATAAGTCATATTCTCATTTTATCTTTGCAAACGAGTTGCAACTAAAATATACATTATTTCATATGGCCTCAGGTATCAGATTTTGGTCTTGCAAAATTTAGCTCTGATGCACATACTCATGTTAGCACTCGTATTATGGGAACATTGGGGTATGCCATATTTATAGAACTATTATCTATTACTTGACATTGACGATGCATTTGTGAAGGTACTTGGCACCTGAATATGCATCATCAGGAAAGTTGACAGACAAATCAGATGTATTTTCTTTTGGGGTAGTGTTGCTTGAATTATTAATTGGTCGGACTCCTATTGACACAAGGCAACCTTTTGGGCTGGTAGAATTGGTATATAACCATCTCTATACCTGAAAATGCATTATAAATTGCAAAATGAAAATGCCTCACATGTAATACTCTGGTGTTGCTAATGTCCAGTCTAGACCGTTGCTTGCAAAGGCATTGGAAGAAGGATATTATGAAGATTTTATTGATCCCAGGCCAAAAAACTATGATAAAACTACTATCTCATGGATGGTACAAGCAGCTGCAGCATGTATACACTATTCAGCAAATAGACGTCCAAAGATGACACAGGTTTGATTTTGAGATAATTCTTTGTGTTTGGGCCCTTTATTTATCGTTCACTTCTATATGCTCTAGGTGGTTCATGCGTTGGAAAGTGACAGTTCAGGTCTACTTCAAAATGTTAACTTTGGCAATAGTTTCAAACAAAGATTCCCATATGAGAGCACCGAATATGGCCATAATCAGTACAGTGCAAATGTGCAAGCATTTCATAAAATGGCCTTTGAATCGGATTCTATTTATGGTGATACCAATGAAAGTGGTTTAGACCCTTGTGCTTCAAGCTTTGGTGGTCAATTTAGTGATGGAAGTCATCAATCCATGAAAATAATAGGCATGATTCCTAATGATGATTCTAGATCTTCTGAAGTACCATCAAATACGCTGCTATTTGGACGGTAACCAACTTGTGACAAGGTCCTACTTGAAAATAAATGTGAAAATAAAATGGCAAGTTGATAAGATAAGATAAGATGAATTTTTACGTCCACGGGAACCCAACGGATTATGGGACGGCATAAAAGTATTAGTTATAATCCTCTGAAGTAAAGTTCCAAATTAATTTGAATATACTCGTTGGAGCAAATCTTATATTTTAACGTTATGCTTGGCATGTTTATTTGATGCCTCTTAGTAGTGCATTTGTTTAATCAAGGGTGTATGCAAGAAAATTTATTGTAGAATGATCGGAGTGGTTGCCATAATTATATATATTTCTTACAATCTACCTAAGCAAATAATGTCCACATTGCCAGCGCTTCTCTCTCTATCATCAAGAGTATGAGAAATCGGGTTCAAGCACTTCTTCAATACTCTTCACAAAAATTATCATAACTCCTTAATTCTGGGGTTTTTTAATCCTGGTAGTAATACGCCTGCTGCTCTCTCTTTGTACTTGGGTCCCATAGGCCAGTTGGTCTCCGTGGACGATAAAATCATATTCTATTTTATTCTATTCTTAATGGAGTGTCGGATTGATGCGTCATTTATAGTGCCAAAAAGTATTTTGAAAGTGCTTTTCGTTGATGTGTAGCATGATATGTTTTCTTGCAGTTTAGTGACCTGAAACAACTAACTTCTGGCCAAACTTGATTAGGGTTTGAACAATTTCCATGCCATAATTTTCATTTATTTTAAGAGAAATTTTCATGGCTCAAACTGAAAACCGAAGATAACTACAAGAACAGAAGCAAATCTCAAGGTATATGAGATAGGCTAAGCCTCATTCAACTGGCATCATACATCACCAACATAATCATTCTATCATAAATTCTTACACCAATTCATAAACTTTATTCGAAATTAGAGAAATTGAGATAGCAGATAGACTCACATACTCATACTCAAAATATCACACCAACATAATAATATTCAACTGATCAAGAAAGATACTCACAACTTCAAGAACTTTGCCCAGATGTCTTCTACCGAAATTGGGCCTTCCTTCTACATGAATTTTGCCTAATTTATAGAAAACTGCATTTGATCCTAGCCATTAGATCTAGGCAAATTTCAACCTTCCAAATTCTAACTACCATAAGTTCACTAGATTTTGCCAACTCATGATCACACCTAGGCCATCTAAACTCCTTGCAACTACCATACTCCTCCAAATTCATGACACATCATCCAAATACCAACCGTTGAAAATATTTTCATAAGGACTTCAATGCTCCTTCAAGTCCATAGGTTCCACATAAATAATCTTTTTCATGCTTCCTCACAATATTTGCATATTTTTTAGATTTTCTCCACATTACACCCATATAATTCACCTTTTATCCATACATTCCACAAATTTAAGCTCATTATGCCAAGATGGTGAAGATAAAATACACAACATTACCAAAAAAAAAAAAAAAAAAAGATTATTCATTGTTTCAATGAATTCTTCAAAAATCCCTATTTGATCTTCATGTCTTCAACTTGGTCCTCAAAAGTAGGTCATAAAGATAAGATTGAACTTAACCAAAATCCAATATCCAAATGTCTTCATGTTTTCAAAAGTATCTCTGGAAATCATCCAAGAAAAAAAAATACTAAAAACTTCTAACATCATTTTCTCTTCATCAACCATAGGGTGGCTAGTCCCATCCGGGTCAGTGGCACCTCGCTCTACTGCCTGGTATGGCGCTTTATCCCCTTCACATCACTTATAAATTTCATCACTTTTTATATAGGTCATGGGGTTTCCCTCCCAAAAAGAAAAACAAAAAGACTTGGAACACTTACAAAAGTACTTAAATTCTTAAACACAATTTAAATACTAGGCTTCAATGGAATTGCAAAACTTGTGCATAGCTTCGGGACTTCAAGACTTGAACTGGGTCTTCACCTTGAGAGGCTAAGGTGCTAGCCAACAATACAACACATTCTTTTGATTACCAAAATAATCAAATGAAATATTTGAACTATTATCATCTATTATTATTTTTTTTAACTTTCCTTTCCCTTTGTTTTTTGCCCTATAGTTGGGAGCAAACCCCTTTACACTTTTCTGCAAACGTTTCCAAAACGTGTTTGCATCTGGAACAAAAATTAGGCATTTTTGGCATCTCACGACAACAAAATTCCAGGGGGCATGTGGCACCATGAATTAGTAATTGCTGGATTTAGAAGTCCTTTCCGCTGCAGCCTCTCCCTCCAACTTCTAGGCGCTCAGATAAGCCTCTTCTCTTTTCCACGCTTCCACAACTTCTCAGAGCACCATCTGTGCAGGACTTGGTATTATACATACTTGAGGTTCTAGATAAACGTTCGAGGCAGGGGTTTTTTAATCCTAGTAGTAATGATTGTACTAGCCCATTGTATGGGTCCCATGACCTATTGGTCTCCGTGGACGTTAAAAGAACTATTCTATTCTATTCTATTTTCCTTTCCAAGCTTTAGACATTTTTTAAATCTTGAAATTCTGAAATTCTGAAAGTTTTGGAAGTTTAACATGTTTGTAGTCTCTTTAAACTTCTGAAACTTTAAAAGCTTTAGTACTTGTTCACATCTTGAATTATGAAATTAAACTAGAAGGTTGGCCAATTTTCTGTGAGTATGATCTTGTGAATGGTTTCAGCCGAAAAATAGGGGGCAGGTTTTTTTCTCCATTTTTTTTACCTTTATGTTATGAATCTCTGGCGCTGGTCGTCCGAGCATGGTGGCTGCCTGATTTCGTACTCCATCTGTTGGGGAGATGGTGCTCATGCCGGGGAGCTACATGCTGGTTTTCGTGGATTGATCGTGCTCCGTATATTGGATGCCACAAATAGGCCGAAGCCTTTGCTGGATTCTCTGTATAAAGCCTGGCCTGCCGGGCTGTCGAAGAAGTTTGGATTTGCTGCTATGGCTGCTCCGTCTTCTCCATCTTATGGTGTTGTTTTCTAACTTCACAGATGTTTCTTCGTAGGTTGGCCAGGGGTGTGTCCAAGGGTTCTTTTGATGCTGAGGGGAGGCCTTCTGAGAGTAGTGCAGTGGCAGCATGTCGTGGCTTGTGGAAAAGCTTTCATTTGTCTGAAGATGCTAACATGCACAAAAGCATTTATGAGGAAGTTCAAGGGGCTGATGCTGGTGATGGCCCTCATGGCGGTAAGGAATTTGAGGTGATAAATTCGTCCAAGGCTGTTATTCTTGGAGGCAATGTTCTTGCAGGTGCAGATGATCTTCTTCCAGGTGCAGGTGAAGGTGAGAGAGAGGCGTGTTCTGTGTTTAAGTTTACTAGGAAGCTCCCTGTTTTTGAAGACAAGGGGCCTGGCAGGCAGTTGTTTCCTGGAAATAAAAAATTGCCAGTGAGAAAGAAGGTGGTTGCGAATCCTCGAAGAGGTCCTGTTCCACAGAGGGAGCCCTGTTCATTGGATGTGAGTGTCATTGTTAACATAGGTGGAGTGGATGTGTGGGACGATATATACAATTCTGTATGTAGGTTTCTGGATACGGAGTGCTTTAGTGGTATCGTCAGTTTAGAGAGGGGCTCAGACTTAGATCATCTTCATGTGTAGTGCGTGTTTAGAATTGGTTTGTCAGGCCCCATAGCTGTGAATGCAAGACTGAAGAAATATTTGGGATGGGACACTCACAAGCCAGCTGGTGGCGTCATTCTTTGCAAGGCACTGAGAGATACAAAGCTGCACTGTTACGAGGGCATGCTGGGATACTGTCTCAAGGACATGGGGAAGATGCATCATGGGTAGTTCGCCACCAAGACTGCTCTGCTACGCAATACCAAGACTGCTCTGCGAATGAGATCCAAAACAGAATGAGATCCAAAAGAAAACGAACGCATGATATCTGGTTGTCCCAGCCATTAATTCCAGCCAATAGGATCGCAAGGCTTGGATCACGATCTCAGCCGCTCATCTTAACCGTTTGATCTTGATGGGATATAATTATACCATAATAGATTTCTATTTTTAATTGCACCATTGAAAAAGCCCACATGTGCCACATGGCCTTCCTTTTTTGTCTTGATTCTGTTGGAGCAGCGCACTTGGCGATGACGGGATGAGGAGTGATAATGGCGAATCGTGGCAGATCGAATGCTGGAACAAATTCATTTGTGCATACTGCTTTGGGTTTGCCAGGGTTCAACTCCCCGCCAAGTATATCTTCTGTAGAGATTTTTGGGTTTAGGCGACGTTCCCATGAGCCTGACCTGCCCGCAAAATAGTGAGGTCGAGGTTGAAGTGCAAAGAAGATTGTTCCCATGCCACCGCAGTACTCTTCTGCTCAAAAACTGGCTCGATCTTCACCGTCTTGATCTTCACTGTCTCGATCTTCACCGGCTGCTTGATCGGTTGCTGGCTCCTTTGTCACCTGTTGATCTGTTAAAGGACAAAACAAAGGCAGCAACCCGGCCTTTCAAAAATGGTCTTCCATTTCTGGAAAAATCCGAGTTTTTCTTAAAGGCAACCTTACCTCTGCTGCATGGGAACTGCTCAACTTCGACTTCGACCTGGAAAAAACAGAGTCGAGTCGGTTCCATGGGAACGTTCCTTTAGAGATGGTTCTATTTTCTTGGTTTTCGGTTTCTGTTATTCCACCATCTTGGTTCTTGCTTCGCTTTTTTATTTCAGATTTTCTTTCGGATTTATTTCCATCGGATCTGTACATGTCATTTAACTGCATGTGCTTTGCTTTACCCGGAGCTTATCAGGTTGAGGCTCTGGTTTCATCCAACCAGTGACTTGTACATAAACTAATGGTCTGTGCAGGTATTGGTGTATTCATTGTTTGTATGTGATGTGAGGTTAGATGGTTTAACAATGGTTACAACTTTAAAAAATATAAAAAAGGGTATCGCTTAGACACTACGCCATCCATTGCTACAGGGACGAATCGGGAAGCCACGAGTGTCTAATTAACACCATTGTTGGGATTCAGTCGCAGCCTGAACAGGTCGGAAGTTCCTGACGTGGAGTGAGATATCACAAAAATTACAGGAGGGGGATCTTGCCAAGATGACGTCGGCAAATTTTGGGTGACATGACAGCTAGGCTCCAACATGCCAAGGTGGCTCAAACATGCCACCTAGGCTCAAACATGCCACCTAGGCTCAAATATGCCACCTAGGCTCCAACATGCCAAGGTGGCTCAAACATGACACCTAGGCTCCAACATGTCTAGGTGGCTCAACCATGCCACCTAGGCTCCAACGTGCCAAGGTGGCTCAAACACGCCACCTAGGCTCCAACATGACAAGGTGGCTCAAACATGCCACCTAGGCTCCAACATGCCAAGGTGGCTCAAACATGCCACCTGGGCTCAAATATGCCACCTAGGCTCCAACATGCCAAGGTGGCTCAACCATGCCACGTGGGCTCCAACATGCCAATATGGCTCAAACACGCCACCTAGGCTCCAACATGCCAAGGTGGCTCAAACATGCCACCTAGGCTCCAACATGCCTAGGTGGCTCAACCATGCCACCTAGGCTCCAACGTGCCAAGGTGGCTCAAACATGACACCTAGGCTCCAACATGTCTAGGTGGCTCAACCATGCCACCTAGGCTCCAACGTGCCAAGGTGGCTCAAACACGCCACCTAGGCTCTAACATGACAAGGTGGCTCAAACATGCCACCTAGGCTCCAACATGCCAAGGTGGCTCAACCATGCCACGTGGGCTCCAACATGCCAATATGGCTCAAATATGCCACCTAGGCTCCCTTCCCCAAATCGAACCAGGCCAGGACTTTGCGCGGCTTCCTCACCAGAGGGAAGAGGCCAGACCCTAAGGGATGAAGCTCAGAAAGGTTGCCGAGACAGCCTTTCCTGCCAGCGCTCCTTCGGGCGGGCAAATGCCAATGCCCCCCCTCCCGGAGCTCGATTTCTCTATTCGACCATTGAATCCACCGTAAGAGCTACTTTGGCGCTTCGTGGAGAAAGGGTGGTCTTCTGCCCACGAAACTTGGTCCGGAGGGTAATCTCAACGTTTTGAGTCCATTGGCAGGGTCAGTTTAAAATTTCGAAGTGTGAGAGTTGTCTGTCCATGGCCAAGGGCCTTCGGGAGAGGACCTTTGGGGTGAACTGCTTCTGGAAGGTTTTAAGGGTCCGTCTTTTGGCATCAACACCCTCCCTCTACGTGATGACATTGTGCAAGATCCTGGTCGAATCTGATTAGGATATGGCCTCTGAAACGTAAACCCTGTGTGTTGCTAGGTTATTGAAGGGTTTACATTTTGGAGGCTGAATTTTAGTCGGTTGCACTTGGGACATGGCCGAGAAGCTGCAATTGAAAACACAAAGCAATAGGAATTGACGGAATGGAGTTTGGATTTATCCTCCTCCATAATGGCAAATAGAAGCCAAGGGCGCCTTTTGCAGTAGCAAAATTGTTTGGGATCATTCGGGATGGCCAATAGATTCAAACCCCATTCCTTCAGTTCCTATTGCTTCATATTTTCATGTGCAGCTTCTTGACCATATCCCAAGTGCAACCCTAAATCGCGACCTCCATAACCTAAACCCTTCAATAACCTAGCAACACACAGGGTTTACATTTCGGAGGCCATATCCTAGTCAGATTCGACCAGGATCTTGCATAATATCATCACGTAGAGGGAGGGTGTTGACGTCAGAAGATGAACCCTTAAAACCTTCCGGAAGCAGTTTGCCCCAAAGGTCCTCTCCCGAAGGCCCTTGGCCACGGATAGGCAACTCTCCTACTCCGAAACTATAAACTAACTCTGCCAATGGACTCAAAATGTGACGTCCCCTACTCGCATACGGTGCGCTCACCGTATACAAACAGGAGTTCATCCCCCATACCAGCTCCATGCCGATACAGGGCCCTCCACATAACACTGCAACCGTGACTGGTTCCAGTGGGAAGAGTGAAGGGGTCATTTTACCCCGTCTCCCTCAGGGCCTACCTAGCTGCGGAAGCGTAAACATACATGTCAGTATATAACATAAGCACATATCCACCTCGAAGGGTGGCCCATCACATCTGCATAACAAGGTGAGCACAATACATATGGGGAGTTCTACCCAAGGCTCAGACTCAAGGGGATGTTGGACGGCAGGTCTCGAGTTCATTCGGGCGTAATTCATGGCAATGGATTTGGGCTGGCATATGAACATGGCATAGGGGTTGTCCACTCCATCCCCCCTCTGTGCACACTTTGCGAGTAATTTGGCGTCGGGACTGATCAGTAGCCACGGGATGCATAGCCGAAGGGCTATTCACGGGTTTCATCCTCCCGGTTCGATGGGGGCGGGAAGGGATCACTCCCTCGAGGAGGTCTACATGCCGACTCAAGGTGACTAGAGGGCCACTACCCGTATTCGTTGAACCCTTTGGAAAGTGTACACCACTTCACGGGTGTGGGAGTCCATGCCTCACCCGCTTTCGGTGGTGAGCCATTAGACCTAGTCACAATGATCCCTGGTAGGCCTTACACACCGGAGGGATCTTTCAGGAGTCGGGACATGAACCCCTTCTTAGCCCGGTCTGGCCCTTCACCCACAACTTGGTGTGGCTCTTGGCCACAGGCGAATCTATAGTGTGCTAGAGAGGCTACTCTAGGAGCATCTACTACCAAGCTTTAGGTCTCTACCCCCCCTTCCCAATACAAGGAGTTCATAGAGATACATCATCCACATACATCCTGAGGAAGAACTAAAAGAACTATATCTAATCTACATCATAGAGTTAGGTTCTTTAGTTAGAGGCTGGTATCTAGAGATCTAGAAGGCTGCTATGGGCAATTTAATAGGCTAAACCCTTGATTCTATGACCTGGAATAGGGTTTAGACTATCTAATTAACCAAATACTGATCCTTGAGTGGCTCCTCTGTCTGGCTCGACCATCCTATTTGAAAGCTTTCGAATCAAGGGAAACCAAGGATACAGTTCTCTCGTGTGAGAAGGGAGGCGGTTTTGGCTGTTGAGGCAGCCAAAGCGAGTAGTTTCAAAAACCCTAGAAACGAAAATTGGGCAAGTTAGGGTTTCCCTCCCTTAATAGACAAGGGGTTGGCTAGGGTTTCCAATTATCCCCTTGTGGCATGTGGGATAATTGGTAATGGGCCCATTTGCCCTTAATGGCTAGGTGGCAAAATGTGCCCACATGGAAATGTGTGCCCTACATTGGAAAATGTGCACATTAATTGCACCTATGGGTGTGGCCCACTTGGCATCAAGTGTCCACATTAATGTGTACATTGGAAAATGTGCACATTAATAGTTGCACATATTCCTGGCACGTTGCCCCCTAGGGCTACCCCCCTGGCTACACATTAGCGTGCACGTCAGTCGGAGTGGCGTGTGCGCGTGACGAGGCAGTACAGTATACGTCCTGGGACCGTATACTGTCCTGGAACGTCACACAAAACATCAACATTACCCTCAAGACCAAGTTTCGTGGGCGGAAGACCATCCTTTCTCCAAGAAGCGCCAAGGTAGCTCATGTCCAACACGTTTGTAGTCAATTGGCCTAAGAGGTGGCTGCGGAATACTGCCATGTAGAGGTTCGTGTTTCTTTTGTTCCCTAGGGTAAATTTACCATTCTGGATGACGTGGCGAAGTCAAATCTCCATTCTGGAGCCTTTGTACTACTCGAACGACAAAACACTTGGGTTTCTACACGGTCGATCGCAGGATGCTTCACGGGTTGATAACTTCTTCTAGACGGATCTTGGATTTTTTTGAATTTACTCGAAGCAGGTTACTTGAACGGTGGATTCAACAGTCGGATTCTTGCATAAAGTCCTAGTCATCATGTCCACATTATTACCATCTAGCCATGTCAACCAAAATTTGCCAACATCACCCAATGAAAAGACCAAAGATGGACATCTTTTCATTTTTGGCCTAGTCAAAACTTGGCCTTGCTTAGTTGGCATGCCATGTCACCGCTTGGAATGCCTAGGTGGCATATTGGTGCCTAGGTGGCATGCCTGAGCCACCTTGGCATGTTGGAGCCTAGGTGGCATGACATGGCATGTTTCAACCACCCTGGCATGTTTGAGCCTAGGTGGCATATTTGAGCCATCTTGACGTGTTGGAGCCCGCGTGGCATGTTTGAGCCACCGTGGCATGTTTGAGCCACCTTAGCATGTTTGGCATGGGTGGCATGTTTGAGCCACCTTCGCATGTTGGAGCCTAGGTGGCATGTTGAGGCCCACGTGGCATGTTTGAGCCACCTTGGCATGTTGGAGTCCATGTGGCATGTTTGAGCCACCTTGGCATATTTGAGCCTAGGTGGCATGTTTGAGCCATCTTGGCATGTTTAAGCGTAGGTGGATATTGGAGCCTAGGTGGCATGTTTGAGCTACCTTCGCATGTTGGAGCCGAGGTGGCATTTTGGAACCCACGTGGCATGTTTGAGCCACCTTGACATGTTTGAGGCTAGGTGGATGTTGGAGCCTAGGTGGCATATTTGAGCCACCTAGGTGGCATGTTGGAGTCCATGTGGCATGTTTGAGCCATCTTGGCATGTTTGAGCCCAGTTGACATGTTGGAGCCTACATGGCATGCTTGAGGCACCTTGGCATGTTTGAGCCTAGGTGGATGTTGGAGCCCAGGTGGCATGTTTGAGCCTACGTGGCATGTTTGAGCCACCTTGGCATGTTTGGAGCCTAGGTGTCACGTTGGAGCCTAGGTGGCATGTTGGAGCCACCTTGGCATATTGGAGCCTAGGTGGCATGTTAGAGCTTGCATGGCATGTTTGAGCCACCTTGGCATGTTGGAGCCAGCGTGGCATGTTTGAGCCACCTTGGCATGTTTGAGCCTAGGTAGCATGTTGGAGCCGACGTGGCATTTTTGAGCCACCTTGGCATGTTTGAGCCTAGGTGGCATGTTGGAGCCCATGTGGCATGTTTGAGCCATCTTGGCATGTTTGAGCCTAGGTGGAATGTTTAAGCCACCATGGCATGTTGGATCCCATGTGGCCTGTTTGAGCCACCTTGGCATGTTGGAGCCAAGGTGGCATCTTGGAGCACGCATGGCATGTTTGAGCCTACTTGGCATGTTCGAACCTGCGTGGCATGTTTGAGCCACCTTGGCATGTTGGAACCTAGGTGGAATGTTGGAGCCTGCATGGCATGTGGCATGTTTGAGCCACCTCGGCATGATGGAGCCTAGGTGGCATGTTGGAGCCTACATGGCATGTTTGAGCCACCTTGGCAAGTTGGAGCCTGCTGGCATGTTTGAGCCACCTTGGCATGTTTGATTCTAGGTGGCATGTTGGAGCCGAGGTGGCATGTTTGAGCCATCTTGGCATGTTGGAGACTAGGTGGCACGTTGGAGCCTAGGTGGCATGTTTTAGCCACCTTGGCACGTTGGAGCCTAAGTGGCATGTTGGAATCTAGGAGGCATGTTGGAGCCCACGTGGCATATGTTGAAGCCTAGGTGGCATGTTTCAGTCACCTTGCCATGTTTGTGCCTAGGTGGCATGTTGGAGCCACCTTGGCATGTTGAAGCATGTTGGATCCCGCATGGCATGTTTGATCCACCTTGGCATGTTTGGGCTTAGGTGGCATGTTGGAGCTCGCATGGCATGTTTAAGTCACCTTGGCATGTTGGAGCCTAGGTGGCATGTTTGAGCCACCGTGGCATGTCGAGCCTAGGTGCCATGTTGGGCCAGGCATGTTTGAGCCACCTTGGCATGTCGGAGCCTAGGTGTCATGTTTGAGCCACCTTGGCATCTTTGAGTCACCTTGGCATGTTGGAGTCTAGGTGGCATGTTTGAGCCACCTTGGCATATTGAAGCCTAGTTGCCATGTTTGAGCCACCTTGCATGTTGGAGCCTAGGTAGCATGTTTGAAGTCAAATGCTAGTGAAGTGTGTCAAGCATATATAACTCTTGTATGCTGCCATTTTGTGGCAGTAATGGCATGTGGACAACTTGGTCATACACGGATTCTTAGAAAACCTTAAAAAACCACACCTCAAAAAAAAAAAACACTACCTTAAAAAACAACACCTTAAAAAAAACATCCCTTCAAAAAACCATACTGCCTGCGAAAACAACACATCCTTAAATAAGAGACTACACCTCCTTAAGAAACCACCTTAAAAAAAACTACAGCATATCCAATCCCCAAAGATAAAAAGAATAGGTTTGGTTTCTTGAAGGAAACAATGTTAGCAAATTAAAAAAAAAAAAAAAGCATATATCTTTTTTAAGAAAATGACGTTAGCAATTTAAAGAAAGAACGTTAGATTGCTTAAAAGTATGCATGTTTTTGAAGGAAACAATGCTAGGTTGCTTAAAAACAACATATAGAAACCAAATTCTTCCCCTAAAAAATCACACTTAAGAAAACCACACAAGTTTTCTACCTGTAATAACTACACTTAAAAACTACACCTTTCTACATGTGGATATTTTGCTAAATCACATGTTATTATTTAGTAAAAACAACTAAACCACATGTTATTATTTAGTAAAAACAACTTTTGAAAACAACTATTATCCACATGGATATTCTGTTAAACCACATGTTGACTTTTTAGTGAAAACAACACTTAAAAACAACTACTATTTTCAAAAACCATGTGTGGATATTTTGTAAAACCACATGTTATTTTTTTAGTAAAAACAAAAAAACACCACCTAAGAACAACGCATTGAATTTTTATCAAAAAGACTGTCAATTTTCTATACATAGACGTTTTAGCCAAAAATTACACGTTGTTTCTAGCATTTTCGGAACATTACAACATGTGGTCTTTAAGTGTTGTTTTTCTACAAAAAAGACAGCAAAAAACTACACATAGAGCCAAATTTGGGGTTAGTGTGTGTCTGTAATATACAAGGATCCTTTGTAAAGTATGGCATTTTGAATACATGCCGGTTGACACGTTTGTTTTGAAAATAAATGTATAATGTGGATGCAATGGTGTTGTTGGTTTTCTTAACCTGTATAGCATGAACTTATTCCTTATATGTATGTACGTATTTATGGCATATGGGGTGCACAAAATTATACATGGGGCTGATGTTTAAAATGGGCAGCCCTAGAATTATAGTTCAGATCAATGGTTAAAAATGAGCAATAAGGAGTGAGCAATAAAGTATTGTTTGTAAAAGTATAATAGCAGATGCAAACACCTTGTTTGCACTTTTGGTGCAAACGTTTGCAAACAGTGGAAACGTTTGCAAGCTTGCAAACTTTTGCTTTTGCGCCCAACTATAGTTCTAACTGTAACTATAAACAACTGCATGCGACTCTTCAAATCCGACTGCTCCTCCTCTTTGTTGACAGATTTGATTTCAGACTCTTCCATTGTAAAATCTCATCTTCCTTCAAGGATTCATCTGCATTGCATTCGTTCTGTCTTAACTCACCTTCAGATTCATCTTCTACTAAACATACTTAGGAACATCACGTAATCTAGAACTCCGGTGCACAGACTCTGAAGCTTTGGCAAAAGAAACTCTAATTCATCCTCGTCAGTTATCAAGACCCTTCTCAATCTTTTCTTCATAGAGCCATGCCTTTTCGTATCCAAATTGGGCTCTTTTCTAGACCTAGACAAATTACAAGGAACATAACCTGATTCTTCTTCTGTCAGAAGCCTTTTTTCTTATCAGATCTAGGACAGGATTAATCTCAGGCTCATGAGCGCCAGATCTAAGCCTTTTCTTCAAGCTACTGGGCGCTGGAGGATCATGCTCCTCTTTCACAGAATCAATATCATCTTCTTTGAGGATCAACTCCGTGGTCGTTAAACTTAACATTTTCGTAGATTCTTGGGCGAGGCAATGCAGATACATAGAAGTGGACAGGCTTAATCTATTGAACTGAATGAAGTAAATAAGTACACGGAATGCCAGAGATTGTAGAACAATCGAAGGTAGAAACGGAGGCAACATGAATCAAATAGTTGCTTTGTACTACAACAATATCTTGTTGGGTGTAGTGACAGTGTTAGGGCCATTCTTTGTCCTAACTTATTGACATCAAATAGATAATGATCAGAGGTATATAGGTGGTTGGTAGTTTTGGTAATAACGATGATACAGGTCACATCAATGATACGATGCCAAACTTAGGCAAACCCATATAAATATTACTAGTTATGGTGCCCGGCGTTGCCGGGCTTTGGTAGTGATTTGTAGAGGTAGTTGAGGATTGCCAATTTTTATGAATTGAAATGGTGGATGCAAGTGATGTAAGTAGGGTTGCGTTATCTTGATGATGGAGGATGAATTGCATTGAATCTTTGAAAGGGTCATCTGAGGGAATTTATATGGCAAGGTTGTCTATCAATTGTTGTACAACAGATCATTACGCATCGTAGACATAAGATATTAATTAATAATTATTTTCCTTTTAATCTTTGAACGTTATATCGAAGTGTTACAAAGCCATCTAGATCATGTTTATTGTAGGTTCAATATTAGGTATTGTGCATCATGAGTCTAATAGCTAAATGACGTGATTGATAGATTTACCATTAGTCAACGTTACTCTTTTACCAACATTTGAGATCGTTATGCTTGCCCTAAAGTCCCTCATCATTAGTCAATGTTACTCTTTTACTTCCAACATTTGAGATGGTTTTGCTTGCGTTAAAGTCCCAAATAGTGGCATATTTGAGGCATTCTCTTGATAAGCGGTTCTGATCATTTTTTCAATAAAACAATTGATTCAATTGAGCGTAATTTGTTTCCTCTTTGTCCCTCGGGATGAGCCATTCTTGTGAATTATTATATCTTTGGATCAATTTTTTGTAGATGTCTTGTGGATACCTCTACCGCGGTCAATCAAAACAACTTTAAGCCCCATGGATAACGAACCATCCGGGTTGCCCTCAAAGTAGACAATCTTTTGCACATGAGTAATGAGCTAGCCCTACTCTAGGAGTGCAAGTCTCTTTCTCAATCATGGAAAGGCCTTCGTTATGCTGCCACAAATGAATTATAGAAAAAAGAAAAATCAAAGAAAAAGAAATATATCTATAGATAATAGCAATTGCCTTGTTATGTAGCAATGCCAAATGATCCCAACCAAGATCTTAAATAAAATTTTAGTAGGATTCTTTATATTATTTCAAAACACAATTCAACTTGCATTGCAATTGTGCAAGATGTAACTCTTCACCTCATGTGGGTGTCTCAATTTAGTGTTCAATCTTATCTACAACTGACATGTGTCTATTTAAAATTGTAAAAGAAATGAGCAGGTACGGTATTTGTTGCTCAAACAAAGTGCAAAATCTACCTTATTCAAGTATGCAGATTTGAATGGCGTCTAATAAAAGGAAGGAGGATACACCGTTAAGTGCACACCTAAAATATACATGTGTGGCACTCTGAAGCAAAAATATACGCTCAAAACATGACAATATAACAAATTGGAATAGACAGGAAGGCGGATCAATTTGTAGATATGGCTCTTGCCTTCGAAATATAATAATTCTCTTTGCTATTCTAAATTATGGCAACACACGTGATGGTATTCACATAGGCACATTAGCAAATAAGCACGTTGTGAGCTCAAATAAGATACTGTTACAATATATTGTTTATTACAGCAAGATAAAATTGGGCCATGTTATATAAAAGGAGCATTGATCAAGAATCAGATTCAAATGCTACTCTGAGTTAGAATTTCTTACCGTGTTTGATGTAGAATGGCATTGAACATCCATAGCTTTATTTGCTCCATACTATTTGTAAATATATACATCAGCTACCTCTGATCTGTAATGTATATTATCAAGATCTTGACCTCAATTGTATATGGACCATTATGCATTCACATTGCACATTAACAACCAGGACTCTCTTGGAGATGCCAGATAAATTAACGTTCTTAGCATGCCAAATTGACAATGGTGAAGGCATAATTAGTTGAAAATAGTAACACCAGGAAACAGAAGGTGCCCAAATTCACTGTTAAGAGATTGTTCTACTTCTATACTGCGTAGACATCCAATCCAGCATACCCATTTATAGTTTACCATCTCGCCAACATATCCAAAACAAAAGAAGGGAATGAAGCATAAGCGAGATGATTCACGACACCGTTGCCCGGCTGGTTGTGATGATTGTGCAAGAGTCCCCTTTAGATCCAAGTATGCTTGAACAGTTTTGCGACAAACATTGCTTGTAGTCATTAACGGGAGGCTACAAAATTGCCAAATAAGAAGCCTTTGAAATGCTTGAAAAAGGCTGCAAAGAGACTATTAAGCATTTGTACCTAATCTTGTCGAAGTCAAAGGCAAGAGCATACTCTAATAGAGAAAACGATGAGAGAAAAACTTCCGTGCTAAATCCCTGAGTGGTTGCAATGCCATATGTAGCTACAAAAATAGTTCCAGACTATCTTTTTAACTGATTAATGACCTTGTACATCATTTGGATGCAAGGGCAACTCAACGGTTAAATCAAAATTGCTTGAAGCATGAACCTAAGCATGAATCTATGTCTGGATCCTGTGCAATAGACGACAGACAAATCAAATGCAATTTACCTTTGCCTATGATCAGAGATCCAACATCCACCATCTCCTGTTTGTTCTTATGGGGTCTTCTTTCACCAAGATGAAGGTGTAGAACTGCAGCACATGTGGAACTTTGAGGCACATATTCAAAATCACAGCCTGCACATGATATCGTCTGTACTTAGTATCAATAAAAATCTGTCACGCGGGTGCCACTCTAGCATCCAGAAATGAAATTTCACCTCTAAATGTATGATCTGTCAAACCACTACTAATTAGACTCAATTCATTCTCTTCAAATATGGATGTGTGTCTGACCAATGAGAGATACAATAAGCACCAGTGTGTACTAAAGGGCGTCCAATTCTCAAAGCCAAACCACCTTCAACAGAAATGTTGAAACCTAGTATCTGCAGAGTATTGTGCATTTGTTAGATCTTTCAAAGAGATAATGGAATTGAGTTTTTGTACATGCAGGGTACCTGCTCAAAATAATAATCATTGATGGTATTCTAATTGGCCCACGCCTGACTGGGCTCTGGAAGGAGCAAAACTTGCCACAATATACAAAGTTGAATATTATATACACGATGAAAGCTTATGAAATATAAAAGTTCAAAGCTACAAACTTCCATATCAAGAAGTTCTAGAATGCAATATTTATTGTAAATGTTGAGAGCCATGTAACTTTCTATTTTCCAATTGTGAAAGAATTTTGAGCTCCAAAGTTATTATTGGCGTGCTTCTGCCATGCTTCATACATATGTGGCCCTTACATTCCGGCAATACCGGAAGTACAAAATAGACGTGGACACATTTGAAGCTAGGATGCCATTGAAGTGTCAATAATCTACAACCACCAAAAATAAGAAATTAAAACACAATTGAACTCAGAGAACAACCCAATATATAGCTTGTTTAGTGTCAAAAATGTGACAGAAAAAGGGCCTCTTAACACTTAAGAATTGACATAAAAAACAACAGCTTGCATAAACTCTCAAGTGCTTGTGCCCTGCATGATTGGCATGAAGTGGCATTAGTTGATAGATAGGCATAAGTACTGGATCTGAAATTGATAGCAGTGAAACTATAACAGCAATATAAGGACACTTTGTCTGCTCCCTCTTTTGATGTAGAGACAACAATGTAATGATTATAAGAATTCAAAGAATCCAGAGAATGATAATCATATAAATAGTCTAAGTAGGAAAGGCATACCACTGGCATTTGACATGCTTTAAAACCTCTTTTTGCAATATGAGAAGTTCAAACCATGTACTAAGAATGCAAGTTAAAAACATCCTATATATAGTACATTTTTAAAATTTCTGACCATCTTGGTTATAAGATCTCGCCATTGCATTAAGACATGGATTCATTAAAATCTCGCCATTGCACTAAGACGACATGGATCTAATAGCTATTAGCCTCTTTAACATTACATCTTGATATCAGATTTATAGTCTCCAAGTTTACAACTTTAGAGAGATACCACTCATCCACTTTGCTGCATCTTTGCCTGAATAATGATTAAGCACTAAACATGTTTCTTAGTTCCATAAAGATGTTCCATTATCTTTGTTAAATATAGTTCTATTGCACATGTTTGCTAAAATCCTCTTCTCCAACACTATCCTCTAGAGATTGAATGTTCAGAATGGAAACAAAAGGGATCCTTGCACAAAATAGTAAAAAAATCAAAAACATACCTCTATCTTGTCGTTTTGAGCAGAACAAATCAAAAGGGAGAGGACGAATCACCATAGAAATATGGAAAGGAGAGAGAGCTCAGTACGAAAGAAGAGACATTTGTAGTGGTGTCCTCCCTGACCAGCCTGTAAAAGAGAGAACAGAGCAATCAAAAGAAAGCAAACAATAAAAACACTTAGAAATAAATGTCTTCAATGGGCAAGCCGTTACATGAAGCAATCCTAATCTGCCATGCATGCTCCATACCGTAAGCTTCTTCTGCAAGGCAAAATAACCTAACATAAAAGCTTCAAAATTGTAATTTGAGAACCAGCATGCAAAGAAGGAAAGAGACAATTCGATTTTATGCTTGCAACAGGGGAATATAGAGCACATGAGAGCAAGAACGAAAATGATAGGGGAATATAGGGCAGAGAATCACCAGCTAAAATTTATCCCGCCAGATGCTTGAAATCGCATGGCAAATGCGAACTGATTAACACTTACAATTTGCAATCGTGGAGCTTGCAGCAAAGCCGATAATACTGCCATCGAACCCGAAAAAACCCTATGTTGAAAAAAAGAAGAAGCTCGTGCCAATTTTTGGAAGCACGGAAACATTTTTGGGTAGCTGTAGCCGAACTTCATGCACCCATCTTTGTAAAGGATCCAGCTCCTGGTGTCGTAGCTGTGCATATGTAGTCCGTTATCACAGGGGTTTTGCTGCCATCTATCCAAGCTGGCCATTGCCGGAGACAATAACCTCCTCTACTCTGCTCTACTCTGCCAAAAGAAGATAGATTCGCTCGAATCAACAAAACGCACAAAATCATACCAATAAAAAAAGTTCTTGATTTTTGGAGAATCGGGAAGATTTGCCGGCAGACAAACCCCCTCATAATCTTAGGAAATCAAGTTAAAAACAATTCCAAAAAAGTTTTTAGTCAGACCGGAAAATTCCAAATTAAAAGAGTTGATACGTTAAGCTTATAGTCTATATAGAAGGTAAATTCTCATAAATCATAATCAATAAACCATCATTAGTCACCAATGATCCTTTCACAAAAATATTAAGGAATTAGATTAAATAAATGAGTATCATATTATATTGACTTAATTTGACAGTCTCAATTAGTTTACTAAACTAGTTCAAAGACTTAGGTCTTAAGAAAGAAATATCTCACCACCCAATCGAGCTTAGAACTCAAGCTTCTGACAAACTATAGCAAGGCAAATGCAAAAAGGTAGCTCTGAGAATTAGGCTCAAGATTAATGATAGGATATTGAAGATGATCATATTAGAAGGCTCTGGAAAAGTAATGGCTTTCTTTGGAATCAGACCCCAGGGAATGCACCTAAGCTATAGGGGACACATCATCTGCGTGCACAAGGTCAGAAGAAACCCCCTTGTATACACTTTTCCTTATAGAAAACCCCTTCCTATAAGGTCTCATATTGTCAAAACATTTGCATCCATGCCATACTTGTACATAATTTTTGTTAAAAGAAAATATATCCATTCCATATATACATACTTATTTCAAATGTATTAGGAAATATATTTAACACTGTAGAAACCGAAATCCAATAATCCCTCTTCGCATCCACAGATCGAAAGAAGCTCTTCCATACATATACAATTTATTCTCCTTCTGCCAACTTACCCCACGACTTTGTATATATGAAATGCACAAAAACCATACTTATATATGATGCATTTGTATGTTTTCATAAAAAATAAACCCCTTAAGGGCCACTCAGTAACGTTGTATGGCCAGTATATTATGAACTCTACTTGAATCAGACTTCATGACTAAGGAGTAAAGCAGTCATATTTGACCCCTTGTTATACTTTTGGTCATGTTAAATTTTCACCTTCAAAGTAAGGTGATGATATAGAAGTTTATTTGGAGAATCCTTCCTTAGGCTTTGTTTTATCATATACATCCGTGTCCTAATGCTTCTTCCTTTCTAAAGGGGTTGCTTACTGCTTGGGACAATGTTAGGTCTCTTTTTCATATCAATCCTAAGGTGTGTCTTCAGTTCTCTACTTCATACAGGTGGATTCCTTTGCAGAACACTCCTAAGAATGTGGCTCTAAGTGTTGTTGTTCATCCAAAGACACAACGACGATGGATAGCAGCTGGTATTTATAAGCACTATTGCAGCTTGGTATGACTGGTCATCTCACTTGTTTATTTGTTTATTAATATATTAATAAATAGGAATCTTTACGGGATTGGACAAGGGCATGGTCGGCTCCACCTTGAGTGGAGAGGACTTGGTGTACTGGGTCCATTCTCTATTTAATTTATTACCTTCACCAACGGCTTGGACAAGGGCATGGTTGGCTCCACCTTGAGTGGAGAAGACCGGGTGTACCGGGTCCATAGCACCTCTTTTTTTTATGTCTTGTTTGTTTCTTCAAATTTTAAACAAAAAGAAAAATAAAAGGCTGAGTCAGTTAGGGTTTTGAAAAAATCGCATTATTGATTTTCGGGTTTCTAGTTCAGAATGTCGTTTTTTAAAAATGTTAGGGATGTCAAAGAAACACTAATATGGGGTGGTTAAGGTTTGAAAAACGTCACAAAGCAAGGTTAATGAATGTAAATTGGTTTGTAGGTATGGCCCCGAATGTGAAGACACAAATGCTTAGTGAGATTAGATGCGTGCTCATAAATGAGATATGTGATAAAGAAAGTCCCGACCGAGAGATGCAAACTGGTCAACGTGTCGACCATTTTGTGAGACATGTCAAAAGGAAGTGCCAATTTGAGTTAGCACAAAAATGGTCAGGCCAAGAAGAAATGTTGACTTCTCTCCTTGACACACATGTAAAGTCAATGATTGGAAACCCCATGGACGAAATGAAGACATATTTGAAGCATTCAGTGCAGCTTAAAAGTCCCAATGCCGAGGCTTAAAAGTCCCAATGCCGAGGCTCGTGTGAAGGAATGGGTAGCTTCATGGAATTCCTCAAAGAAGCGACGTGCAGATCACAAGAACATCATTGCGGATCTCAATGCACGTCAGTTGGAGGTAATAAAAAATGCTTTGCATCAGGGGGGAAGCTCTAGTGGAGCAGGGCCTAGCAAGCCCCACTTTTCTTTGGAGAATCATATGAACACGTCAATCTTTGTTGATCCCATACCCGTAGAGGTCGTGGATGTGATACGCCTTATTGAAGAGAAACCAACTCATCGCACGTATCAAATCAAGATCAATGGAACACAACACTTCCAAGATGATGAGCTATACAATGGATGGGTTTTCAAGGGCGAAGATAGGGCAGAGACGTATGAGATGGCTCAGCTTCAAGAGCCTGCATCCTGCTTTGGCTACATCCATTGGACTTGCATATGAAGTTGCTAGCTCTAGTTGGGATACCATAGGGCCAATGGTGATTCTACCATTCATGAATGGAGAGACACTTGCACACTTGTTTGACTATTTACCTAATAACCTGTCACGTTTTAGAAGATGGTCAAATGCAATTGCTAGAGCGCCAAGAAGAACTGACAAACACATAGGCGCTGAAGTTAGGAGCAAAATGCGAGTTGTACATCAGTATGTTCCAGAGATAGCTCTTGCCCTAGCAGAAGGTGTCGTTGAGATCCACAAAGGCCACTTCACTCACACAAAGCTTAATTGCAAGAGAGTCAAATTACATTTTGACTATGAGTACCAAAATGTGTGGGTGGCCATTGGTGATTGGGACAATGCAATTCATTTTTACGCCAAAGAGCATCGTCCCTTGTTGAAGTGTCGGTACTTACTCTCGGATGGACAAGCAAAATACCCATGGTTAGAGGAAAGTGTGTTTGAGAAATCAAAGGATGATGATCGCGTATGGGGACACGAAATTTATGATGTCTATGCATTGGGATATATTTATGAGATGCTTCTCGATTTTGTGCAAGCTATGCAACGAATGGAGTGGTTTAATAATAGCATTAATGCCCAATGGATTAATCCAACCCATATGTACCAACGACGTCTTGACAAGTTGGAGGAGCAAAAAATGAGAATGATGTGCCCACGTGACGACGTATTCTTGAAACGACCCAAAGCTTCTGAAGTTGTTGAAGCCTTACAAAGTGTTGGAATATATTCCACCATGGTTGTGAGACAAAGACGACACATGAAGTGCATGGATGCCTTGGAGATGTCAAAATTGTTGTTGTCACAACTCAAAGAATGAATAAAACATTGTATATCTTGCCATGTTTAAGAATAGTAATTTTTTTTAATTGTCTAATGACCAAATATGTAAAGACACTTTTAATTATACAAATTCCAATGTTTTGAAACTTTTATTTTGTCATAAGTTTGTGTAATGAACTTCCCATGTTGCTAACATTTCTTGCTTTCCTAATATGTCATTCATCACACTCCATATAAATAACTTACAAGTTTTTGCACATATCCATCAATCATGGACTACAGCGTGATGGCCTATTTTGGGTTGCCAACTCTATTTCTTTACTGGATTGGCACCTTTATGGACGGCCCTAAACCTGCGAAGGCCCTTAAGAGGCGAGGTTGGTTGTTCGAGTATAGCTCGCCACCACCGCCACCTCCACCATTGTGCGGATTTGGTATGGATTATTTTCTAGGATAAGATGTAAGTTAGCCATTTATTTTTAACGTTCTAATAAATGTTTTTAAATGTCGCATGTAAATGCGGCATAGTCCTTTTTGTCATATGCGTGGTGTTCGTCCTTGTGGTTGTGGGCGGGTCTTCTTCTAGAAGAAGAAGAAATCGTCTAGTCGACGAGCAAGACGAAGAGCAGGGAACTCCGAAATATCATCAAGGCGCCCGCCCTGAAGATAGGTGGAATGAATTGCAAAGCACGACGACGCCCGAAGAATGGGAGGTTGTGGAAAGGGCTGTTCAACGAAGTAGGACGAGGTCCGACTTTGAACCTGCTCGTCATAGCTCACACACTCCTTCGGAATATCTTAGGCCTGTTCCCGAGGAGGAGGAGATAGTACCTCGACGAAAGATCACCGACCATCGTTCACGTTCCCATGGACGTCTTTCCTCTTCAAGCTCTAGTAAAGATCGTGCACCACCTGCACCTCAACATGTCTTTGAGTATAAGTGAGTTCATCTTGAACTATGCCATTTTTTGTTCACTAACACATGTTCATATGTTAGTCGTATATTGAGTGGAGTCCTTTCACGAAGACGCCACGCAAGACCACTGAAGATGGCAAGCTTTTTTGGACTTATGTTAATAATGTCACAAATAACATTTGCCAAAACGTCCACGAGGGTGATTGGAACTCGGGATGCTTTGATGCGGAAAAAGAGTCGATCAAAACGGCGATAGAAGAAGAATATCCGAGCTCAAGCTAGGAGATATATCATGGAAGGAGGTTGTAAAACATTGTGGTCAGCATGTTAAAGCCACCAAGTATTAGGCTCCTTCGTTCTTCATGATGACCATCATCGTACTCATATTTGATTTATATTTTGCAGAGATAATCAGAAGAAGCAGCTGATAGAATTGGCAGAAGCTGTGGGAGTCTCGATAGACGCAGTGGCAAAACCTCTAGGGTGGACTGATGATGCGTTTGAAGTACATCATCTCTCCCATGAGTCGTATAATTAGATGATGCCACGTGGACTAAGACCTTGTGTTGCATTGCAGTGTTTGAAGGCCAACATATTATCAAAGAAAGGGGTAGATAGAACTGCGTCAGCTTTGAGGGCGAGGTATGACGAAGCAAGTGGCAGCTATAGTGCCAATAAGACTGGGTCTGGCGGTTAGGAAGGTACTAATAACCTATTTGTAAGTATAAATTTGGTTTATAATTTAGGTTCTTACATTGAATACTAACATTAGTTTTGGTGCTCATTCTCAACAGAGGGCATTGTTCAAGTGAAATGTTGGTAAAGATGAACGCGAAAGGGCCTTCAAAAAAGGCAATCGTGCGGCCATCCAATACGCCGCTGCGCATGAACGGGGCGTATCCCGGACCATAAACACGGCTCACTGTATAGTGCACGGGAGATGCATCAACATGATTGACGAGTCAACAGGAAAGATACACCACAATTAAATAAAAAAGGTGACTGAAATAATCGACAGAATCAGCGAATTGGCGACTCCAAATATCCTCATTATCAGAACAGACAGGAAACAATAAAGACCGAATTTACGGGCACTGCGAAATAAACAAGTCGAATAATACAGAGAAGTCGGCAAAATAATTATGGGATTTTCAAAAAAGGTACCGTTACGATAACAAATAAAACTCTGGGAAATGAAGCAGCTTCGATACCAGAGTAGAAGCCTTAGCTCCATAGCCGCAACCGGAAGAAAGTCACCACTAACAGCACACCCAAGGCTCAATGGCAGACCATACAGCCAACAACCAACAGAAGAAAAGGGATACAGCGAAGGCACTAGTGAGCCAGCAAGATCTCAAGTATTTCTTGGCCCAGATGAACAAGCAGCTTGAGACCAGAATCCCAAGCATGGAGGCACTCAATACATTGGCGGAAACGGCTAACCGCAACAAGATAGCCATATCCAGCATGGATGTCAGAATACAAGGGGTCGAGAGAACGAGCGAAGAGATGCAACAGAGGATAAACGAAATCGAGGAAGAAAAAGCCAAGATCATGCAGAGGTTGGTTGACTTAGAAAAGGTGAATGTTGAGTTAGATGCATGGGAATCTTTTGATAAAATAAAACCGCACATCATAGAATTCGAGGAACAAAATAGGATTAAACATGATGTTAAGCTGATAGGAGTGGCAGAGAAACCTAATGAAGATACGTATCGAGTTACTGCAGAGGTAGTGGAAATAGTTTTCAAAGAGCATCGAAGCATAATCGCCAAGGCAGTACGCTCAGGACAATAGAGGGGACGAGCAAGACACATAAATCTGACACTCAGGGACATGGCGGCCAAGGAACGAATACTGCGCATGGGATCCAGATTGAGAAACGGAATCAAGGTACAGGAAGCACTAACAGTTATGCAGCGACAGGGGCTGCACAGAGAACTGGCCAAGGCCAGGGAACTGAATCAAGCAGGGATACAAGCAGGAGTCAGGCATGGGAAAGTGTACCTGCACAAGCGGATCAGGGACCAGCCAATCCTAGGTAACACTTGATCTTCCAGTCAACTATTCTGCTTCTATTACAGAAATTTTTCATACTAAAATAGCTCCCAATGGCTGCTTGGGCATTGGCCCCCTTGGCCCGGTTGCCTCTGCCGTGTGCATCATACCCTAGGTACCTGTATTCCGTAGATTCTTCTAATTCTGTACCCATGTATTTGAATGGTACGTGTCTATTTTTGGTGCCGAATGAGACTATTTTGATTTTTGATAGATTTACTGTTAGTCTGTCTTCTCACAAAATGCTTCTAGTAGCCTTAGTAACCTGCGCATCCCCTTGTTCTTTGTGGCCATCATGCTTAGATCACCTGCATATAACATGATAGGTACCTTAGTGTCCCCCAGTGTTGGGACATCTGCATCCCCTTGGTGTTCTGTAATGAACCCCTGCAGTGCATCTATGTATATACCGAATAGTGTCAGGGACAGAGGGCATCCCTGTTTAACTCCTGTATCACAATCTATCGTCTGTCCGTCCTGCTCCATTTTTGCGTATACCCTCTGATACAGTCGCGCTATCGATCTAATCTAGTATCTGGGTACACCCCTTTTCTTGTTTCTCTATCAGGCACAATTATAGCATTGGCTTTCTAAGCACCTTTCTCCATAGTGGTTATTTCTGCAATATACTCAGACAACACTGATGATGATTGAAGAGCAACATCTACATTCTTTAAGGATGACGTGATTGTAGAATCTCTCCTTTTTCTAGTGATATTTCTAGCCCTTGCCTTGTGTTTAAACGGTATCACTGCCACTAAACCCCCTCGGAAGATGAATTCCTTTATGAGGAAGACCCTACTTGGAGCATCTCACTATAGGATGTCAAAGGAGGGGTAACAACGTACTGAGAGGATCCATGTTTACTTGGAGATGCACTTCTTTCAATACTTTTACCTAGCAATTATGCACACTTCTTGCATGGACGAGGATGATTTTGGACTGGGTTCCTTAAAGTCGCATTTTATTAAAGTGGGCCTCATGAGATTCCCATTTTTTTTTTTGAACCTTATTATTTTACATAAAAAGGATGAAAAAAATCCCCCTGTTTTATTTTCACTTCGAGAATTATTTGTGGATAAAGAAACGATAAAACAGCTTTATATTATTTACGAAGAAAAATTTAAAGTTTTAAAGGTGAAAAGAGATTTCAGAGTCTTCAAATAAAAATTATAAATCCTTTTCATTTGAAGTGGCGTGATCCTGGATTCGAAACGAATTCATATAGTTTAACAAAAAATAAAATAGCAAAAAATAAAAAAAATTGATTATGGTTTTTTAACAGCCTTGGGATTTCAAATCTATTTACCCTTTGGCAGTATTAAAACTGCTTTATTGTTTTTAAAGATGTCCTTTTTCCTGTGTGAAAGAAAATATTAAGGAAAATTACATGGTCTACTTTTCTTGGTTAGCGAGTCGATAACGTAAAGAGCACAGCTAAAACCAATGAAAATGCTATCTCTATGTAAACAAAGTGCTAATCTGCCTTGAATTTTTATTCATAAATAATTTCATTACATTATATTTTACAGCGGTTGAAGAGACCATGATGGTCGGGCTGTCACAACTACTACATCATCTTCGCACATAGACCAGCTACTGGGAACAATGTGCGTAGCAAGGTCCGAGGTGTTCCAAGCTACTGGAGAGAATAGAAATTTGAATACACTAGCCTGTCCAATGCATGTCACCAAGCTCTTCTCATCCTCTTTCTTCAATGAACAGGTCTTTCCATGGCTCCAGATCATGTCCTTTCTGTTCGGGATCTGAACTGGACTCAAGTTAGTGAATTGACGCACAGACAATACAAATAAAAAAAAACAACCAGTCCTAAGGGTTTTTTTGAAAAAGCTTAGAGTGAAAAACACAAGTTTGAGGGTCTTTCTCGACTCGCGAGTCGAGAAAGGCAGCTTAGAGTGAAAAACGCAAGTTTGAGGGCCTTTCTCGACTCGCGAGGCGAGAAAGGCAGTTCAGAATAAAAAAGGCAGATCTGAGGGCTTTTCTCCACTCGGGAGTCGAGAAAAGCAGCTCAGATTGAAAAATGTAGGTCTAAGGGCCTTTCTCGACTCGTGAGTCAAGAAACGTAGCTCAGAGAGAGAAAAGAAAAAAGAAAATCGCTTTTATTCTATTTTTTTCTTAAGTATTTTTTTTTTTTTTTTTTGAAAGGAAAGGCCCTCAACGTAAAAAAAAAAGGAAAAAAAAGAAAAAAATCTACTGAAAAGAAATGGAAAAAAAAGGTTTTTTATTTTTTGAGCGTAAACCTATGCATTAAATGCCCAAAAGCCCCTCAAACCTTATAGTATTTTGTAAACCTCAATATACAGTATACAAAAACTTGTACAGGCATACCCCACAAACGAGGATCGCTGTATACGGTCCAGATCAAGGAATAATGGGCAAATATGCTCATCCAATAACTCTCGGTGCCCGGAGTAACCCCGCCTGTGAATGTGCACCCAAACCAAAGGGGGTTTCAGAGGGATTTTAATTTAAATGCGTTGGATGCAATGGTTTATGTTAATAATGCTAATGGTAGTTGTGTGTTGGTTGTTATATTGAAAAACAAATTTGGGCCCTTCGGGCCCTAACTAAAGCAAACATAGGTAAATTTTATGTGTTTTGGTTACTACACTAATATCATGCACTTGAACAATTATTTTCTTGTAGCTTGTTATCACATCCGAGGAGACCTTACTTGGGATTTTAATCTTTCGCCCGTAACGTGATGTGGCTTTCTTGCTGATGTGTCAATCATGCTGATGTGGATCATGTCCACTATATCACGAGAGTTCGAGTTTATGGTAATATGGTGGTCCGGAATACCAGTTGGTGGGTCTAGCCCTCGCTATCCTGGTGTACGGCGGAGGCTGGGCCTCTCTGTCCCGTATCTTACTTCGTCCGCCTTTTACTCAATATAGAAGACATCATTTGCTCCTTACTTGGGATTTTAATCTTCCGTCCGTAACATGATGTGGCTTTCTTACTGACGTGTCAATCATGCTGATGTGGATCATGTCCACTATACCACGAGAATTCGAGTTTATGGTGGTCCGGAATACCAATTGGTGGGTCTAGCCCTTGCTATCCTGGTGTACAGCGGAGGCTGGGTCTCTCTGTCCCGTAACTTGCTCCGTCCCCCTTTTACTCATCTGGCAGACACCATCCATTCATTCTTTGTGTGTATCTATCATGCTTTGTGTCGAGGTATTCCCCCGTCTAAGCATACGTTAGAAGTCTCTGGTCGCTGTGGGTCTTTTACTTTTGTTATTTTATATCCCACCCGTATTTGTCAAGATTCTTAATATCTGATTAGGCATCCTGTTGTCTACCCGGGATACACGGCCCTCCTCGTTGCTGTATTTTCTGTTTCCCACCTTTGTGATTGCCACCCGTTGATCTCATGTCCTATGCTCCCTGTTGTCCACGATATGGTTTGCGTTTTTTCACCTAAGTATTCCTCCCACGTTACAAGTGACTTGGCTTTATCTTTGGGTGCTTTGCTATGGGTAACATTTTCTACTTGCCTATCTATTTTCGTAACCCATTGCATAGTTTAACTACCACTCCTCATTTTATCAGAAGATCTTACTGGCATCAAATAATTCATGTCCATAGCACAAACATACACCCCGGAGTCCGGGAAATATATTCATAATCCTTTCTGAAGGTAATATTTCCATTTTTATAAATCTCAAAGTCTCAGAAACCTGGGGATTACACATATTGGACGATTCGCGGGAGGCTGGAACAGAAGAGGAGCATAGAGCAAAGGATTGACAAACAAAAAACAAAAACAGAAAATAATCACAAAAGAATTTTTTGGGGTCGCCTATTCGGCTTCTTCCCATCGATCTACCCTTGGTCTATTCTTCTGCCCGACTTCTTACCTGTGGAGCTTTCTCCTATCTTCTTTTTCTTCTCGACATTTCTCGCCATAAAGGTTCTGCATATTTAGGATTTTTTTCGCAGCAAAACACACAAACCTTTCCAGGATAACCGACCAGCAGCTCATGTTGATAACATGTTGACTTCTGAACTGTAGCATTCATTTGCAGCCAATTGAAGCACTGCATCACTCTTTCCATGTCCTGCGTCCTTAGTGTATCGTTCTTGTCGGTCATAACTCCCATGACTTCCAACAAACGAAGGCTATACCTTGCATCTTTCATTGATTGGGAATGATGGATTCTATCACAGAAAAGACAATGAACCCTACCGTAGTTGATGCACGACGAGAGTCCTCTCTCCAAACACAGGCAATCTTGCTCGCATATGCACCACGGACCTGCCTCCTCAAGTTCTGGATTCCAGGGGACTGTAAGGTTTCCAGGATTCCCAGACCTTGGCCGCTTCCTTGTTATCGGTTCCTCGGCTGGCTGTGATTCAATGATTTTCTTGCCTCTATCCATATATCTCTTCGGCACCCTGTGCACGGCGAGCTGGATGCTTGAGCTGTTAGAGAAATTGTTGTAGGGTCCGTCAAATTCTTGAGGAGAAGTTCGTCCTTGTCTTCATCCTCTCTTATAGTCTGATAGCTTTTAGGATTTAGCTTCCTTGTTCCCGCTCCTTTATTGGACCCATCTTTATTAATTGCTAGTCTTGTCTTATCTTGTCCTACCTCTTTTTTTGGTTTTTTCGTATGTGTGTGTAAGAAGCATCATAGCTGTGCCCTATAAACCTTTTCTGACAATCGTACTCTGGTTCTTCACTCCCACGGCTAATCATTATTAACGACTCCCCTTTCATCGAATAGGTGGCATGTCATTAGGGTTCCATGCAATGTTACACCCCTATATTTACTATTATTATTTTTTCCTTATTCGAGCCACTCCCATACGTCTTTATTTTAGTATGGGCCTAAGTTAAAATTTAAAATTAGAATTAGGATTAGCTATGCATATTTCCTACCGTTATTTGCTAAACGGTTATTAATTTCAAATTTCAGGATCGAAGCCTGTATGACATAAACTGCTTTTTTTCCCCTTGGTTGCTTGACAACATTGATTTTGCTTCCTTCTCTGTGTTGTCATAGTTGCTGTATCCCGTCCATAGCCGGGTGCTCTCGGATTATATACAAACCAATTTTTGTCTGATTTATTATACATTATTGTATTCTAATCGCTGCTACAAGGCTCGGATATTACAGTAATGGTAGATCCTTCCGTTCTGTTTGCCCAAAGAACCAAAGGCATTTTAAAGAAACATCCCGTTACCAGAGATGAATAAGAATAAGTTTAAGAATTAACAGGCACCTCTTGAAATTCCTGGTCGTGCAGTCTCTACCCCCAACTTTCTGGACTGCCCCCCTGACTAACAACTTCACATCCTTCCCCAATATGCTATTATGGTTCTGGTACTTACCTGGTAAATGCATCCGCATCCCGCATCCGCATCCCGCATCTCGCATCCACATAACTTGGAGGTTGCCCTAATTTGTGTCACGACCACGTAAGGCATGTAAAAAAAAAGGATTTACAAGTTGCTTAGCTATTAATGGCATAGTATTCCTATTTGTCATTTGCCAACATAAATTGTGAGCTTCAGGCAGGTGTTTGTATTGGTGTGCTTATATCTAAAGAAAATTCAGCTACTGCCTAGAGTGCAGAATCTGCAATTGAAACATCAAGGTATGCCTCCATACTCTAGATTAATCAAGATATTCCTTATCAAGTAATTTATACATGTTATCAATGTAGCAAGCAACAGGAACCCAAGGAAATTCTGGCACACCATTTTTTGCTCAAACGTGTAGCTGAACTTACTGGAGGGGCTCTGCTTACATCTAATCACTGGATGTCTTTCAGATTTTTGCACGTCCTTCATAACATACTTGATGGTTCTGCAGATAACGTAAAGTTTGAAGATGAATGTTGAGCCATTATTGGAACACAATCTTGCCAACTATTCACCCCTTGATAAGTTGATCTTTAAGCTTGTGCAGGTCAATATATAAGTTCCCTTAGCTTGTTCATTCTATGTGGTTATAAGGTATTCTTGTTAACTGGGATTGAAATTTCTAGAGCTTCAAGCCATTTTAGATGATGATACAACAAATATATTGCTTGCTCTGAAATCATACTTGTCCCAGAATGAAGCCTTGTGTACAATGCACAAGGCTCCATTCAGAATGTTGCATATGTACTCCTTCAGGACGCGATCAGACTCAGTGCTGCCCTACTACTGATAGAAAAAGGCAAGTCCAAAAGTTTTATAACTGGAGGGTCGTGTTGTAGAAAATTACCCAACAGGTAGATCTATCATTCATACTGAAGTGCTTGCATGTTGTCTATCAACTCTGATACACTGTTAACACCTTTGCAGTATATTCATCGCAATCAAAATAAATTCATTTTGGAAGGTGAATAGCTGTATAGCGATTTTAATTTTGACTTTCCTATTATGTTTTTGAAAAATGCTTGCCATGCGAAACCAATGGCTTCTGCTTTTATATGATTTTCTAGTGAGCAATTTATGTTGTCATATATAGTGTGGATCATAAGTTTCAAGAAATTTTACTCCATTTACACTATTGTAATTTTGTTGATGAGAAAGCAAAAGGAATTCTCTTTGATATCTGAAATTCAAATCTTCAAATTTTATCAAATCTTCATGTAATGATTTGGTATAGGCAAGAATTATTGGTTCTACGGAAGATAGGATTTAGACTTAATTTCTACTGAATTCAACCTTCACAATATTTTTATGGTTAATCAATGAAGCTACAATGTTTGACTTTGCCTAATAGAAGTGACCTAAAAAAAGAGGCAAATCAATGAAAGTTGCAATGTTCTTGTGATGAAACAATATATTGGATGGTTTATTTCCAATCTTTGTACTCTAGGGTGGCCATACTATAAGCTTATGTTTTTGTCAGCAACGAATCTTGAGTAGAACGACAATAATCACGTGTCCATAATCTCCCGTTTATATGCTTTGGTTCGTGACAACAATGTGGGGTGTGCATTCCCCAATTGGCATACTCCCCTTTGTGTGTTAGCGAACAATGGTCGGTCCCCCATTTTGACAAGAAGAGAAGAGTAGGAGGCCCACTTTTCTCCTACAAAATTTATAAAAAATTTACTCATCATAGTGATGTCTCTGGTAGACTTAATAAAAAAAAATTGAATTATGCCAATGTCTGGGATTTGCCAACACGAAGACACACTTTAGGGCCTTCCGGAGGGCAACCCCTTGTGCGCAGCACCTTGTTTCAATAGGAAGGGGTATCAGACAATGTTGTTCTTTGACACCTTTCTTGTTTAACTTTGTGGCCGAAGGATTATTTTAGTCGATTCTCTCAGCAGTGGAGGATTATGTCGTCATAGGACTAACCATGTATGATGGTACTCAACAAGTTTTCAACTGGCATACAGACAACACATTTCTACTTCTTGAGGCGTCAAAAGAAAATGTATCGAATGCAAGAGAGTTGTTAGACTCTTTTTCTTTGATAGCAGGATGTTCCTTAAATTGGGAGAAACGTGCAGCATTGTGGCTTCTCGAACATCCTTTGTCAGTTATCGAGCAAAATTTTCCTTCAAAGTTTGTCCCACATGGTGCCCCATCCGAGCTCTTAGGTACCCACTCGTCATTGACAGGTCAATTGTAAAATCTTAGAATGAGATTCTTCCGGGCCTTGATAAGCACTTAAATTGGTGAAAGGCTTATAAGTTGTCGACTGCAGGCAGAATCACAGTGACTAATCCAGTGTTAGGTAGCACACACATTCATGTGGCTTCACTTAGCCTCTAAATACATTGTTCACAGATTAACACAGACGATTCGTAACTTGATATAAGGGGAAATAAGGAAGAAGCAGATTGCAAGATTGTCTGGAATAAATACTATCCCGAAGTTTCATGGTGAACTGGGAGTATTGGATTTTTCTCTTCATAGCAAGGTCTTGGTGTGTAAGTTCACGTGGCAATTGTTGTGTGGAAATGAACTCTCTTGATCTTCAGTTGGCATATCAGCCATGGATTCATTGCATCCCTTGTGGTAAGGCTTCTAAGCGAGTATAATTCCCATGGGTTTGTTTTATGGCTTGCGGTCATACAAAGGGGGCATCCTCTTTTCTTAAAGGCTTACTGAAATCATGGGAGTACATTAAGAGTTTGTGGCAACTGAGTGTAGGAAATTGTTATTCTATTGTAACGCCAATCTGATGGTTAGTAGTAACAATTAATGATGATCCAAAGCCTCCATTTTTGCAAGTGGATTTAAGGATCCAAGGATATTGTTAAGTGTGAATTCTATAGGAGATTGGTACTCTCAAAGGCTTCTGCTATTTTGGGAGGAATTCCAAAAGAATTTTGGTCTTTGTCAACAGGAGAAAATGGTTTGGAAATTGGTGGTTGCATACATTCTGTTGTATGCAAAGCTGATGGTTGGTAGTTTTATGGTGACACACAGGGTCTTTAGTAGGCCATTTTGTCTCGGCATGTTATAGACTCCTCCATCGTAGTAAGATATTGCAATACCTGTAAAGTAGAATATTCAATTAGAACTAGAGGAAGTGAAACAAATATAAAAAATATATTTGGAAAAATTCGTTCCTTGGTAGATAGTTCATGGAGCTTAAGAGTAAATAAGTAAATTTGAGCCAAAGGTTCAATCTGACTGTATTCTATGCCATTCGGCTATGAGACCATCAAACATTGTATTATACATTTTCTACATATTTAGCTTGTATGAAGTCGTATAAGGGGAGTATTGTAATGCATCATACCAGTCAAAGATGTTTTTATTGAAGTTCAATAAAGACGCAAGCGATTCATATGTGCAAGGCTTGGTTGCTATGGGTTTTGTGGAAAAGGAGGCGATTAACAGTTTCTCTCAACATTTTGTTCATCCATCTAGGATCTTAGGCATGGTAAGATTCAAGTTTGAGAAGCAAGTGGTAGCCATGAATGATTGGGACCTTGGCCATCAACTATGGGATGCTTTCTTTCTTCTACTTTGAAATAATAGATTTTTAGAAATGTGATGTGGTTTCTCCTGCACATTCATGCCCGAGGTGTAGGTGTCTTACGCCATATAACATTTCATTGTAATAATTATGGGTAGATTTGTATTATGTTACAAATCTACATATATATGTACTACGTGCTATCAAATTTGCGTATTATCATCAGTATTTCTGTTGGTGGTGCAGTATTTGTGGTCTCCTTATTATTGTTGCTAGTGCTGTTTATTAAGAGACATAGGGATTCACAAGTACCTGATGACAATGGAGGCCAGTCCCATTCTATATTACATTTCTTAGTTTTGTGTAAATATAAAACATATGTACATATAAAGTCCTAGTTATGCCATCACATACTATCGTGTTGGCAAGTTCATGGAGCATCACTATCAAAATACTTCCTTACTTAATGTGTGGATCTAGCCCTTTTATGGAGTGTCATTTTCTAAAAGGCTTCTAAGTATATCTATCGCTACGGTTTTGACATTGTAAACTCACACCTTTACATCTTGACAGCAAGTACATGCATCATCTATGGCATGTATAACAAACAATAAGAAAAAACATGCTTTCATCCACTAGAACTTGGGGCAAAATGGAGAATTATATGTGTCATACCTATACACACTGCCCCTCTCCATATGAAGCATGGGTAGATTTGGTAGCACGTAGTACTACTTGGATTTTACAATTCATTGCATTGCGCGCTAACTTCCAAGGAGTGAGGACATGATAAGAACTGCCTAGTAATCTTATGCCTTTGATAACCATTATACTTTTGATTTATAGATAAACTTATAAAATTTTTCAAATCAAGAAGAATTAAATAATACACATAATGTCTCAATGGGACGCTTCTCTTTGTTCTACTTTGAAATAGTGGCTTTGTTATGTGGTTTCTCTTGCACACTCATGTCCGAGATGTGGGTATCTTACACCACATATCATTGTAATTTACATTATTCGATTTAGTAGAAGCATGTCAATAATAATAATAATAGTGATTGAAGGGCCTTGACAGATTCTAATGCCATAGTCATTTTCTCTTTTCTTTCTACTTTCCTATACGTGAGTACACTAAGTAACATAAAATATGTAGGGAATACATATCACTAAAATCGTGTTACTATTGCTTGTTAAGTATTTGTGTGCACGTCTACTAGTCGCAACCCTTGTATCTGTAATATCTTCCATAAATGCTTTTAGAAGAGCTTTTATAGAAGGACTCTGGGGTATGGAATAGGAGGTTGAATTAATGCAGGTAGCTTTTGATTTGAGCCACTTAATGCTCCAAGTTTTGGATTGATCCTGTAATAGGTTGGTTGAAGGCCATGGCAGCAACACCTGCTCCAACAGGAGCTCCTACTCCTTCCCTTATTCAAACACCTCCTGCCATTTCTCCTCTTCCACCTCCTCCCTCAAATCCCGCACCTGGACCAACCCCTTCTCCTCCCACACCGTCTGTCGCTTATCCTCCTCCTCCTCCATCTTCTCCGACTGCTCCACCTCTTATTACTCCTCCTCCTCCTCCTCCCCCCTTGAAGCACCTCCTCCCCAAATCGCACCTCAACCAACCCCCCGTCTCCCTCGCACTTTTTTGCCGCTTATCCCCCTCCTCCACCTCTCTCTCCTCCTCCACCTCCTCTTGCTTCTTATCCCCCTCCTCCTTTTCGTATTACATCACCTCCTCCCCCTCCTCCATTCATCCCTTCCCAACCCCCACCTCAACCATCTCCTCCATCTCCCTCTAAACCTCCCAAATATTCCCCTCCACCTCCTCCAATTTTATTTCCCCCTCCTCCCCCATCTTCTCTACATGTTTCAAGCCATGCAAAGAGCCTCTCAAGTGGTTTAATCATTGGTATTTCTATTGGAGGTGTAGCATTTGTGGTCTCTTTATTATTGTTGTTCGTGCTGTGTATGAAGAGACGAAAGGATTCACAAGTACTTGAAGACAATGGAGGTTAGTCCGATTCTACATTCCATTTGTTAGTTCTTATGTAAATATAATTTATGTACATAAAGTCCTAGTTATGGAACAGGTAATTCCTGCCGACAGAAAATTTCTGGGCGAAAGCCCTGGCGAGCGGCGGCAGCCGCGAGCCTGGCCGCGGGCCACGAAATTTTCTGCCGGCAAGAATTTTTCTTTGACGAAATAAGAACTGGCTTGATATTTCCGGCTTTCCAAAAGTTTTTCCGGCAACATTCTGGCACCAAAAAACCAAGAAGGCATCGACATAAAGTTTCATGTTTAAAAAACAAGGCCAAAAAGGCGAAATATCAAGGCGGCATTTATTTTGTCATCTCGTACTATCATGTTAAGAAGTTCATGGTGCATTATTTAAGGTACTTTTTTACTTAACTTGTAGATCTTGCCCCTCTATGGATTGTTACTTTCTAAAAGGCATCTAACTATATCTGTCGCTACTGTTTTGCCATTGCAAAACACACTTTTTACATGTGCTTGACATCAAGTACATGTATCATCTATGGCATGTTTAACAAAGAGTAAGCACAATATGTGAATAACATATGAGTGAGCATCACTTGAGGCCATCCTGCGTCAGAGTAGGCAATTGAAGGGGACTGCTCTGTATGTCGACCAGGATCTCACCCCGATGCAACAGGAGTCCCGCCGGCAGCAGCTGTGCCCAGTCGGGACGTCCGTCATAGGGGCTGGAGGCCTTGTCAGGGGGAAGCAGATTTTCGGGCCGGGCGCCGCCGAGGTCGCCGATGCAATGCGCCGTCGCCGCCACTCCGCCGCTCCGCCGCCGCCAAGCCCGGTACCCCTCGCACCTCCCGCCCCCGCTCCGGCCGATGCCGCGCCAGCGCCGCCGACCCGCCCCCGCAACAGGCGGATCATCGAAGGCCCACATCGAATGCCAACAAATAGGGAACTGTGCCTCGGGATGGTGTCTTGGGAACCGCGGGGCTTCCCCGGCGAAAGCGAGAGTCTCAACTCTATTGCACCGGACATGGATCTCATTTTCCTCATGGAGACATGGGAGCATCGCGAGGCCTGGACACCGGACCTCGGGCTATCGCATTTCGGTGTTCAATGAGTGCACGGGCAAAGTGAGGGCATGGCGGCGTTACTGCTACTACCGTGCAACCTTGAGGCACTTTCGGTCTCGTTGCACAAAAAAGCATGGGCACAACCGCTACTTGTGGGTGCACGTCGCGGCATGGCATGGCGACACTCTCCTCATAGCAAAGATGCTACTTTCCACATGCCGAGAGCAACTTCTATAACACTCATTTGGATGTGGATCGATTGGAGCCATATGTCGATCTATATGATGACATCGAGAACACAAACAATTGGGCGGGGGTTATGTTGCTTGGCGACTTTAATGCACATACGTGAGCCGAAAGCGAAGTTCCAAAATTTGACCCCCGGCAGAGGACGTCTTGCAGTTGAACCGCTTGAGGAGGTGGCTTGGTCAAGGATATCGATGACGACCATATTTCGCGCTATGGCGGCGGTTGTTGTTGCCGGGTAGTATCTTTGACTGGTTATTTGTAATGGGTTGGCACAATGGCCGCCTTCCGGTTGCTACACTTGTAGACGGGAGAACCAAGGAGGCGGCTCCGGTGTGGTGGATTATCTGGTTGGTTGAGGAGCGGGATCTGCGCACCGGTTTACTCTTTTTCCATCGGGGCGGACACCGGGACGAGGAAGTAGATTCGGACCACCGCCCCTGTTCATGCATCTCCATTGGGAGGCTTCCCTGCACTTTCTTTGCTTCAACACACCGGGTGCCCAAATACGCGCTGAACTACTTACCGTCGCGGGGACCTATGCCCATTTTGCTTGAGCATGATCTCGGCGGGACTGCCGCAACTCCCCACACTTCAAGAGCAATCACTGGGCTGACTCACCGCTTCCCGGCGGTGGCTGAAAGATGCTTTGGGAGAGGCAGCTCACGGCGAACCACATGCACTACCACCTTTCCCGCAACAAATGGTTTGATGATGAATGTCGGGAGCTCAAACGCGACACTCCCGGCAAGTCATCGATCCCATCTCCCCCCCACGGGCCATCAGTCAATACCGCTCCTTTCTCAAGAACAAGAAGGCCGGATACCTCGCGAGCATCGGCAAAGAGATGTTTGGTCTCACGGACCGACACCCAGGACATTCGGAGAAGGGTCTTGAGCAAGCCCCCGATGACCCACGGGGAACATCACCCGGAGCAATGGGTACAAGTATTTGCAGCGGATGTACGACCATTTCGAAATTTGGGCACCGATCCCTCCACAGATAGGCATGGCTCACGGTTATCACGAAGGGGATGTTATAATGGGCCTACAAACGTCCTAGCTAATGGCAAGGCGGCAGATTTAGATGGCATGCGTGGTAACCACGAAATGGGTACGGGCCTCCACTTCGTGTGCAATCGCCCTCACGGCATTGTTCAATAAAGCATTGCGAGAAGGCTTCCCCACGCAATGGACCACTAGCGAGTAGTGCCCATATACAAAGCGAGAGGACCCTCAATGCCCTACCAACCACCGTACTATTATGGTCGACTCTCTCTTTGCAAAACTATTGGCTGGCATCCTTGAGCGGCGGTGACAATATGGGCAGAGGGAAGCGGAGGTGCGAGCTCTTACACGTGCAGGTTTTCGCCCGGACATTCCACCATTGATCATATCTTCACTCTGCACATTGATTGAGGATAGCGAGGAATCGCCGGCAGAACCACATACTGTTGTTTGTCGATTTTGCAAAAGCGTTCGACCACGATTACCCGCAACAAGCTCGGGATAGATTGCGGTACCGGGACCCCTGGACTTGCGAGAATGCGGTGTATAGGCCATCGAGGCATGCTCGGCCGTATCACATCAAAGACCACGGCCCGGTAATCGGTAGCATTGGAGTCGCGTCGCGGTTGCCCCCTCTCCCCACACTCTTTGGCCCATACATTGATCGGTTGGAAGATTGGCTCTCTCGAGCATGGAGGCGCGGCGCACATCTCATGCATCGCACAATCCGGCGACTCATATATCTTTGATGATGTCAACCTCATGGCCTATACTCCGGAGGACATGCGGTGTCACCTGGATGCTCTTGATACTTTTGCCAATTCAGCGGCATGCGAGTTAACTTGGCCAAAACTAGGGTCTTTGCTAGTTGCATCGTCCGTCGACCAAAGCTTCCCACCTTCACTTACGGGGCAAGAGGTAGAGGTGGCTCCGACCTACAAGTACTTGGGGATTGAGTTCTCAACTACCACCCATTGGGATGCGACTATCGGGTTTGCGGGTCCGCGGCGGGTTGAAAGCACTATATGCCATCTTAAGAACAACGACCACAAAGGCGAGTTGTGCACCGGGGCCTGATCACATTTGTTTTGGGCCTTGGTTGAGCCGGTCCTTTTGTATGGGGCGTGTGGGGTCCGGTGATATCCCTCAACACTGGAATGACCTCGGAAAGTCGCGAGAAGGCCTTCTTGGCACGGGCCCCGGGGTGAAGTCCACGGTTCTATACCAGATCCTACTCCAGGAGGCGGGCTTTCTACCCCTTCAACGGGCTGCATTGGAGCGCCATATCGTTTACTTCCAAAGGTGGTCGCTATGGCTGATACACGCTTGCCCCATCTTGCTTTGGCCACAACAATGGGTCCCCAATGCACGAAATCCTGTTTGGAAAGACAAGCAAGCTCGGTGGTTCTCACGCCTGGCCGGCAGGTAAAAGCAAGCAGCGCCCGTGTCGGGACAAAGAAAGATCGCGATGCACTTAAAGCGTACCTAGATGCTACTTTCCTTCGCAAGCTCGGGATGCGAGAGGCTCGACGCACGTTAAGGCGGCACACTATCGCCAGACAAGTCAATCCTAGGCTCACAAGAGGCCCACACGATGATTTGTACACCCGGTTGCCCATGAAGAAGCGCGGACTTATAGCTTCCATTCAAGCGGGTGCACATCGCCTCCGTATTGAAAGCGGCGTTGGGCTCGGGGAAGCACGAGCAAAGGCTTTGCGGTGTTGCCACCGGTAGCGATTGAGGATGAATGTCATACCCTCGGATCCGCGGCATTTGCCCATATCAGAGAGAGATATGTTCGACTACTAGTGCACGGCCGGCCGTTGCATCGGTTATTGACTCACGGCGTCGGTGGGTTTGTTGGGGTCATACCTCCGGGAGGTTATGGATACCGGACTTCGTTTGTGTCCTACGGGACCCGGTCTTGAAGCGTCCTATGCAATTGTGATCTGCCAAAGATGCTTATTATGCGCTAAGGTTTTTCCCTCGAAAACCTTTGGTGAGGGGTTTTTAATCCTGTCGATGTAATAAACGCTGGCGCTCTCTTTTGTTTGGGTCCCATAGGCCAATTGGTCTCCGTGGACACTAAAAACCTATTCTATTCTTATCCACTAGAACTTGGGACGAATTGGAGAAGTATACATGTCATACCTATACACATTGCCCCTCCCCACATGAAGCATAGGTAGATTTCATAGCATGTAGCACCGCTTGGATTTTAAAATTTATTGCATTATTATGCGTCGATTTCTAAAGAGTGAGGAGGTGATAAGAACTGCCTAAGAAACGTTTGTTTGAATGTGTTGACTCGCTAGTTATATTTCATTTTTTCTCGTTATATTTAAAGATACCTATCCATTTCAAAGTAGACTTGGGCTATTATCTACCTTCGAACAATTAGTTAGAATACCATTTACTAATTGATTGAAAATGAACAGTAGGCATTTGACGTCCATTTTCTGGTAGACCCTCCTCCTCTTCCACAACATTCAATGTGGATTCATTCCTTTAAGCTTGCTAATTATTTAGTTATCTATTATAATCTACATAACGAAAGGAGATCAAAAGTGTTGCTATTGTGATGGCGAGGAAGGTTATATGAATGGTTCTAATTGAGCTCGAACCTTTGCAATTCATGGACCCTTTCCCTCATATGCTTGAAAGAAAATAATGGACAAATGAAGAGTATTCATTCTTCCAGCCATGGAACAAACATCAAGTATTCTTGAGGAAGAATCAAACATCTCCTCAACTAGGCACATGGGCTTAAATTGATACCTTTTTTGCTTGACTGGCAACGTGCCATATAGATCTGTCAAATATTATGCATTTTAAGGAATTAAACTCTTCTCAACCATATATCGATACCCCTTTTGCTTGACTGGTAACTTGCCATATAGATCTGTCAAATATTTTGCGCTTGATAACTATAGGTATATCTCCAACATTCCTATCCCATCTTAGAGATCTTTATACTAAATTGGTCAATCTAGAAAAGGACGAAATTAAGCCTGTGCTATAACAATAATTAAATATGATAAGCGATTAGCATCTTGAGTTGGAAACAAAATTTCGAGCGCTTAAACATTGATCAATTTGGTTTTGTAAATTTATTATAATACTAAATATTAAATGCTTAAACTTTCCAACAATTGTAGTGGATTTCTCGTCCTTGAGATCCTTTTATAGGGTGAATAGCCCTAAGATAAGAAAACTTATGGATTTAGATAACTTTCACATTCCACTAAGACAATGCACCCGTAAGGTAAGGGATTCATGACTTACTAACTTTCAACATCCACTACAAATGTCCTTGCACCTCATGGCATAATAACAAAATCTAGTTTCATATATTTGTATTTAGTGATATCATCATTATATAACTCATATCATCCTTATCATGTCATGCTTTACCAAGTATTGCGAAAGGATATATACTTACTCATGGCAATAATTGTAAGTTGAAGTAAGAGTCTTTGTCCTAAGCTCATGTCATGGTCATTTGCCATTTTCCTATGACAAGAAAAATCAATTCTATTGGCATTCCACTTCTATAATAGCATAGCATCCGAAACGAACAATAACTGTATAAGTATCATTTATGTATCCTTTTGTGGATGCTACATGGCATGCTGTTTATGGCTCCATATATGTTACACAAACTTAATATATAATTCTCAAGCATGGCCTTTGACAAATTAGCTAAGAAAAAATTGTTTAAATAGAGTGAGTGATCATGACAAGATATCTCATGTGCCTCCATGTGGGATATTGGAGATCTTAGAAATAAAGTATAAGCAGACTTTAGCCTAGGTGTAAAGAGTGTGGGGTTCGAAGGTTCGAAGGTGGCGGCATTTACAGGATGGGACAAAAGTCTAACGGAAGAAAGGTAGGGAGGGAGGTTGAGAGATCATGTCGGTAACGAGGCAATCAAGGCGAGAATTCCTTATGCAGCGCAACTGCAATCAAGGATGTGCCTATAACAAGTTGTTGGATTAGTAAGCTATTTAAAACATGCTACAGGAGACTGGCATTTCCAATTCGTTAGTGAAATTGTATTGAAATGAGCTGAGTCGAGTTGATTATGGGAGAGTTTGATGGGTTTCTATTCTATATGCGCTCGTTACGTTATGTTCTAGATCATGGGAGAACGTCGCAGCTGTACAAGAAGTGTCTAAACTCTATTATCTACTTAAAATAGAATAGAATAGAATTGAATTATATTTTAATGCCAAACAAATTAGAAGAATTTCTTAGCATAACCTCTATATTTCTTCTTACTTTATCATAACCTCCCTTTCCTATTTGGGAGATAAGCTTAGAAGATAAGCTTAGGACTAAGTCAGAAGAGTGTATTTTTAGACAGACAACTAGGTTCTACCTGTAATGAAACCAGAGGACAAACGGAGGGCATTTTTTACGCGCGGAAGTGGCTGGCTATGGCAGAAAAAAAGCCAACGAAGGAACGTGTGGACCATTATCTTGTATTTTTTACAATCGCAACGCTCCTGCAACGCACCCTTCACGCATGTAGGTTGATCCCACCCTTCCTTGCACCTCCCTACTCGTTCTTTTTGCTCTGGTAGCCTGGGCTGTCCGGCCCACAGGTTCGAGCTTCTTCCCCATTTCCTTTGGCTGCCCTAGGCTGCCCTCCCAAAAGGCTTGGACCAGGTTAATTTACAAATGTGAAGTTCCGGATTTGAGCTGGAATCCGGACATGACAGATCGAAATGAAGCTTTAGTACTCTGTTTAGAGTTTTGATCTGATCAACCCTGTCCATGCTCTGTTTTTGCACTGCGGGACTTTCTTGTTATTGAAGGCCATTTTTTCCATGCAGAGGCCGCATTTTCATGTGGGTGGGTGAGATCGCAGCATTGGAGTAGCAGATTCTACAGAAAATCCCAGTTCTTGGTGAAACAGAGTGTACGGGAGGAAAAAAAGGTGGGATTTCTAGCAAAAATGCTGAGGTTCATTATATATAACAGGTCAGAGAAGGATTTCTAGGCAAAAAAGAGGTTCATGATACATAACAGGTCAGAGAAGGATTTCTAAGCAGAGTAAATTCTTGGAAAAGGAAACAGAATGTCGGCGCCAGCAACGTCACCTGCAGCCAGTCCGGCAGCATCAACACCATCGCCACCAGCTGCAGCACCTGCAGGAAGTCCGGCTCCGGCAAGTCCATCTCCACCACCTCCTACAGCATCTCCATCTCCACCTCCTCCGGCAGTAACCCCAACTCCAGCCCCTACAAACAGCCCCTCCCCTCCACCTCCTTCCCCTGTTACACCATCTCCTCCAGGCACCCCTCCATCCCCTCCCCCCCCTCCTTCTGTCAAAACAGCTAGCCCCCCTCCTCCTTCTTCCAAAACATCCAGCCCCCCTCCTCCCTCTTCAACCAAAACATATAGCCCCCCTCCTCCCCCCTCCAATAAAACCAGCAGCTCTTCATCCTCCGGTATACCCAGTTCTGCTATCATTGGCATTGCTGTAGCTGCAGTTCTTGCAATTGCTGTAATTGCTGTTTGCGTTGTCTGTTTAATAAAGAGAAAGCCCAAGCGCAGACGCTACGATGATGATTATGGTGGCCCTAAACCAGGTTTGAATCCTTGTTTTCTCATATGTTTTGTATGTGGTTTATGTCAAACATTGGTCATATCAGGAAATAGTCTAGATATTCATAGTTTTCACAATGTTCAATTCATCGAGTTCTCACACTTGGCCATTGTAAATCAAGTTGCTATACCCGTGCAGGGCAGAAATGGATAGTTATCCTGGCAGTTATATAATTGTCATATGAAGCTTGAATGGTCCAGAAGAGGTTTTTTGTTTGCTGCTGTGTTAGCAGTGTAGCACCCTCAAAGCTTGGGGACACATGCAGAGTTGTGGTTTGCAATTGAGAGATTGTAAGAAGTTCATATGCCGATAACTACATTTCCCTTCAATCGATAACGTCAGGTGGATTTTGTATAAGTTACATCACTGAGATTCTAACTGTAGATTTTCATTGTAGCTTGATGCTACTGCAACAAGACTTCTTCCTCATAGTTTCACCTTATCCATACACAGACCATCAGTCCAAAAACTAACTTGGCTACTAATATTTAGTTTTACAGATACATCCATTCTTCATATGAGCTGGTAAGGAGTGTTCAATTTTCTGTATCAGAATGGAATTTGTATTTGCAATAAGGTTGGCTGACATTTAAACGTTTACTTTCTAACAATAAGCTCTTCCAGTGAACGTCTTCTTTATGCCATGCCAAAAGGCAATGTACATCTGAATTAGTGATTCATGAAGTTTTAGTCCGGAAGAACTTATAGATGTTTCCAGTAAAGTATCAATGAATAGTCTGACATAAGTATTTATTAGCAGTTTCCTTATATTTATTTATCTTTTTTGTTGCCAGATAGCAGGCGGCCACCAATCGATCCATATTATTCTTCAGAAGGACCACCAAAACCACATCATCGGCCGCCTACTCCACCACATTTACTTGCACATAATTATCATGCCCCAGTTCCACCACCACCAATCTCTGATTCCTATGACAGCAACAGCAGTGGGGGGCCTTGGAGGCCTGCTCCACCACCGCCACCACCACATCATCGTCCCACAGGAAGCCATCAAAATCTGGGTCCAAAGTCTTCCTTCACATATGACGAGTTAGAGGAGGCAACAAATGGTTTTACTAGGGCTAATCTTCTTGGTGAAGGTGGTTTTGGTTGCGTTTATAAGGGGAAGCTACCTGGAGGCCAGCTAGTGGCAGTAAAGCAGTTGAAAGCAGGCAGTGGACAGGGCGAGCGTGAATTTCAAGCTGAAGTAGAAATAATCAGTCGTGTCCATCATAGACATCTTGTTTCTCTTGTTGGTTATTGCATCTTCGCCGACCAACGTTTGTTGGTTTATGATTATGTATCTAATGGCACTCTGGAGCATCATTTACACGGTGAGAGCGATTGACATCGGAGTTACTTTTCTGATGTACGAATGAGTCTGGTGTATAATCATTTTTTTACTTTACAGGGAGAGACAGACCTGTACTGGATTGGCCAACACGGTTGAAAATAGCTATTGGAGCCTCTCGGGGGTTAGCTTATCTTCATGAAGATTGTAAGTAGGCATATTATTGTATGGATGTAGCTTGCTTAGGTAGTAAATATGGTTTTGCATTTTTGAAATTTAGGCCATCCTCGGATCATACACAGAGATATTAAGGCATCAAACATTCTCTTGGATGAGCATTTTGAAGCACAGGTGTGAGGTTATTCTTGGTTTTTGTAATACTAACTTGCACACCTGTAAGCAACACTAATACTTGCTTACAGGTTTCTGACTTTGGTCTTGCAAAACTCGCTAATGATGCACATACACACATTACCACCCGTGTTATGGGAACTTTCGGGTATGCATATATTTATACAATTGAAATATTATCTTCTCTACTGCTGGATGTTGACAAGGCTTTACTGAAGGTACTTGGCACCTGAGTATGCATCAACAGGAAAGCTGACAGATAAATCAGATGTGTAATGTATTGGGGTGGTGCTGCTGGAATTGCTAACAGAACGGAGGCCTGTTGACACAAGACAGCCAGTGGGAGAAGAGAGCTTGGTAGAATGGGTATGCAACACATCTAAACATCATAAAATATTTTTGAATTATGCAAGAAGGATGCCTCACATGCAATATCTTTGCTGCTTATTCTCAGTCCAGACCGTTGCTCTCAAAGGCATTGGAGGATGGAAGTTATGATGACTTTGTTGATCCAAGGTTGGCAGACTATGATGAACTTTCTATGTCCCGGATGGTTCAGGCAGCAGCAGCATGTGTGCGGCATTCAGCCAATAAGAGGCCAAAGATGGCACAGGTTTGTCTCAATGATGCAGCCCACCATGGGCACTTCTTACTTAAGATTGTCTCATGATGATGTGCATTTCTGAATGCTTTAGGTGGTTCGTGCTTTGGAAAGTGATGGTTCTTCGACAGATCTATTCCAGGGTGTTCGGCCTGGCTTTAGTTCAAAGCAAAGTTCGCCATATGAGAGTACTGAATATGATCCCAATCAGTACCAAGCAGATATGCAAAGGTTCCGAAAAATGGCTCTAGAATCAAATTCTCTTTACAGTGGCACTAGTGAATATGGCTTAAACCCTTCTGGTTCGAGCTCCGAAGGCCCAGTTAGTGGCGAAGCTCGCCAAGTGGAGAGAATAAGGCGAGGGCTTCTTGGGGAGGAATCCAGCTCTTCTGAAGCACTACCACTGAACAATGTCAACAAACCTTTGTCTGGACGTTAACCAACTTATTGGATCGATTTGGTTACTTAAAAATGCAAAACAGAAAAACAGGATTTACAGTTGGAACCCCTTTGGAGCAACAACGGGAATGCGGGGTTGATTTGTTTGATATTTCTACGTTGGAGCACGTACCTGAATTGTAATGACTTGGTTTAAGTTCAGGCATGCGCAGGCAAGAGGAAACAGCGTTCAGATGATTTATTTATTATTTATTTGATTATAGAGGCCAACAACTTAACACTGCAATGAGGAATAATTTTGTATATCTATGCTGTTGTGATGTTAACTAATACATTCTTTGGAGAGTCAAACATGGCGGGCGCGTTTCTTAGTTTACTAAGCATTTCATGTGACTAAAAGTGGAAGCATTGAGTTTCTTATAGACGTTCCACATTTTAAACTCCTTTTGTTGTTTCTAATGTCATGTATATATTGTCCATTTCCTATCTTGTAAAAAGAATTTGGCACATTTTCATGCCCTTTTGGTTAAAAAAGATTTTGACATTATTTTGCGCTCCATTCCTTTTTTTGTTCAATGGCTGTCGAGTTTGCTTTTTTTTTTTTTTTATGTTTAGCAGGGTTGCCTAACCCCCCTGCACAAAAGGCTGCAATTCTAGCTATGCCACGTGTCCTGCCACGTCATCTGTAATCTTTTTGGGCCGTCCGATTATGTAATTTCCGATCGTAGGGCCAGGGAAATTAGAAAAACCAAGAAATTCTCTGCCCGGAGTTTGGCGCTCGATCTCGATCTTGGCACGCCTTGGCTATGGCGGCCCGAATCTGGCCCGGCTATTTTTTTTTTTGGTATACGTTTCTCCGGAGATCGAGGAACCCATGGTCAATTTTCGTCAGGGCCTATCTTGGCAAATGGAACAGTCGATAGCATTTTGGTAAGTTTGTCTGAAACCGGCAACACATGAGTAGAATGATCGAAAACCGGGGATCCTATTGGTCTATTCGCCATGAATGTTGGTGTTGTTGGCCGTTCTTGTACCGATTAGGGCATCGATCTTTCGCCGATATTCAAGGCAGGAGATGGAGTTTTACATATGATATTCAATGGCTAGAGATGTTGCTCTGGTGAAAGAGCCGAGTATAGGTATGATCACAACTAGAATTTTGTACTCTATCAAACATTCAATAGAACAACTAGATCACAACTAGAACACTTGGTGGGCCGAACTTCTTACATGGAAATGAAAGGTCTTATAAATGGATGATGCACGGACTTCGTTTATGTTTCCATTGTTTTGTAGATGTATGCTTATGATTCTACAATATTCTTTCTGAGTGCATATCTGCTAGGATTCTACATCTTGATGGAATAAATTCACATTTAATTACCTATGTGTGAATAATTCTTTGTACACATCTCTTTGGTTCCCATGTGAGCTTATTAAGGTGATTTCGACGAGGCCAAGTCTACCAATAACGAAAGGTCATGTTGTAGCGGTCGTGTAACAAGCGAAGATCGATGATGGTTTTAAACCAACAAAGGCAAAGTTGAGGTATTAATGCTTTAGTTGTAAAGATGCTTTTTCGGATGATTAATTAATTAGGTTAGTTTGCGGTTTCTAGAAATCTTCAAATGACTTTAACATCTTAGCATCAAGTCTCCAAGGCGACAAGGGTGTTAGACTACATTGGTTATCTTGAGAAGTGCGAGATTCCACCAAAGGTGTGTTGCAATGTGATTAATTTATTTCAAATCATGCTTACGTATAGATGTACACCTGCCGATTGTAGGGTTGGGATTTTTTGCAGAATCTTTCCCCGCCGAGATGGGCATTTGTACAATGGAGTTCTCGAGCCAAAGGCGAGCTGTCACACATGAAATATTAGGTGATTCTTTAAGGTACATGCCATGCATAGCGTAGACTATATTTGAGCGGATATTAAAAGCAAGGAATAATAATGTGTACAAAAGAAGTTTTTTTTTCTTCTTAAGTAGATGTATAATGACCCTTGTCTATGTTGAACCGATCTAAAATGCATCTTTGGTTAGATGGTACTATCGTGTGCATGCATGCATGCATCTTTGTTCTATTCTTGAAATGCTATGCATTTATGCTTTCATTAAATAAATCACGTTTTGTCTGTTTTAAACATGAATATGATTTGAACATGAACATGATTTCGTTAAGATATCCACAAATTCATAACTATAGCTCTGTTTTTGGAGCGGGGATAGAAAATTAGGTATATAGTCCACGAGGAGAATTCATTGGAATTCATCCTAGCGAACAAGGATATGGCGTCGGATGGGTAACCGAGAAGCACAAGTTGGCACATGGTTCCATCAAGTAGTGTTTTTATGCGGGTTTGATCCTCTGTTTTGAGCTGTCGGATATGTTCCTCCAACGATTACCGCGGGGGCTCTTAAGCGTGACATCTTTGCCTATGATCTACCCGCAATGATAAACTTAGCGGATACAAAACAATGAAGTCTAAGCTTTACTACATTGGCCATTACATTGCTCAAATCAAAGTTGAGAATTAACTTTAATGCGATAACATGGTCCGTATACCTTTAGCATTTGAATTAAAGGCGGTCGCGGTTCATTCTATCTACCACTATAACCAAGGTGAAAATCTATGATCTGGATCTTGCAATAATCGAATCATTTGCGCCTCTTGGCATAGAGCTCATAGTTGGAGCGAAGATGAAAACATCCGTATATTGCTTGATGCGATTGGGTGGAGTAAAATGTTGCGGTCGACATGCCTACATCAAAGATCAACATAGTTTTACGTAAGGAACACTCAACTAGTTCACGCCATGCAAAACATTCATCTTTGCATTCGGACCTAAGGATTGACAACCTAGTGAAAACTTCACCAACGAAACTAATGATCCAGCTTTACAGGGAAACAGGGCCCCCTTTATGGTCAATAAATATTCATATTTTGCTTACAAGCGTGAGTCTAATCATATCTCTCTTGCTTATGCCATGTTCCTTTAAAATGGTAATAGGTCTTCATTATGCATATGCCATGAAGAAAATGGGATTCCCCTAATGTGAATAGTATTGTGTCTAAAAATGTAAATTTGCAGCTATATTATACATGGTACCACCACTCTGAAACATCATAAATTGAGGTGGCATTGCCGGCTTGGCATGTGACAAGGCTTGCCACATAGGGTATCTGCTTGGGATACCGCCACGTGGAATGCATTCAATAGCCTTTGGGACGTTAAGATGACTGCCACTTAGATTATTTGCTTTCTGACCAATGGACACCCTCCCTATGGCTTCTCCCGTATCCCGAGACACCATATAGCCTTTTCGGATTAAGCGTACTTACCAAGTATGCCTTCTTGAAGGTTTCAAAATTCTACTACAAGACCACCTTTCGACAAATAATAACTCTGACTTTAAGCCTTGTATGGTTCCATATTCATAAGGAACGTGTTTGACTTCATAGTAGCATTACCGACATTTACTGCCCTTATGAAGGATGAAGGTGCCACCTCATCTTTACTTTATGGGATCTACTGTATTGACTGCATCTCTTCGTCCATCTTTCTGATTAATTTCCAGCTCGTGCATAAATGTTCGATAATAGAACAAAGGCTCCCGTTTTTCTCTTGATGCAAGTCGATCACAAAGTCCAAACACATGTTTTGCTAATTCTGAATTAAAATCAACCCTAGATGCCCGAAGAAAAAATTTCCATACCACAATGGATGCTTCAAATGGCATTCCTTGAATAAGGTTTCGGCTGATCAGCCCATCCAAAGATGGCCAAGGAGATCGATAACACAAGCATAATGAAGCTCACATTCGAAGCCATGGTAAGAACACGGTGATATCCTTCATCTAATAATCCTCCATGGTTGCCTTTGAAAGAATGGCAACAAAAGTAACTTCATTAGGTTTTGCGGGTTTTGCGCCTTTTTCCGCTGCATGCTCTTGAACATCATAATGGATTCTTTTGCACCCCTATCTTGTGACAAGATGCGTTATGATCGTATTCCATACAACCACATCACATGAGGATATCCTATCAAATAATTTCGTGCATCATTTATACCCCACATTTTGCATACACGTCAATGAGTGCACTATGAATAAAAGTATCTGTTTCACATCCATTTGTCTCGATTAGTGCGTGGATCTTCTTTCCTTGTTCCATATCTCGAATGCTAGCACACGGGCGAGAACACTAATAAAAGTGATCTTTGTTTGGCGGACACTTTCTAGACACATTTCTTTGAAAAATGAGAAGTGCTTTCAAAGCCATCTTTTTCTTTGATCATATCCCGCAATCATTGCACTCCATGAGATGACATTCCTTTCTTTCATTCTTTCAAACACTTTGCTTGTGCATCACCCATGCTACCACATTTGGCATACATTATCAATTAGAGTGTTCTCCACAAACATCTCTACATCGAGCCAACTTTAATACAAATATAGCGGGCATGCACCCATTTACCTTTCAAAGAAGAAAGATTGGCAGGGCATTGATGACTAGGCCAAACATAAGATTATCTGCATGAATACCTTCCTGTTGCATTTGAGCAAAAAGCTTGAGCCTCTTACGCATTTCCATCTTTGTGCATATGCCGCAACTATTGCACTCCAAGACGCAACATTTCGTGTAGGCATTTGGTCAAATACATCACGTGCCTTTTCCACACATTCACATTTGGCATACATATCCACAAGTCCACTACCTACAAAGATGTCACTACCTACCGCACCCACTTTTTTCAATGAGGTGGTGCATTTTCATTCCTTGTTCCAACTCACCCAAGCTTGCACAGGCATTGACCACAGAAACAAATGTTACAGCATTTGGTTTCAAACCGTCTTTTTGCATTTGCTTGAAAAGCTTTAGTCCCTCCCAACCTAATCCATGCTGTGCATAACCTCCAATTATTATTGTCCATCTGCCTAGCCTTCTTCCCAACCCTGCAGTTCTGCTAGTAAAGAGTGTTTTTAGCAGCCCAAGTTGCACCATTTCGTGCATTTCTAGCCTATCCACGTGGCTATCCACATCACCAAAATTTTATGTGGCAAACTTCCATCCCTTAGATCTTCTATTTTTTAAATCAAGGGCTCAAAAAATAGAAAAACCCCAAGAAAGTCTTCCTCAAGTTCAATTTTCCTCCCGGGCTAGAAAAGATAATACTATGGGCAGTGGCGACCTCTGCAGTTTGGCTTCAAGAGCCCCGCCCTGTCGTAGAAGGCTTACTTATATCATTGGTTTTCTTCTTCGTGGCGCAGATGCTGGCATTTGAAACTACGGGTACTTTTTGGGTTGCCCCTAGGGGGGCAAGCCCTTGCTCATATGGGTTTTTGGCATATTCTAAATATATGCTGGAATATACCTAGGATATGCCAGAAACTGCTCCAAACCTACTGTTTCCTGTAAACTGTCTATCGCCAGTATTGTTGGGCAGCCGGTGTGGAAACTGGCTAACTGGCACCACCATAGTTTGAGGAGAGCTAGATGCAGTAGCGAAACCAGAATCGGAATTTCAAGAGCTTTGCAGAAGCACCAGCCTTTTCTGAGCCTTCAAAAAAGTTGGGACCCATTTTGTTTGCAATGTGATTTCACAGTAAAGAGGCATCCTTTCTGGACAACAAATCTCCTTTAGTTACAGTGGAAATAGGCTTAGGAAGCGTGCTTATTAGGCAACCACTTCAAATGGTATAGTAGTTGCAATCAGAGGCAAGCTCATTTTTGATAGAAAACAAGAACATTAATTATTATCAAGGCGAGTCAAAAAACATGTCATATACAGAAAATTTTCAGAATTCTAGAAGCAGAGTACCACGAGGTAGGGAGAAGGCAGAGCAATCTCCAACAATATTAGAGACTGGCCAGGCCCGTCCAGCGAAGATTTCGATATCCAATAAAGCACTCTTGTTAGTCAGTTAACTTGATCTTTTCTTGTTTATAGTTGTCTCTACTCATCTGTTTATGCATATGTGCAATGCAGGGATTACCACCCGTACAATAAGCAGGATGTTTTGCAGAGCTGCCAATTTCCACTAATAGAATTAAAAGTAAAAACTCTTAGCAAGTTGTAGTCCATTTCAAACTTTTATCTTTCCATAACCATACTGATTATCATTGTTGTATAGGACAAATTAAATTACGACACATTCACTGGTCTTCTTTCCGACCAAGAGGAATCTTATTTAAGGCAATATCTTTCATCAGTTGACATATCATACTTTCCTGAAAAGTGAATTTGACTCTTATATAAGCTAAATGATTTAATGGCCCGTAACATCTTTTGTTGATATCATCAACATTTACTGGCTAAGATGCCTGTTTTCCAGTTCCGTTTTGAATATGCTTGTACAAGTTTCCAGTAGTTATTATTAGAGGGTATGTTCGATCCATCAGAGTCATGAATTGGATATTGTGTATTATAGCATTACCAGCAGCTGCTTAAAGTGACAGACTTGACTGCTTGTAGTTGGATGGATCAGAATTTGGAACTTCAGAACTTGAGCAAATATCGTGCTCTGTAGACTGTCTTTTGGACAATCAAGTCAGCACATTAGGCCCTATGAACATGACCATCCTTGTTGTGGACCCCGACTACCATAACAATTAGCATGATCTGCATCAACAAAGGCTTTCAACCGGAAATCAGAGAACCTCTAGTAAAAGAGACCTTCCTGTGAAGTACCATTCAGATATGCCAGCAGTCTTTTAGCAGCCTTCCAGTGCAACTGCCTAGGATTGCTCATAAATCTGCTCATCACTCCTACAGCAAAAGAGATATTAGGTCTAGTGACTGTGAGATATATCAACGCCCCTACCAAGCTTCGATAGAGTGTGGGATCACACTCCTCACCATCGAAATTAAGCTCAAGCCTTGCAGTCTTGCATACAATACTGTTGTAACATTTCCTTGATATATTTCTGTTGAGAAAGATGTCATCTGAGTGCTGCCACACTTCTACACCTAAGCAGTAATGCATAAGACCAAGGTCATTCACTTCGAAGGACGAAGATAACTTCAATTTCAATGTAGAAATCAGCACATCAGCATCTCCTGTGATGATCAAATCATCAACATACAAAACCACAATGCATTCGGCCTTCATGTGATTTTGTAATAAAGATTGGGGTCTACTGCACTTCTACTGAACCCCTGCTCAAGAAATAAAGCATTAATTGTTGTATGCCAACATCTTGGAGCCTGTTTCAAACCATAAAGCTTTTCTTCAAATGACAAACCAGCTGCTCCTCCCTTGAACAACAAATCCTGGAGGTTAAGTCATATAGACCTCTTCCTCCAAATCACCATTCAAAAAAGTAGACTTAATGTCCATTTGAAACATTGGCTAACCTTTCATCGCAGCAAGAGCTACTGATCTGATAGTGGACATTCTAGCTACGGGAGCAAAGATTTCATCATAATCTAAGCTCAAGGGGGTTCTACTTTTGTGGTTTTAATATATTGACTTTTTGAATTGTGCTTAGATTGTCTGAATGCCTTCCTATATGTGTCTCGGCATCTTTTTCACAAGCTTTTTATTCAACAGGAATTTCTAATGCAAGTTCATCTAAAGAGAAATCAGCTGAGTGGGACGCCATATGGCCAATTTGTATGGAATCTCCTCACAATGCAATCCTCCTTCTTTGTACACATCATAAAGGATGTAGATCTTATATGTGTGGTACAAACTACTGACATTCAAATTGTCTTGATCAATATTATTTCTTCTCAGGTGGTGCTTCAAGAAATTCGTAAGAAGTTGTATAATTGCTTTCAGATCTCCAATTGGCCTGATAGTATTAAAATTCCAATATGGAGTGATCATCTAAAAGTCATTGCTTCAGGGGCATTTCTTACTTCTGGAAGTACTTTGTAATATTTTGAGTGTATAATATGAAGTAAAACACGTTCTTCAAAAAAAAAAATAAAAAATAATAATAATAATAATAATAAAAGCAAATGCTGCTGTGAAGAAAAAGAATGATCAACCTTCTGTTCATCAAATGTCTGTTGTAAATAATAGGGCCGGTACTGAACTAACTACATTTATGAACACTAATATGATAGTTGATATATATCTCCAATGTGGCAAAGTGGCTGATGCACAGAATATTTTTGATAGGATGGTTTTGTGAGATGTGGTCTCTTGGAATGCTATGATTGCAACATATGCTAAACTTGGACAGATCGACGAGATCCTAAGTTTGTTTAAAACTATGTTGAACCAGGATGCTAAACCTAATAGGGTCACATACATTTCCATCTTAAATGCATTTTCTCATTTACACGTCCTCGCAAAAGGCAAGTTAATACGCTCTTTTGTTCTGGTTGGTGGAGTAGAATCAAATGTTGTTGGAAATGCCATTGTTCACATGTATACCAAATGCCACAACATAGAGGAGGCGCGGTCAGTATTTGATAACATGCGAAATTTAGATGTTGTGGGCTTCTCCACATTGACTGTGGGTTATTTAGCTTGTGGAAACAGCGCAGAAGCTATAAAACTTTTTCAGCAGAGTAAGGTACACGCATTGGCTCCAGACAATATTATGGTTGCCTGCATTCTTGATGCATGTGCTGCTGAAGCTGATCTACCTGGTAAACATATACATGCTTATATTGTCGCAAGTCAATCAGAGTTAGACATTGCAGTAGGAAATGCTCTAGTGGACACGTATGGAAAATGCGGTAGTTTGGATGCATTGGATAAATTTCAGACAACGAAGAAGCAGGATGTTGTTACATGGATCTTCATGCTTGCAGCTTATGCTTATCAAGGGTGTGGTGAGGAGGTGCTCCATCTTTTTGGAGTACTGCAGCTTAGGGGCCACATGCCAAATGATGTTACTTACATGGTTATCATTTCTGCATATAGCCATGCAAGTTTGATCACACGCGGTTGTTTTTTTTCCTTCGTATGATTAGAATCCATAACATTTTGCTTAAGGAGGAGCACTGTAACTGTCTAATCAACCTTCTGTATGGGCAAGGTGTTTGGATGAAGCACGGGAATTTATCAATAATCTCTCTATGCAGCCAGCCACCATAATATGGCTCACTTTGCTCGGTGCCTGTCAAGATATTACAGTTTAGAAATAATTAGCTCGCAGCTATGGTATTTGAATCCTTGCCATTCTTTTCTAAATGCTCCTGCTTGCTAAGATGAACTGTTGGATTGAGAATCTAGGAGTTTACAAGTGGTGTGGTTATGCCGCTCTGATAATTGGCTAACTAATTGGTACGAGGAAATTCTGGTAACGTCTGATATATTAGGTAAGATCTATCCCTAGCCCATTTATAAAGCAGTGCACTTCACAATGATAAGCAACTCAAAGTAATGGCAACATTTTAGCTGGGATAATAGAACTAGGTTGCTGGCTGAATTGAACTGCATCGCAACTAGTCTAGTGGTATAGGATATGTCAATGTTATTTCCATTCATATCTTTACCTAGCTATTTAAGAGAAATTGAGTGTAGGGGAAGATTTATAGTTTATCTTTAGGTCCAAAACACTTGGTTCTGGTATTGTAGTCCCGTTTGAGAGGTCATCTAATAATAATTGACTTCTACTCCTCCTATGGCAGAACCACATGGCTCATTTTTCTTCACCACTGCCTTCAATCAAGGGTTATGCTGCAAACATTTGGAGCAACAACCTATCACATAAGGCTGCACAACTCTAGGAAGATAATTATGGAAAGAATCAGTTGGCAATGTCAACCGTTGATCCGTGACTACTTGTTTGGGGCAACATTACAGAATTATGGATTAAAGGAGCAACATTATAGTGGGATGGATGTATAAATAGCCGACTAGTTGGTTCATTGTTAGTCCACAACTGGAGAGAATTAAAACTGGTAGCTCATGCTTTTGATCTTGACTGTTGAAGCTTATTGAAATATAACACATTTACGCATTTTTTAAGCCATAGAGCACATTTTTTTCTGCGCAAGACTGGAGTGAATTAAATATAGCAGGTGATAATGTGCATCATCTTGCACTATGGCAGGGTTATGCCTTTGATGATAAACTAGAATGGACATTAGTTGCTGAATTTTCATGGAAGTTACTGGTTGGTCTATTGGATAGTCATGGAATTTCTGGTTCATTTTGTCAAATGACAGCTACAAATAACGATGAAGATCAAACTATTATATTTAAATCCGACTCTGATAAGTTTTTCCTTGCTTATGATTTAGTAGCATGATCTTGGATTTCATAGGTTCATACCTAGCCTTCTGTCGCCCTGAACATGGATTAGTGTAGAGTATAAACTTTGTTGATTCAGTTTCTAGCATCTACTTTTTAGCAAGAAAATACTGGAATGTTATTGAATGCAAATTTTGGAATTGCATAAAACTAAGGATTGAAGATCACAGACGAACATAACAGAGTACCAAAGTATGTTCTGTCACCATCTTGGCTATCAGAGAATTCCCATACAATGCACTCACAAGCAGCATGAAGAATTTTTAATCAATATAATGCATGATGTGAAGGCCTACAACTTGGACTGGCTATGAAGGTTACGGCCAAAATGCTCCAAACTCCATCACTGCAACCATCAAGCCCTCTTTGAAAAAGACTTGAAGATTTGAAAAGGAAGGAAATGGTGGAGGAAACATGCTAGTGGTGAATCAAAGCCTCATACAAGCAGGACGACAAGGGTGAACCTTGTTTCCAAATCTTGGAACTAGAAACGACCATCAGTAGAACCAGCCATCTTTACCTATGACAGAACTCACTTGCACTTCATCCTACTTTAAAATTGCTAGATTACAAATGTATACAAGAGGAATGAAGAATAACTTTACCTACACTGCAGAGCACAACACAGTCGTCGATCTCTAGATGCACAAACGCTTTCACAGACCCTTGAAATGAATACTTCGCTATTCCTATTCTTTAAATAGGCAACACTTTGCATTTTCACAGAAAAATGCCTTTATGTTCGAAAAAGGCAAAAAACTCTTTTTTTTGCCATATATAAAAATGGTGGAGGAGCGAGTCTTACAACCATCGTCAAGTAAAGCTCTATTGCTTCTCTCGTTCCTTTTGGATCCCATTAACTAGTGCGATAATGCAGAAGGCATCATTTAGAAGCACCAAATGCGAGACAAGCAGGGATTCCGTTGACATGCCCAATCTGAAGTCAACAAAAGCGATCCAGAAATCAGCTTGTTTGTTCGTTGCTCCTGGAAACGAGATACATGTGCGCGTTCGAATCCAATATGGGAATTTATTACGAGAAACATCTAACACTTATAGGGCGTTGAATGTCGTCGTCTTAGACGAGCATGCAATGCACACAATCACAGTAACTGCTGAGGAGGAACGGGGTGTGGAATTGCAGACTGTGTTGAGACCACGCTCTTGGGTCTCCATAAATAATTTTCGGTATAAGGAAGAGAAATCCGTTATATGAGTTCGGAGATTGTGTGAACACCATACGGATTCTAAAGAACACCAAGGTGGCATACATTGAAGGGCCTGGAGTTCTGCTTTCTTTATTGCCCACAGATGGTGCAAATATTCGGTCACTGTTAGGAACGACCCATGACCAACCTATACACGTCAACCTGCTCGTTGTTATTGTCGAGGTCAAAGAACATGAGATGTTCCCTTGTTTACTAGTCGTAAATGGGTGTGGCAAAAAGGATGTTGCAGAATTGAAGTTCTGGATTGAACAAGGACATGTGTTTGAGAAGTTCAAACGCTTGTTTGTTCTAGGGCATAAACCTATTGTCTTATTCAAGACCTTGAAGGTAAGTACGTTCCGTGGCCAAACTAGTTTAACATATGCGGAGGCTACAATGGCATTCAAGATTGTAGAGGACGCAATGTCAAGCTAGTTTCCGGATGAATTATGGTTTCCTCTTCGCCAGGGATAGGTTCAATCGGTATAAGGAAGAGAACGCGTTTTATATGAATACGTATGAATTGTATGAACACAAATTTTGCCGTATAAAGCATAAAAAAAAAAAAACACCAAGGTGGGAAGATTGAAGGGCACGCGAAAACAACTATATCAGCGTCTGAAAAATTTTTCGCAGATGGTGAAACCTTCGAGTCCGTCTGTGAAACCAAAGGCGACCCATGAAACCAACGCCTCCTGGCGTCGCGGACTTTTGGCGTCAGACGATTTGTTGTTTCCAGCGTCGAAAATCTTCCGAAGAACATGAATTGTTTTCCCTTGTTATTTTTTGCGTAGATTTTTTTTGGCAAAAGGATGTTGGCAGACGCTGAAATGAACTGGATAAGGACATGTGTGAAAAATTTTCAAACGCTATGTTTATTTTAGCGTCATAAACCTATTGTCTTCAAGACCTTGATTCTTTCTATTTCGCGTCCGCGAAAAATTTTAGCGACGCTTATCACGAAGGTTTCGCGACGCTGCGAAGATTTTTTTCCTACCGGGCGAGGTATTTATACGTTAAACACGTATTTTATTAAAAATGAATTATTTTTTTAACTTTATACGTCAGAAATTTTAATTTTGTACGTATAGAACCTATCCCTGCTCTTCGCAGCACACGTTTTAGACAATACCAAGGCATATCGTTTGCTGTTAAACCTAAGGCAAAAATTTCCTTGCTTGTCACCTACTTTGATACAGTTTCCTACTAATCAAATATTTTTGGATGTGAAAGGACTTAGGCACATTGAGATTGAATATAACTGGCGACAATAAGGCGTAAAGAGGTGCAATGTTTGCAAGAAGGTTGTGCAGGACAGTATCTGCGAGAAGTGCAGGAAGGACGACCTGACGGAAGAGTTAACAATGTTCGATGATATTGACACTGGATGCGAGATGCTAAATGTGACAATGGTGGGAGCATTGCTTGACAAATTCCTTGCTTATCTATTAGGAGGAGCATTGGGTTCAGTGAATTGCCTTCGACAGGACCTAAGCTCATTCATCGCGTACTCAGAAAACATATAACCTAAATTTACTGAACAAACACCATCTGGAAACCATAATTCATCCGAAAACCAACTTGACACTTCGTCCTCTACAATCTTGTATGCCATTGTAGCCTCCGCAGATGTTAAACTAGTTTGGCCACGGAACATACTGTCCTTTAAGGTCTTGAATAAGACAATAGGTTTATGCCATAAAACAAACGAGCATTTGAACTTCTCAAAAACATGTGCCTGTTCAGGCCAAAACTTCAATTCTGCAACATCCTTTTTGTGACACCCATCTGCGACTAGCAAACAAAGGAACATCCCATGTTCTTTGACCTCGACAATAACAACTAGTAGGTTGACGTGTATAGGTTGGTCATGGATCGTGCCTAACAGTGACCGAATGTTTGCGCCATCTGTGGGCAATAAGAAAAGCAAAATTCCAGGCCCTTCAATGGATGCCACCTCGGTGGTCCTTAGAATCTTTATGGTGTTCACACAATCTCCGAACTCATACGACGAATTTCTCTTCTTTACACTGAAATTACGTATGGAGACCCAAAACCATGGTCTCAATACGGTTTGCAATTCCACGCCCCGTTCCTCGTTTGTAGTTATTGTGATTGTGTGGATCGCATGCTCGTCTACGACGTCCATATTCCATGCCCTTTTAACTATTAGATGTTGCCCGTAGCAAGTTGCCATATTAGATTAGAACGAGCACATGTATCTCATTTCCAAGAGCAGTAAACAAACACGCCGATTTCTGAATTGCTTTTATTGACTTCGAATTGGGCATGTCAATAGAATCCCCGCCTGCCACGCATTTGATGGCACTGGATGATGCCATGTGCACTGCCACACTAGTTAATGAGATCCGAAAGAAACAATTAAGAGCAATAGAGCTTTAGTTGTTAAACAAGGAGGAGCAATAGAGCGTTAGTTGTGGATGGTTAGAAGACTCGCTCCTCCATCATTTTTATATATCGCAAAAAAGGGTCTTTTTCCCTCTTTGGAACATAAAGGTACCTTTATAGTAAAAGAGGCAGACTATTGTGTATTAAAGCACCTTTATAGTAAAAGAGGCAGACTATTGTGTATTAAAGGCCTTGGGATAGCAAACGGTCTGCGAAAGCGTTGAAGCATCGAGACATCGGCTCTGCTCTGCTCTTCATGTAGGTAAACTTACTCTTGCTTTTGAATTAGATTAAAGTTTAAGGCTTCTTTAAAGTTTAAGTATTCATCCATAAAGCTTTTTCCAAAACCGGTGAATATTGTACTCTTGATTCGAGTTCGAATTCCTTCCCTGGCAATCCTTGTAGTGCACATGCTGATGCATCTAGCAGCTGCAGGCTTGGAAAACTTCCTGCCTTTTGCATGGAATATGTAGCATAATAACAGGGGGTTTTCTTTGTGTTTTTGTACGCTTTTTGGCATGGTTTTCATATGATTTCATGGGCGTATTGCACGAGGCATACTAATCAGTACATCTAGAGTGCACCAAGTTTTTGCATGCAATTTGTGCAATTTTTGTTTCATCCTCCGCAATGGTTAAGATCAAAGGGCTTACAAAGAAAGCCCTCTTTTAATTGAAAAAATCCAAGGGCCCTTTTTTTCTCATGAAATAACAAAAGGTGAACCATTTCTAGGGTTTCTGCAACTGCTTTGCGCTTGGATCATTGTCAGTGGGTTGCTATGGCAGGCCCATCTGGGAGTGTGCTACTCAAGATGAAAATTCTCCGCTTCCGATACTGGATCCAAGCTCTGGTGGTGGCTGCCGTTGATCCAATGCTGCAGCGTTTTCAATCCATGGCAGAGCCTTACATCCTTGTTCCTCTTACCCGCTTCCTCCATTTTTATAATCTCCATCGTTTGCATCCTTGCTCAACAGAACAATCTTGGAGCCCACAACTCCGAATCCGATCGTTTCTCCACTATGGTTGGGAAGTATTCTTTACCAGAATTGTATCATCGACAATGTTAAGGTGCATGCAGATCAAATCTGTAAAATCTGAGCCCCTTAGTGAAAACAGAGGACTATCCAGTGCAATTTTTCGTCTCTAAGATGTGGCTATGGCGGATCTGCGGCTTCTGGGCGATGAAAACCTGTTGGGAAGAATACTTCTGGAGCCCCGACAATGCAAATAATGGATGGGTTTGATTGTGGAGCTCGTAACGATTTCGCCACTGTTGCAGGCTCAACAGCGCAGAAGAATATGGATCTGGCAAACGTGCTCCTATGGCCGCAACAGGTTTCTTCATTTTCGGAAAGGAATCTGCTCGAAAATCTTGTAAGCAGACTTAAGCTGGCAGATCCTTCTCTGTCGTTTATGCTCAGATTGCCTTGCAGGTGCTTTTTTAGATATGCTCATACTAGCATCAGGTTATCAATCTACTGGAGATCCAGTTTTATGGCAGCCTCAAAGCGTGAAAAGGGCATTTGAATGGGCCACCATGTTTGAAGATCTCAATGGCAAAATTTCCTGCGACCAAAGAGGGTGAAACACCTAAGGAAGCCTTTGATCTGGCTCTCTTAGATCTCATGGAGCTCGCCGAGGCCCAGAAACTTCTTGTAAGTGCTCTTACTGGTGCATTTGGAATTGGCAATGGACAGCTTGTTCCTCTTATTGTGCTAGCCTCAGAATTAGACAAAGAGAGCACTTCTGTAGAATGTCCACATGCAAACCAAATGCGGAGCAGGAAGCGGTCTTTTGATGAAATGGAAGACGAAAGGCACAAGCGTTAAGGATTCTATGGATATTTGGAAGAGATCAGACTTCAAGCGAAACAATTCTGAGACATTTCTTGTCTGTCACTGTCGGCTAGAGAGAGTTTGCTGTATATCACTTCTGCGGAGACAATGTACAAGCTCATGGGAGGGATGATCATTTTTAAGTCTGAAAGCGCACATTGGACAAATGTTTTTGAACAGATGCTAGCTGAAAGTAATAAGCACTCAGAAATCAATACATGGGTTGATATTGCAGAGCTCTGTTGTTGTGTCTGGCATCAGAAAGCTGGAGACAAATGCAAAACAAGTTACGTAATTTCTTACATTCTTATCCAGTTTTATCATCACAAAACCAATTTTTATCCAGTTTTATCATCACAAAACCAATTGTCACGTTACTTTGATGGATGGTGGGAAGAATCAGCATCTGCTTGTGGCCTTAGCGATTCTAAATGGACGTTGAGCATGAAAGATGAAGTTGAGAAATATTTGCTAGGTCATTTGAGATCAAAAGAGGGTTTGTGTTGCAATTTGCCACCAACCATTGCAACATTTGCTTTGAGACATGGCACATTAGCTGAACATTATATCAGGGAGATTGAGAAACATGCGATTGAGAAAGAAAGCTCAGGCCTGTGCTCGTGCCACTCATGTTGTAATACCTTATGAATGCTTTGCGGAAATAATTTATTTGTGCTTTTTAGTAATTAATATTTAGGCCCATAAAGTTTACCTATGTTTGCTTTAGTTAGGGCCCGAAGGGCCCAAAAATTTTTTTAATATAACAATCAACACACAACTACCATTAACTTTATTAACACAAACCATTGCATTTAACACATTTAAATTAAAATCCCCCTTAAACCCCCTTTGGTTTGGGTGCATATTCACACGGGGGGTTACGTAGGGCAGCGAGAGCTCCAAAAATATATTTACAATACATGTACAAAATTAACACCATTAAGTACATTCTCTCAAACCTTATAGTATTTTGCAAACTTTAATATACAGTATACAAAAACTTGTACATGCATACCCCACAAACGAGGATCGCTATGTACGGTCCAGATCTTGGAATAAAGGGCAAATATGCCCATCCGACAGCTCTCGTTGCCCGGAGTAACCCCCCGTGTGAATATGCACCCAAACCAAAGGGGGTTTAAGGGGGGTTTTAATTTAAATGTGTTAAATGCAATGGTTTGTGTTAATAAAGTTAATGGTAGTTGTGTTAATGGATATCGGTAGCTCTTTCAGTGGGCAACCAGTCAGGATCAATTTCTTCAAACCAGAAAAGCATCCAGCACTTCCAAGGGATGCAGGCAGCGTTTCAATTTGGCAGTGCCCTAAATTGAGCTGCTGAAGTTTCATCAAAGCCCCTTCTTCAATAACTGTAAAATCCCAAAACATGCGACACCATGACAGGTTTAATCTGTCCAGACTAGGTAAAGATCCTGTCCTTACAAAGGATGATTTTAACTTCTCGATCTTGCAAGAATCCATGTTCAGCTCTCGCAGAAGAGATAATGCTCCTTAATATTCTACCTCTGGGAATTCTGCAAAGGGGCATCCTGACAAACACAAGGTCTCTAATCTGAAGAAGGATCCTGCCTTCAATGGTGACAGATTTGTTACAGATATATATGATAAATCTAGCAGCACAAGCTTCTGTAAGACATCTAATCCTAGCAACCTGGACAGACTTCTGCTCCCCCTCAGGATCACCCTTCTTAAATCCTTCATTTTACAACCAGTCTGATAACACCCTTATATTACATCCTTTTAACTCCAAATGTTCAAGAGGCAATATATCAGACAATGGAGCTTGAACCTGCAAAAACCTTAGATTTGATTGTTTCCATTGCTTCAGATTGTCAGGATTCTCAATCTTGTCAGGTTTTGGAGGCATTGGAACCCTAATGTCTTTCCATTTATGCTTGAATCCCATATCCCATTCAAAGCGTATAAATCCAGAACTGATAAATGTGTGAGTTTGAGCAATGCCTTTGTTGGAAATGATGCAGAAATATTCAATGATAGTCTTAGGATTTCTAAATTTGTCAATTCTGCCAGGCATTCTGGAAGAGAAGCTAGTGAGTTGCATTTTACAAATATCCAAGACAACAAGTAACTTTAACAGACCTACACTATCTGGAGGAGCTTTTATTCCTGTAGATATTAAGCTCAACACTTGGAGGGCTGGGAAGTTCAAGAGAAATTTCTAATGGATTTCACCGCAGCATTCAAGCAGCAGAGTGTTTAGATTAGGTGCTACAACTGGAGAATTAACATGAAGTACAGGAATGGACTTGCCTATGTAGATTCTATTTGCCACTTGCCAATTGATATCATCCTGACCAATATGCTTCTCCAAACCTCCCAGTTCGTGTTCCCATTGCCATTTCTCAGATTTCCCAATCATAGCACTTCCTGCCAACTTTAAAGCCAGGGGAAGGCCCTTGCATTTCTTGGCCACCCTTGCAGCAATACTCTTGACCGTTTTTGAGGTGTGATTTCTTTATGGCGGATCCTTGCTCTTTGTGACAATCTTAAGCCTTTTATTAAAACCTTCACATATCATTCGTGGTTTTATAGCTCCAGGTTCTTCTTGGCATCGGAGATCACATTTTCCCAATTGGATGCCGATTGTGGGGATGCTTTTTGATGGTTCTTCAGGTAAGGTGAAGCAAATCTAGCTGAACTTGATCATTTAGATCTTCATGTAATATTTCCAACTGACAGATTCCCAGTGGACAGAAACTCGACATGAAGAAGGGATGAAACATCATCCCTTCTTCATATGCCGATAACTACATTGCCGCTCAATCGATAACGTCAGGTGGATTTTGTATAAGTTACATCACTGAGATTCTAACTGTAGATTTTCATTGTAGCTTGATGCTACTGGAACAAGACTTCTTCCTCATAGTTTCACCTTATCCATGCACAGTGCACCATCAGTCCAAAAACTAACTTCGCTAATAATATTTAGTTTTACAGATACACCCATTCTTCATATGAGCTGGTAGGAGTGTTCAATTTTCTGCATCAGAATGGAATTTGTATTTGCAATAAGGATGTCTGACATTTAAATGTTTACTTTCTACCAATAAGCTCTTCCAGTACTTAATACGGTTTAGACTCTTACAGACTCGATCACAGGAAGTGCGAGTTCTTGTTCATAGCAAAATGCATGCTCAAGGTATTTTTTTCAAGGCTGCAAAACAAAAGAAATGGTCAACGATGTTATCTAGCATTGCATTAGAACATGGATCAATTTTGAGGAGCTCAGATGACTTGAAAGGGTTCCTATATGACTATTTTAAAAATTCTTTGAGGAAAAAAGGATGCAATGTTAGAAAATGTTTAAAGAGTTAGTAATCTCAAAAGTACAACCAATTGTAGGTTAGAAACAACAACAGGTGTTGGGTCAACCTCTATATTAAAAGACTTGCATCAAATCAGTCCTCTCACTAGATAAGACGAATGCCCTGAATCCCCTGGAATGGATGGAATACCAATCGAATTTTTCCAGAACTATTGGGAGTGGATAAAAGAAGGTATGTTTTCATCCTACATAGATTTTACACAAGCAGATAGCTTGGACGCAAAACTAAAAACAGGATGTATTTCCTTGATCCCAAAGAGTAAAGACCGAAGCATAAAGACAGAAGCACAATCAACTATTGGCATCCCATCACACTGTTGTCTCTGGATACTAAGAATTATAGCAAAGGCTTTGGCAGAAAAATAAAGCCTATACTACAAAAAATACTTCTTATTGCAATCAAGATTTCTTCCCGGGTGTGGCAGCAACCTTTGAAAGTCTGTATTGGGCTAGGAAAACATTACAAAAGTGGCTTATATAAAGTTGGATTTTACTAAAGCATATGACAGTATTAGATGGAGCTTTCTGGATATAATGTTGTTAAAGCTGAGATGGAGCTTCCTGGATATAATGTTGTTAAAGCTGGGATGGGGTGAAGCTTTCACAAACAATGTTAAATAGTTATTGTACTGAGCACGGCACATGCATCAGTTCTACTTCATGATGAATCCTCTTCTATCTTTGAAATTAGAAGAGGCATTAGGCAAGGATGTCCACTGGCGCCATTTCTATTGAATATTGCTGCAGAAGCATTCCCACAATTATTTCTTCAAGCTTCAAGAGATGGTTTAATAGAAGGATTGCAGATGTGGGGTGGATCACAGCAGATATATAATCAATATGTAGATGACTCTTTCTTATTTTTACTAGCAGAGGAAAACAACTTAAAGAGTGTGAGCCAATTGCTTGATACATTTTCCTTGGCATCAGGTGCCTCATTAACTAGAAGAAATTTTCTGCATAGTTGGGGGGGAGGGCCTACATCCTAATTGTATTCAATGTCTCCCATGGAAAATCATTCCTGAAGGGGTGCTTTAAGCTTTTAGGGATCCTTGTTGGTATTAACATCCACACAACTAGGATCTGGGATGAGATGATACTTGGGCTACAAAAGCATCTAAATTGGTGGAAAGTTGCAAAGTTATCACTAGCTAGAAGGATTGTAATCGCAAAGCATGTATTATGCAATACACATATATATGTATCAATCACTTTTAATGGCTCCTCCAAATAAGGCACATGAGATAGAAGCAACAATCAAGAATTTTGTTTGGGGAGGCAATAAAGGAGCATTTGTAAAAATTGCCTGGTGGAAATGCAAAAGAGAAAAGAAAGGAGGAGGTATAGGCATGATAGATATAGAGCAAAATTTTGATTTGCAAAATTTATTTGAAATATCCTCGAGGAAAAGGTGAATTCAATAGGTTTACAACTCATAATTCAGGACCTACTGCTGTTACGTAGACATATTAAAACATTAGTACAAGTTTCCCTTCCATGGTCACTGTTCAATGGGTTAAGGCCAAGCGCTGACGCTTTCCCTTTGCATAAGAGCTTGCTTGCCGCATGGAAAACAATGAAAATTTTGTCCACATTAAGTGGCAATGCCCTAAATACTGCTAGCACTCCACACCATGTTTGGATCCCTGTCAATTTTCATAACAAGAATGGACCTCTTATCTTAATAGCAAGATGCTAGATTGGTAAATCAGCTGTGGTATAAATTATTGCTCAATGTGGTACAAGCATAATCAATTAAGAGGAAGGGTAGAGTTCAAAGACGAATTCAGGATACAACATTATGATAGATCATTGTGGGAATGTGTAGCAACAATTTTGTCAAATTACATGCATAGTACAGGAACTAAGCTTTGGGTTCCTCATTCGTCCCTTCAGTCAGAACCATTTGTAAAGTCATCTTACAAGTGTCTGAAAGCGAGTGGTGTCATTTCCTTGCACCCCAAGTGGAATATGCAAGTCACAGTTTCACAAACTAAGAATGTGTGGAAAGGAGTCTGGTCAAAGTTCATTCCTCCAAGAGTGTGCTCACTTATTTGGCAAGTAGTGCATAGAGCCCTCAAGGTGAATACCATTGTTACTAAGTACAAAGAAGAAGTAAATCCATTATGCCGGAAACCCCTTAAGCTAGTGTGAGAGCAATGAAACCAATCGAACATTGCCTAGTAGAATGTACATTCTAAATGTATTGCTTTTGACCTCGAGCATGGCTATTATGGATTATAGTGGTCAAACAAAAAAAATTAAGAAATCTATTCTTCTTCAATATGAAGTTCAAGCAAACAATGCAAAAGAACTCCATTAAATATTACTGGTAACGGATTGAGTATGTATATTTTCTTGTGAAGCACCTAAATTATATGCATATTCAACATCTATGTCATGAATGTCATCTTTTGCCCAATTAAAGTCATAAGGTTGATTTGCTGTGAACTTCATTTTCTGTCGGGTTCACTGTTCTATAAACCTCAAAAGCAGCACATTAGAAACATAGTAGAAGAAATTAATGAATTGAAAATGCAAACCTTGCATATCATGGAGAAGAAGATTTCCTTCAGATTCCTCAACAATTTCTTCAGATTCTTCAACAATTTCTTCAGTATGTGCATCACCACTAGGATTAGCAAGCATAGTTCTACCTGTTACACGACAGCATAACTGCATAAACTGCTGAGCTTGTTCTTGAAGATAGTGCAAACTGGATAGCAGACCCTTAGGATCAAAGCTAGACCCATGCTTTGAAAGGGAAGAAAGAAAAGCGCCTTCCCAATTCATCCTACTTCGAAAACCTCTGAAAAGAATCAGAAAGCAATTCGAAACAAGAAAATAGAAGGTAAGGCCGCCAATTCCAAATTCAAAAAAGGAATCAAGCACCAATATAATCGAGGACATGGCTAGCAAATCGACCGTCTCTTAGAAAAAAATTAATGATTAACCGTTCTGGAAGCTCAGATCTATGGCGGGTGAAAATTTGGCAAGTAAGAAAAAATGGGCGAAGGCCATGTGAAGGGCAGTAGAAGGGTGATCAGCGACCTATGTCCATGCTGCGACGTGCTAAAGTGTGCACCCTTACCACACCCTTAGCTACTTTTCAGCCACCTCTCCACCAAAGCAAGTGCTTAAGGAGATCGAGAATGACCTGATCCCATGCTTGAGCAACCCATCCAGCGAGATGGCATGCTATCTTGATGATTCACGAGAGCAACCCATCCTACGAGATGACAAGCTATCTTATTGATGATTCACGAGGGCAACCCATATTGAGAGGGCACCTTGTCACCTTGTTTATAATGGCATTTCGGGAATTTTTATAGGGCATTTTAAGAAAACTATAATGAACATAGCTTCGTCTATAATGGTCTGGTTGCCTCTGTTAGATCAAGCGCTGTCGTACTGGAATGGTTTTCCACGGGCGTCACAATTTTGTGGCTGTACTCGGTAGAATTCGTGACGACTTTCTCTAGCAGTGCACCCTCGTCTGAAATTTAGAACTCCTGCTAAGAAGTGGAAAAGCAGTCCATCTGTGTCATATTTTTTGCGTTGTAGCAGTTCCAACATGCTCTTATATTTTGTCATTGTCATTGGCCGAGAGTTTTATAATCACCTTTGTTCCATTCGCAACTTTCTGCCCTTTAAAAAAACTTTAAAAAAAGAAAAGACTTCATGAAATAACTACCAGACTCTTGCATTGATTTTCATATCAGTGCTATACTGTCTCTTCAGCGTTATCCATATCAATGCGTGGTTTACCCATGCTGAAGTTCAGCACTCTACAATTGAGATTATACTTGATTTCTCCAGCGAGTAACATTTTTCTGATGTAATGTTCGAGATCAGAACCTATCAACCTCAATGTGTACTCTGTAAGAGGCGCTCCCTGCACAAAAAAGATATACAACTTTGTTTAAACATCAGTCAGATTATATGGGGGAATCTATGTAGACCACCCCTAAAACATACAATGTATTGCCTAACTGTAGAAGAAAACTGGCTCAATACTAATCTGATGGGGTACTTACTGCATAGTTATCAACTAGCTCCTTCAAATAGTCATAAACCTTTTGGCATTTGTCTTCAGGCCAGACAAATTCATTGTCAGGATCTAGGATAAGACTTAGCTTGTCGACTCGTGTTTGATCCATCTTCAAGGTTACTGGATCAATATACGCAGCATAAAGATGCACATGTCTTGTGGTGCTACTAAGCCACTTCCCTCCAGCTGCTGGACCTTCTCGTGTTCGCCCTTTGTTCTCTACCTCTGCCTCTGCCTCTGCTCTAACAACAAGAGAGACTCTCCTCTTTTGCACTGGGGTCCAGCTGTTTTGAGACACAATACCTGTATTCGATATTTGACGAAATACCCACAATATGATTAGTATACAATCAAATTTCTTGACACATCGTCCTATCCTCTCTTTTTTACACATTTAAATAGTATAGCAGCAGTTAAATTGTTATCTTAGAAACAATATGAAAGTGGACTATAAGTTACACATGCTACGAAGGGATAAGCAGCAGTGAATCTGACCACCTTCCAAAAAAGGACAGATGCAGATATTCAGGTAACTTGGGATGGCATTTGAATTCTAATCACAAAGAGATTTCTTTTGTATCTTATGCAGCCTGCTGGTAGGCAGTTTAATATTGCCTTGCTACTTTTGTAATGTTGGCAGATTAGGCTTATTTGCAGCATTTGACCAACCACAAATTCATCCACAGGTCCTCAGTAAAGGAACAATATAATAAAAATTACTAAGCAATTGAAAAGGGACAGGGACAAAACCATGTTTCATAGCACTATCCCTGTTTTTTATTTAAAAATTAAGACTTACATGAAATATATAAAGCTAGACTCTGCCTCTGAAACATGCTATCACGACTAAATATTTATAAGGCGAATACAGAATGGCCCCCTTCTCAAGCCCCCTTGTCCTTTATGTAAGTGAGAATCAAGACAATTACTTAATGTCATCATAATTGAGTTCTCTTTGAAGAGATATTTAAGAGGAAGTATCATTACTGTGGAAACATCTATCTATCAGAATATATGATTGAGCTGGGACTTCCTCTCCCATTGAGCTACCTTTTACATGTTAGTTTCCATCGCCGATGCCGAGTGCATTATTAACGAGATAAGTAGTGTGGTAGGAATAAGATCCTCCGCATATGCTCAAGATAAGGCAAACAGATATCATCAGGCAAAGCTGCCCAATTCCGAACACCTCGAAAAAAGTAGTAAACCTACTATTCTTCTGGCAAGTTTTCAAACTTCTAATAGTGTGTTTCAGTTAGACATGGTAAATGCTATAAGGGGGTATGCTTAAAGCATAATGAATTGGATTGGCAATTTGCAATGCATTTCATTTAGAATGAGGAAGGAACTGGTCGAACTGGTCCATAAATTTTGCCTAAAAGGCTCATTTACCTAAGATCATGGAAAGCAAGGCCCTTTGTGCAGGCCAAAAGTGGTTATCCACTTTCCTCTTGAAATGCCAAAACAAGCTTGCCAATGCATTTTATATGGAGGATTTGCATGCACAATAGAAGCAAAGCATTGGCCTCACAAATTTGAACAGCTGATATGTTTGTCACTCATGATTACACAGAAGCATAGTTATTATCTACTAAATAAGCCCTTGATTAGTTATAAAGCCTTGATTAGTTAAAGACAGTAACGGCGTTCATTCAGTACAATAAGCGATTGGTTGTGAGTGTCTATTGCATGTTTACCTACCATGTAGGATGCCCGTATATCTATGCATTAGCTCAGATGTCTGTTTTGTCAAGTTTTTATGTATATCTATATGTCTCTAGTATTGATTGCTAACAGTAGACCTGTAAGCTTTCAGTTTTGTCACTTTTGCATGTAAACCTTTGGGAAAATCTATTCTTATTCTCTAATTCAATAGAATTAGAATCCTAAGAAGAAATATTGCATATGCCTACTGAGTCTGAAAAGATAAATTCAGAAACTTGCCTTTCGATTGTGATCCAAATCCGAACTTGCAACCCACTTTAAGACCTGCAAGTGATTTGTTCCAATCTTACATTTGGCTTCATAATTTTAGAAGCAAAAGTATGCATCCAAACCTGATCCCTACCTGGAGCAACTTCATATCCAAGCAACAAGGCAGCGTCCATATCCGATTGGATCGACAATGATCATAACTAGAAGCTACATGTCGAAATTTACGATTGTGCATTTGTGGCTACTATCAGCTTATGGCGGGCCACTAGAAAACAGAAGAGGACTCTGTTTTTTATCCACGTAGGTCTTTAAAGGATGATATTTCCGCCACGTCAACAAATATATTACAAAATACCTACACGGGTATAATAATGTAATCTAATGTATCAGTTCTTTGTACTCAATGGCTTCGATTTGTTCATGTAAGAAAATTTGACCATGTTCATGTAAGAAAATTTGGTCAAATGGAGATGGATGAACATCAAAGATATCTCTCAAGTTTTTGCTCGAGATGCCAATTGTTCCTCCCAAGCGCGTGTATGGACACTTTAGGAAATGCGTTACGTTATGTTTCAATTTTTCGTTCAGAGCAACAGAGGCAAACATCGGTACTACTCATCTGTACCTCTCTGTCTTTTTTCTTTCATTGCTAGCCTTGTGCGATTAATCGGCATTAAATATTGTTGCCATATAGCACTTTGTGGCAAGGTCCTCGATAAAATGCACAAATGAAGTTGATGGGACGGATGGAGCAAGTGGAACGAATCTACAAACTGGAGTAAAAAGGGGAGACAAAGAAGACCCCAAATGACCAAAACCACCTAGAAACAAACGAATTTATTGACAAACTAGAACAAATGGAGATAAGGGCATAAAGTACTGGGAAAAAAGAAAATCATGGAAAAAAGATGAGCAAACGAGGCTAAAGGACACAGAGATAATGAAGCAATGGCAAATGGATGGACTAGAATATCAAAACAAATCCAAAGGAATACCGAAAAACTAAATAATGATATCAAACAAAGAAACGAAACCTAGAACAGGACAATCGTGATAAATCAGACCAAGCATAGAAACGTTATGCAAACGACACTGAGTGAAACAACTAGAACAAATAAAAGGAGCTCGCAAGTAAATGGCACATAGGGTTCACATATCTAGAAGCAAAAGTTAATCTGAAGCCTGGTCTAAAAGAATTACTGGAGTTAACGCACACACAAAGGACTAAAAGAACTTATGGAAGGACAAGGAAGAGAGCCACAGGGACAATAGGTTGATGAAGACAATGGCGTGAACAAGAACTTACCAAGCAAAAAGACGAAACAAGAATCTATTTGGCCAACTAGACTAATTGCATAACTGGCACCGAGATGAGAAAGCTATTTGCCAAAGGTAACATCAAATGACCACACAGAGGTACAAGGATTGGAAACAAACCAAGAATAAAATACATGATATTCTAAACGTGGATCAAAAGATCAAAAGAAATAAATGAGTTATAATGCTAAGAAAGGATATAGAAACGAAAAATGTATCAAAATAAAATCGATATACGTGCAAGCCTAAAGCACATCAATAAGGCATGCAAAACAAGCATTATCGACCCGATGCATATGACCAACATATGCATTCAACCATATATGAGGCTAACCGAGTCGAGAAAGCAACGACCACAACATAAAGGTGATAAGAACAATAACTACTATAGGCAAAGTCAACGAGATGCACCCGACTTAGAAGGCTAGCAATAACATGTGCCAGATGAAATACAACTATAACTTTATAAGATGCCACATGCTGCAAATCAAAAGGGAGCACCAGGGCCAACAGAAGCGGCAAAATATGAAGTACAAACCAACCTATTGAGCAAAGAGGGAGACAAGACAATCGTGATCATAAGACCAAATCAATCATCTAAAACATAGATACACGAAGCTAAAGTAATATGGAGGAAACAAGACCAAGTGATGATCCTATAAACGATCCGAAATATAAAACTGGCCGATTTAATCCGAACATGGACATAAAGGCACAAGGTGCTCGGTAAAAATGAAAGTAACGGAAATAATGAGCAAACGAGGCTAAAAGACAAACATAGACAAAAGAGGGAATGACAAGTGGTAGACCAAAATAACAAAAACAAGTTCACAAAAATGCGAAAAAACGAGAATAACGACATCAAACAACAAAGTGGAGTAACTTAGAGCAAAGGACAACTGTCATAAAAAAGACTAAGCATAGTAATGGGATGCAAAAGATGCCGAGTGGAACAACTAGAACAAAGGTACAAATGGAGCTAGAGGGATCAACATAGCGCAAATGGCACAACAGGACATCATCACTATAAGAGGCAAAGTCGATCCGAAGCAAAGAACTAAATGAATTACTAGGGTCCTCGCATACAAAGAGGGCAAAACCATAAGCAACTATAACAACTATAAGAAGAGCAACTATAAGCAAACCAATGGAACAACGGTTTAACAAAGTCGTATAAGAAGAGCAACTATAAGCAAACCAATGGAACAACGGTTTAACAAAGTCGTCTGGAAAAGGAACTCACCAAACCAAAAAACCGAAATAGAACTATATGACCGACCTGACAAGTTTCACAATTGGCACTAAGACGAGCAAGCTAAGAAAGGAACAAACATAAAAGGAGTATTAGAAATAGAGGAGCACCACAAAATACAAGATCCATCAAAATCACAAAGTTTTCCAAGAGGCTACCATGGAGAAGAAAGATGCAAAGAAAGAACAGAAAGGATGCAATGAAGAGGGGCTCAAAAAACAGGGAACATTGAAGGCAAGGAGAGTAATGGAATGGAGGATGAAAATATAAAGACCAAGGGGGTTAGAGGATAAAATATAGAACGCAAAGCGACAAAAGCAATGATGAGAAAGCAAAGGCTAGAATGGGCAACTGGGTCAACTCGCATTGGGATGCCCACATCGAACACATGAAAGAATTGAAACCCCTAAGCTAAAAGATAATGCGGAAAGAAAAAAGGTTGGAGGAAATGATGTGATGAAGACAGATAAAATGACAATATCATAACCATAAACTGCATAAGAGGCTAACTGACTCGAGAAAGCAACGGGTACAATTTAAAGGTGATAAAGAACAATAATTACTAATAATGAAAATCAACGAGTTGCACTTGAGATGTAATAATAAGTGCTAGATGAAATATGGCTATAACTTTATAAGATGCCAAATAATGCATATCGAATGAGAGCACTAGGGCCAACAAAAACAATTGAGTAAGAAGTACAATCAACCTACTAAGGAGAGCAAAGAAGGAGATAAGACAATCATACCGTTAGACCGATCAACCAATTAAATCAGAGTAACAGACAAAGGAGAGAGTACCCAAGTGACGATCCTGTAACGCATCTGAAAATATAGAAAACTACTGACAAATGGAACAACATACCTAATAAGTACAAGATACTTGGAAAAACAAAAATAAAGCAAACAAGGCTAAAGAATAAACTGAAACAAATGAAGGAGCAAAAGGATTGATCCAACGAAACAAGTTCATATCAATAAGCATGATAACGACGTCGAGCAACGAGCAACAACAGGAAACATCTAGAGCAAAGGACAACATGAAAAGACCAATCTAAGTAATGGAACGCACAACAAGCAAAATGAAACAACTAGAACCACACGAAAAAGGTGCATAAATGAGAACTCAAGGTCATGTAAGCAATGTGATGCACTGTATTGACACAAGATGATGCCAGTTACAAGACTAACACCAAAAACAACCACCCCACAAAGACGGTGACCACCAATAATCCGAAAATGTGGAATCCAACAAAAATGGATGGTCAACAAAAGGAGAGTAACATGGAAACATGTTGTCAAAAAAGAAACCAGACGCACGAAGATGAGAATAACAATGTGTAATTAGCCTGTTAGAAAAAGCTTCAAATGGCACCATATCAACAAGCCCAGACTGTGAGCTAAAATGACGAAACACACAAAGGAAATGATATCACCAACCTTGGCCATTAAGCTAGACAAAGCATATAATTTAAGGAAATAAAATGACCAAGTGACAAATACATTTAAGATATGCACCATATGAGTTGTGACAAACAAAAAACTGGAATTACAAAGATGGGATGACATAGGACTGATGATGTATATGCACCATAGCATATGAACAAATCCACCCAAGTCCAGAGGTACCAACATAAACACAAATTCTAAGAGATGCTTCTATGTATATAAGCATACACATACACGCATACAGAGTCTAGAGTCTGGGAACATTCAAACCTTCTATGCATATAAACTCAAACCGTGCAAAAATTCGGAACTATTCGACACCGGAGGTCGACACCTTCACGACACGCAAGTGAAGAACCATCGCTTGGCCACCGGACCAACCGCAGATCTTTGGAATTTCTTAAACAAATACTGTTAGTAGGTCCGTGGCGGTATCAATAAGAACCTAGTCCCAACACGATCCGGATGATGTGCTTGACACAAAAATGTAGCAAAGCACTATGCACCACATCCACCTGCGTGATAACAAATTGGCATCACCTGCCTACAAAGTCTTGGAAATAATGCATAAACAGCTTGTATTGAATATGAGAAACTAAAGCATCTCTGCAAAAAGGGATAGATGGAAAGATCAAATTACGAAAGCATAGAATAAAGGAAGCTTGAAAATCTGCTACAAGCAAGATGAAGGGCCTTCATTTGTATCCCTTTTGTACATCCTCTATAGTATTAGAATGCTATCTTAGATTTGAGCTTAACATCACAGCTTCAGAAGACTCGGAATAATAGAAGAGAAGGCGTCACTTAACCATGACAAATTCTAGCTAATACAGCAAACATCGGCAAACATTGGCCAACAGGGAAATGTCCCAAGCATATGGGCTGCAAACAGGGTTAGGGTCCAGAATTCTGTAGTCTGTGCGGCTTACGTAAAAACTTACAGAATGGAGTTCAAAGGAGGATCATATATCGGTTGGGTACAGATAATGAAACTTACGTGAAAGCTTCCTGATCTGCAAAAAACTAAGTGAAGTGGTGTTCTCATTGAGCTTTGTAAAACATTGAGTACAAATGGATCCCTCACTAGGGATAGATAAATTTGGAAATATGAACTTTAAATGCTCCGAAACTAGACAATCATCGAGAGCATGATGAAACTGAAGAATACAACATAAAAGATAGTTTTATCCGCCACTTGGTCGATGCAAAGGTGAGAAGACTCGGTGACTGCTCCTCATCGGGAAGAACCACGCTTTCTTAGATTTTTGAGGAAACCCAAGCAAATAGTTGAAGCACGACCCCACGCACTATGGCAACCACAAGACCTTAAACAATCCTGCAGAATCAAGGCTGAAAGAAAAATAACCCGTCAATGAGTTAGATGCCATAGGCAAGAAGACTCGGAGGCTCCAGGGCCACGCCGAGAAAGAAGCAACAGCCGACCAATCGGGAACCGTCCGCGGAATGACCATCGCGGGAAAAAACAACCGATTAGTGCTGCCTCGGAGGCTACAGTGCCACGCCGAGAAAAAACAATAAATATAATCTCGGAGGCAACAGCGCCACGCCGAGAGAAAACATGAATAATAAATATTGACTCAGAGGCTACAAAGCCACACCGAGAGAAAACATGAATGAATAAATAAAATACTAGAGCCATGCCGAGAAAGAGTAAACCAATAAGACAACCCATCAAGGGAGGGAGGGTAAGGGAAACTGGTAGGACAGAAGAGAAGAAGAAAACTATAAAAAAAGTAGCTCAAGAGAACGCCGATGAGGACGAAGCAGAAGAAACACGTATATAAAGGAAAAGAAAATGGGCTCAAAATAGCAGATGACGTCCCTTGCCAAAGAATGGCGGTTCTATTGCATTGCAATAGAACCTTGACATTCTAAGAGGTGTATAATATGGCTCAAGTATACCCATGATTTCCATTTTGTATTTGTGGATTGTAGCCTTGCTTTAAATTGTAATCTATTTAATCTCTTCTTTTTTTCAGTACGACTAATGTAAGGCTCCAACTTACAAGAATCCCGTGATACAACAAGCAAATGCATGAGAGCACCCAATGTAATTTTTTTTCGTCAAACTTCTCAAAAGTTTTGGGAAATGACTAAAAGAAAAAATAGTTGGCACCTTTTGCACCTTCCAAGATGGCCTACACTGTGACAAGAGGATAAATGTTGAATGCTCTCGTTGGAAACATGCTTGCCCTTGAGCAGGAGTATTATTTGAACCTGCCACAAACTCAACTGCGTAGTTTTACAAAAACGCTACTCATAAGAATGGCCCGATAATTTTGGACATTGTCTTTATCTCCAGCTTTATGAATAGGAACAACTCTACTCACATATAGGATCTTAAATATCTATATTTTATAACAGCATTTTATAAACAAGTCTACTCACGTATAGGATCCTAGATATCCATATTTTATAATAGCATTCCACAAATCAAGAAGCTTGGGGGCTTTCCCACTTGAGGAACTTTATTGCCAAACCTTGTGAGTCTATTGCCTTTCCATTTGCTATTTTACTTTAAGTAATTTGCCAAACTGTGGGATAGAGTAAGTTTTGGACAAATTAAATAGTCTGTTGAAAACCATCAGAGCATGGAGCCCAAGTGATGGTATAAAAGAGAAAGAAATTACTAGATGAGTTTAAAAACTTGGAGGACATTTAAACTGCCGAGAACAGATACAAGGCAGGTTCAAACATGGCTTAAGCAAACAAATAAGTGCTCTAAGTTCATCATTAAGGCCGTGAACCAAAAGAGGGGGTCAACGACATTATCTAGGGGGTCAACAGCATTATCTTTATACTTGATGATGGATTTGTGACAGTCTCCATAACTTTCTTCTCTCATGATCACTTTCATAGTTCCAAGACGAGTTTGAAGCGGTAAGGGTTTCCAAGGTGTCTAGTCCACACAATAAAAAAAAACCCCTTAAAGTACACTCAAATAAAACAATTGCGTCCCCCTTGAGTATCTGTAATCACATTTGCTTATGAATAGAACAATTGCATCCATTCTCACTGGTGCACATCGTCTCAGAATTGGAACAGGCAGATGGGTCCGTGAGGAGTGTAGGGTATGTCAGTATTGCTAAATGGAAGCTATTGGAGATGAATGCCACATACTTCGGATTTGTCCAACATTTGCAGCTACCCCGGGACAATATTCTAACTTGATTACACCTAATAAGCTACTTATACACATGCTCTTGTAGATGCCTGCAGTAATGGCATTGTCGTCTTATAACTAAGAGGTTCTCAACATGCGAGCTCAAATATGCCATGCATCAATACATTGACATGTACAAATGTACATATGTAAAATTTATCCGCAAGCTTATTACTATTATAGTTTTTCCCTCAAAATCATTTCGGGCAGGGGTTTTTAATTCCTAGATGTCAAAATGCTGCTTGTATTTTTTTTTTTGTATTTGATCCCATAGACCTTTTGATTTTCATGGACGATAAGTAAAATTCTACAAATCGAATATGCACAGTGATTGTGTAATCAAGACCATATTAGCATTTACCACTCCATTACATTTATCCACTTCCTTCCACCCAGCACTCCATTCAATCCCATTCATTCTACCTCCATTCCATTATGAGCCAATTAGCATTTGTCACTCCATTACATCTACCGATTTTGAAGCACTCCATTCAATCCCATTCCATCCATTCCATTATATTTACTACGATCATAATTTAGGTTCACAAGTACTGAACATACACATAGATAAGCTGAGTGCAGGTTTGATGGTAATGTTTCCCTTTATATGTTAGTCTGGGAAACATTCATCAAGTTATTATCATAAGCAAAGTCATCTACATGCCTTACTATAAAAGGGCTTTGTAAATATCCCCTTCAAACTTGTGTAGGGCTTTGTAAAGGTACTTATAAATGAAAATTCTTTATCCTTCACAAACAAAGAATACTCCATGGTATTACAGAAGTCAAAAATATAGCATGGGATACCCGTATAGATAGTAACCCTGTCAAAGATGGTCTTTTAAATACATTCTAATATTTGCGGAACATATGTTTTTTTTTTTAACTTTAGTTAGTTAATAATTTTAACGTCTGCCCCGGGACAAGTTATGGGACAGATTGCGGTAGCTAGGGACCCCCCTTGACTTGCAGAATGCAATATACAGGCTATACGAGGCATGCTCAGGCCGCATGACATCATCAAGACAACCGGTAATCAATAGTATTGGAGCATGTCAGGGTTGCCCCCTCTCCCCCACAATCTTTGGCCTATATATATTGATCAGCTGGAAGACTGGCTTTCTGAGCACGGAGCTGCGGGCCCCCATCTCATGCATCACACAATCCGGCAACTCATATATGCTGACGATGTCAACCTCCTGGCCTGTATTCTAGAGGACATGCAACGTCACCTGGATGCTCTTGACACTTTTTGTCGATTCACTGGCATGCGAGTTAACTTGGTCAAAACTAGGGTGCTGCTAGTTTTGTCATCCCGTCAGCCAAGGCTTCCCTCATTCACTTACCAGGGACAAGATGTAGAGGTGGCTCCGACCTACAAGTACTTGGGGATCTAGTTCTCTACTAGCACCCACTGGGATGCTGCCATCAGGTTGCGGGTCACGGCGTGTTGGAAAGCACTATATGCCATGCAGAACAACAGCCACAAGGCAGAGTTGTATGGTTGGGGCCACCAGTCACACTTGTTTAGGGTTTTGATCGAGTTGGTCCTCCTGTACGGGGCAGAAGTGTGGGATCCGGTGATATCACTCACCACCTGGAATGATCCGAGCAGGTGCAGAAAGCCTTCTTGGGACGAGCTCTTGGGGTAAAGTCCACAGTTCCATACCAGATCCTACTCCAGGAGACAGGTTTTCTACCCCTTCAGGGGGCTGCATTGGAACGCCATCTTATTTACTTCTAGAAGGTGGTCGCTATGGGTGATACATGTTTGCCCGACCTTGTTTTGGCCATAGCAATGGGTCCCCAACGCCTCAAAGCCTGTTGAAAGGACAAGCAAGCTTAGTGGTTCTCACGTTGGTATGCAGATGCTCTGACACACGTCAAGATGGCACACTATCAGCAGCAAGTCAATCCTAGGTTCACGAGAGGCCCACACTAGTACTTGTACACCTATTTGCCCATGAAGAAGCGTAGACTTATAGTTTCCATTCGCAGGGTGCACATCATCTCCGCATTGAGACAAGGCGTTGGACTCGGGAAGCATGGGAAGAGAGGCTTTCTCAGTGTTGCCACCAGGGCGCCATTGAAGATGGATGTCATGCCCTCCAGATCTACCCAGCGTTTGCCCATATTCGAGCGTGGTATGTTCGATTAGTAGTGTCTGGCCAGCCGCTGCATGAGTTATTGAATACGGCATCCGTGGGCTTGTTGGGATCATACCTCCAGAAGGTTATGGATACACGAACTCAGTTGTGCCCTCCGGGACAGTATTGAATTGTCCTATACAATTGTACAGTGTACCAGCATACTTGAGTGGAAATAGCGTTGCAATGGGTACGTGTCGTCAACCGATGCCGAGACAAGGCATCAGCAACAACATTATGCTTCCGAGTTTATATAAAACCTCGAAGTCATACTCTTCTAAAAATTCTATCCACCTGTGTTGCCGAGGATAGAGATTACCTGTGGAAAGATATATTCAAGACTTTGGTGATCTGTGTCTAGTTGGAACCGCCGTCCAAAAAGATAATGTCTCCAGATGTGCAAGGCACACAACCGCAAGCAATTCTTGGTCATGAGTGGGATATCTCTGTTCTGCATCATAAATTTTCTTAGAGTCATAGGCTATAGCGCATCCCTCTTGCATCAAAACAGCTCCAGTTGCTATCTTACTGGCATCAGTCGTAACGGCCTTGTCCTTCTGAAGATCAGGTAAGGTAAGGACTGGTGCCGACGTTAAGGCATCTTTCAGTGTTGGAAGCCTGTTTGAACCTTGCTTTTCCAATGTGCTGCCCAATCTTTGACTTTTTCATGCTTTGTAAGGTCAGTTAGGGGTGCTACAATCTTAGCAAAGTCCTTAATGAACTTACGGTAATATCCTGCCAATCCCAGGAAACTTCTGACTTCCGAAACATTGGTAGGTGCTGGCCACTCTTTGGCTGCCTCGATTTTTGCTGGGTCTGTAGCAATACCATCAGCAGAAATAATATGGGCAAGTACTCGACCCTGACAGTTGGTGGCGCCACAACTTCTGGAGAGCCAACCGAAGATGGCATTCATGATCCTCCAGTGTTTTACTATAGATAAGAATGTCATCAAAGAAAATAATGACAAACTCGTCTAAATAGTCTCTGAAGACATCGTCCGTGAGAGGCATGAAGGTTGCTGGTGCATTGGTGAGACCAAAAGGCATAATTGTGAATTCATAATGTTCATAACGGGTGCGGAAGGCAGACTTGTGAATATCCTCCTCTTTAATGCGGTAATGCATATCGATTCTTGATAGTTACTGCATGATTTCATTAATTGGAGAGAATAACGCAATTTTGAGAATTTCTAGCAGAGCTAATTTGCTCAAGCACAAATACTTTCACCTACTTCTTGAGCCCAAGATACATGATGTCACATGATACATGATGCATTATACTTGTACGTGTACATGATACTTGTACACGCTCAATAATGGCACTACAATGTACACCAATAATTCACATCAATAATTTTACTTGACTATAAAAGCAGCTCCATTCGGTGGTAGAGGTCATTCATCTCCCATGGCCTACTTGCCTCCTCGTCCGGAGCACATCCAAACCATCAAGTGCTCCATGAGCTACAATGATCTTTATGATTGCGTGAGAAAGGGTGTCAAACTTGATCCCGATCTGCAATCCAAAGCTAATGGTCCTGAGATTCGTTGCCTCGGGCTAACTCGTGTTGTGATCCATCTTATTTGGCTTCCTGAGAACGAGATCTATGAGATGAATGCCATTACCTCAGCAGGTGTTGATGATGAGTGAATCAATTATGATTTGTGCACCTGTTAAGGATATAATGATATAAGCACTTCTGAAATATGTAAGGATGTATAAGCATAGTGAATAATATTTGATGTATCGCACCTGAGTAATTTGTAATGTTGTGCATGTCGACCTCCACTTCTTCTGCAAGCAATCCCTAATTTCAAGCACACCTAATTTGCTCAAGCACAATGACTTTTACCTACTCAAGTCCAAGATACATGATCACGCATGATATATATGTCTATACAAATTATGCGTTATACTTATAAGTGTCCATGATAATTGTACGTGCTCAATAATGGCGCTACAATGTACACCAATAATTCACATCAATAATTTTACTTGACTATAAAAGCAGCTCCATTCGGTGGTAGAGGCCATTCAGCTCCCATGGATTATTTGCCTACTCCTGTGCACCACATCGAGGCGATCAAGTGCTCAATGAGCTACAATGATCTTGTCGGTTGCCAAATAAGGGGTATTCTTCTTGATCCCTACCTGCAATCCAAAGCTAATGGTGCTGAGATTCGTTGCCCCGGGCTAACTCGTGTTATGATCCATCTTATTTGGCTTCCCCGAGCTAATAGCTATGAGATAAATGGGATCACCTCAGCAGGTGTTGATGATGAGTGAATTACCTATTCAGCAATGTATAGTGTAGTGATGTTCTGGCATATAAGATATAGTAATGCATAAGAGCACTTGTGTGAATCTGAAAAATGCAGAGAGTAATAAAAAATAACTATTTTAGTGTACCTTGAAGACTCAAGTTTCATCCCCATCCTCTAAGGCCTCTTTAGCCAATAGTTCCTGCACCTGTATTCCTACGCTAGCGGGGATCACAACCAATAATGGCTTCGGTTCAACTAACCAAGCATAGTCTATCGTTTTGAGAGGTTGATAGCGTGGTCTGTCATTAGGATTCGGCCGCCACTTTCTATGCCAGCAGTCCCGATACTGTTGAGCATATGCGGTACCTTTCCTAGCCACAGGCTCCCACCAAGACATAAAAACCTCATTATAATGAGGGGCAGTGGGGTATTGTATACGGTCCTCCTCTGCATTGGCTACCCATGTAGGACATGCATTTGCCAGCCTTACAAGCAGAAACATACCTTTCTGTACATCTTGGTATGGGTCGAATATTTCCACTGCATTCTTGGGTTTATCCTTAGCAGGTCCGACAAAGGCAGTTGGAGCGTCGTATCGATCGATCTGAATAGATTCAGGCTCGTCAAGCACCACTTGCCTTGTTCGAGGCCAGAAGTTCTGAATTTCTGCATTGCCCGGGGTACTTCACCTAGCACACGCATCACTTCGCACCAGTAGTCTATGACCTCGTTCATGTAGGTATTGGACCACGAGTTCACACCAGCCCTGGAGATATTAGCCCAATGCACCATGTACTTCGCAATGGACGACCTCAATGCTCCTATCTCCTTGAGGCTTGCATATGGCTTGACAGTCTTGGGCGAGCCAATCGGTATCTTTGGCAAACCATTGTCATCTGCTTTCCACATCCGAATACCCTTTTCTGGCAACCATTCTCTATGACCAGGTCTCATCTTGTAATACATTACTGGCCACCCATCATTCATGCAGAACTTAAATAATAAGGGCTCCAAGTGACCAACCAAACGGTCCTTCTTATCAGGAATGTATCCTTCTATGAAACCCTTCCAATCGGGAACCTCGATAACAAGGTATGGTGTCGGTGCCTTTGTGCTACATTCTCGGAAGAGTTGCATTAGTTCTGGAATAGTTAGAGCATCCGACCTGCGCATTAACATTGAATAGTTACCGAATAGTAATGTCATCATGAGTGTGGCCTACCATCATGAAGCCAAGCTGTATTTGATCAAAAACACCCAACCACACAAGATAGGATAGATAAGAGAAGAGATATCTGTTCTTGTTCTGCCCCGCGCAGTTGTCTAGCTGCAAATAGAGCCGCCTAGGTAACCTCTTAAGGTGTGCTGGTTGCTTAGGAGGTGCTACAAAGTCTTGCCCAGTGCAATTGTTTTTTTTATTCCTCAATCCCGCACTGTTGAGGAGTGCGGTTCCCCACATGCCCTCAGGCCGACCTTCTTCTCTCAAATGGCCCCAATTATCTTCGGAAGTATCCTCTAGTGTTTTGTTAGCATGATTCAAGGAACCAACATGAAAATTTGAATCATCCTTCCAAAGGTCGAGTGAGAAATGTCCTAAGGCACCTGTGCCGTGGCCATGCATCAGTGCACCAGTCACGCTAACTTTCAAGCGTTCACCTCTCCATACCGATTTTGCTAATTTCGCCAGTCTTGGAATCATAGTCTTGTTTTGGTCCATCTTATCATGTATGATAGTGAGCGCCTGATCCGGTGATCGATGGGGCAGAGCTCTCCATGACCAGTACAAGCTCCTACAAGAGATCTGGGCAGTCATGTGTGCCTTCCTTTCAATCTACAATTCTCTTCTCTTCCGTGGATCTCTCGTCTTAGCCATTTTCTCTTTTATTACAATACAAGTATTGCACTTGGAGAAAGCTATCCTCTTTGCTATTGCAACCTCTGCGTGATTTAGCTTCCACCCACGTGACAATGAAGAATGAGAGACGTGCTTGCCCGTCATCTCCCCACCTCATGAAGAATGTCTTTTTTAGTTAGGACAGAGGGGAGCCTCTTCACATTCTCTCTCACCCCTTCAGTAGTGATTTTCGATCTGTGGGGCATCGTCTCAGCATTCTCATCTATGTACATAGACAGCATGGCCTTTCCTGCTAGAGTGTGAGGCCTCGGCTTTTTCGAGCCCGTGTTACCATGTTCAGCAACTCTGTGACCAGCAAAGAAAAGTCTTCGCCACTTATAGAAAGTGGACTTGGAATACCATAGGCTATATGCCATGCTTTCAAGCATACCTGCTTGTTATTTAGCATGAGCTTCTGGACCTGTCCGTTCTCTGAACAAACGTCTAACATGTTAAAAACAAATGTGGTCTTGTCTGAAGCACTCAAGTTCCAATAGAAACTACGCATGCACCTAATCTCGGCTGTGGAGAAGTTTGCGCAGCATCTTCGCATGCAACAAAGCGAAGATGTAAAGTCTAAAATGGAAGCTGCCGTGATCTTTCTCTCAACTTTAGTGGCCACAGCAGGTGAACGTGGAGTCCGGTTCACCATTCTGTACATCCTCTTGGGTGCCTTTTCAACTTCAATTTGCATGGCATAGGGTTCTGCTTCAATGACTCTCTTTCACTGACTTTATGAGTGTCGACACAGCAACATTGTCTACTAACACCAAAGCATTCGACCACCTCACCAAGTCGTGCAACTGTGGCATTTCAGCACAAGCTTGGCATCTCATTGACGGTCTTTCTGGCATAGGGCATAGCTTCATCAAGGTAGCAGCCAGGAAGTCATCACCTAATCTAGTATCAGCAACTGCCTGGTTAGGGTCAGTAAAGATGATCACACCCAAGCCATAAGGCATATCACAGCATTCATGCAAAAGTGTGCAATTTCTCTCAAGAAGTTCTTCCCTATAAATGCCCCCATCACGATGTAGTGAACCAAAGGGAGTCGTGGGATCCTCTAACAACAACCAATTCAGCTTTTTTATCTGTGCAGGCGGAGTGGAGACGGCAGTGTTATCTTGAAGCCCAGTTACATCTCTCTCGGGCCACAAAATAAAACTCCCTCTGGACTCTGCTAGTATTGAAATTTCGGGTTCCGGATAAGGCAACGGAATGTTCCCATCAAGAATGACTTCCACAGACACTACAGCGAAACCCTCGGGCAAGGGCAAGTTATGGTGCTTTGTGAAGTTGTGTAGACGAGCCTCCCCCGCCTTGGTTCCATTGAATAAAATAGACCTCAATTCGTCCATCCTGACATAAAAACATAATGGAATGCTGTAAGAAATCGCCGTGGCGATGTTTTGGAGCACTATGTGCCAACCTAAAGGTGGGGCAAGTCAACGTACCTGTAAAATGCTGCACAATTACGCGATCACGATCCGGTTCAGCACTCATGGTCCACAATAGAGGCACGTACTCACGGTCCAGTAAGAGCCAGGTACTCCAAGCACATGGCATCCAAAATAAAAAAAAAACTACATGGTTTTTCCCATGGTTATGACTAGAAAACCATTCCACAAAACCAATGGGTCTTTGTGGGTTAATTTCATTAAAAACCATATGAGGCTAAAGTACTTGGTTTTCTTGTAAGGTTCACTAGGGTGGTATTATGGCATGGAAATTGCTAACGGCTCCTTCCTAGTGTTTGTCAAAGTGGTATTTTATGTTGGTAAATGGATGTGGTATATTATAATGTTTTAGAGGTAGGGTTTCCCAATGTGGTATAATATGGTGGTTGTGGATGTGGTTTGATGTCGCGGCTCTATTTATATGATTTTATGATGTGGTTAGTTATTGTGGTAAATGCACACTCGCGATGTGTTATATGCAGTAAATCACCATTATTTAATTAGTTGAAGTGTTTAGTTTATTGTATTAAAATACTACTATGTTTATCAAACTTAGATCTAATTGTTAGTTGTAGAAATGCATGGTTTTGTAGTACAATAGATTCATGGTTATCATTTATAAACAAGTATTGCTATATAGTCTAAAGCATTTCAAATTACTAGACTAAACTATTAAGGATTGTGGATGGTTTCTTATGTATTGTAGTACTTATTAAGGTTGGTAATCCACTAATAGCTTTTAGTCTAAAGCGTTCCAACTATTGCATGGAAAACATGCCTATCTTTACACTCAAGATGTACTCGTTAAGGCTGATAAACCACTAACGTTTCTATTCTTAAGCTTCTTAAGTTTTTGCATATAAAGACTTGCAATCTTTCCGCTAAATATCTAATAGCTTTTTTAATCATACACGCAATGGTGAAGATGACAAATCACTACATTTCTATGATTTGAAGCACTTTTACTTTATGAATGAAAACCATAGCAATCTTATTAATTATCCATGTACATCTTTGTACAACATGACTGCATAGTTTCTTAACATGTACGTATAGTGTTTATGATTAAATGCATTGCGTGCTCAACATATACCCCTAGTGCTTAAGACTACTTAACCATAAATGCTTTTCACATCCAAGCAGTTAAGTTTAGACTAAAACAACTACTTAAATTGTAGTGGTCTTTTGCATGGTTTCGTAACATTGTAGGATTCTTAAACTGCTACTACTTTTGGAGATGAAAGCATTTGTATTTAAATGTTTTTTCCTTGCGTGGTATTTACAAGAATCACTACTACTTTTTGTTGAAATGGTATTTACATGTTTTTTCCTTGTGGTTTCACTATAACCCAAAATTTGCTCTATGCGTAGTTTTTTGCCATTCTTTTTGCAAAAAACAACACCTAAAGTCCATGCGTAATATTATTCCAAAAATGCTAAAAACAATGGGTAATTTTTTAGCGTGGTTTTTCACAAACAAAAAACGCTTTTAAATTACACAAAACGTTAAGTAGATTACAATTTAACAGAATATTAGATCGATTACAGTTTAGCAAAATGGAAAGAAATTTTTTTTATGCTGAACACATACAATAAATTTCAATCACATAGAGTAAATTTTAATGCCATAAAATTTTTTAATGCCATATGGCCATTGCTTCAGCTATTGGACATGGGCATAAGCAATGCGAAAGCAATCGCCTAGCATATTCCGTAAAACCCTGCTTCGAAGCTAACCTAAAGCTTAATTCCATTTCGAAAATTTTTCTCAAGATTGCCATGTGTATAGTCTTCTCAAAGACTATACTGATTCCTCAGAAGTTGTGACATGCTTTAGCATTTAAAGCAGAGTCTATGTTAACGCTTCAACATGCTCTTAAACCCAAAGTTTTGTGCCAAGAAAATAGAGATATCCTTCATTACAACCAATATTAAGGCAAACCCCATTTTCAAAACCATCAATTTTCAAAAGTCAAGCCGAAGGGTGGAATGGCCAATACTATAATCGGAATATCGGATCCTCGTTTCCTCGTCCGCCAGATTTGCACATTGAGTAGTTAACCCCTTTGAACGTAAGAAGAAAATATGAAAGAGGGCAAACGAAGTTTGTCTATTCATACTGCTCGTTTCAGGCCTCAAGAACCGTGATCTCCAAAGAAAAAAAGAGATAATTTTTAAATGATTCAGAGAGCCGACCTAGTGTAGCCAGCCCTCCAATCCTATTGAATCCATGCTTTTGTTGTGAAATAAGACTGGCCATTTTATTTTTTGTCGCTTTCTGCACCTAACCGCCCTCGCTTTTTGCTCGACGCTTTGAAGTTGCCTATTACCGAGTTTTACCGTAAGATCAACACAAGAAAAAATAAAGAAGACAGATTCGCCATTAGTTACCGCCATAGCCTTCCACCTTTTGCTCCCACCTTCTCGTGATCGGATCCACAAAACGGTTGTTTCATGCTTCCTATCCGCTTCCACCTCCATTTGAACGATGCCCGGGAAACAAGGCAAAGCAAGTCGACTTTGGAAACAAGGTAAAAGGCAAGTCGAACAGAGAAAAAGGCATGGCGGCAAGGCAATCGGCAAGTCGAACTTACTAGAACGCATAAGGCAAAGCTAAGTTTAAGGCGCACTGAAACATGGCGGCAAAGGCAAAGTCGGCGGCAATGCAAAACCCATGGCGGCAACACAAAATTTGCTCGATCTGCCAGACATTCAAATTTCAGCCAATAACATGTTAGGACCCGGATCAAGATCTCCACTGTTCATCTCTGCCCTTAAAAATATGCCATATTCTAATTTTCACATGCTACAAACTTAATATTTTTTATCAATTCATTACTCCTAGCATAGTTTGGACTTCATTACTTAATGGGAAGTTTTCATTTTATGTTTGGGGCCGTTGATGGGAGGAATATTCCTCCCTTTATGCCAAATCAAGGGCCTTCTCTTTTTTGGAGGCAAGGACCCATACAAATTTCAAAGGTGCACAGAAAACAGAACCAACCATTGACCTGACATAGCCGTAAAATTCAAAATACCAAATACTGCACACAACAAGCACTAGCGGCGGCCTGCACTACCCGGCTCCATCGCTCAAGAATAATTGCAGTAATCAGAATCCGCGATGCCGCATCATATGGTTGAAGCAAAGAGGAGCAAAAAACACCCATTCAATAAGCTACTCTCGTCTATCCATCTACTGCTATCCATCTCTCATGTGGGATTTGAACCCACGGTACCAAAACTTCCAAATAGAGAAAACAAAACAGAGAAGCAAAGAGGGCACAGAAAACTACTTCCCAGACACAGATCATCTAAGGAGGCCACCGGACCCTTGCACTGCTTTGCACAATCCGCTGCCTTGCTCTGCTCTAATGGCCGCCGCAAAATTTATTCTTTGGTCTCTGATGTTGCATTGATTTGATGCTCCCAGGCCCGCTATCTGCTTTGATGCCCTGTAACAAAGAAGAAACAGAGGAATCGAACCAGAGCTCTAAGAAAAGAAAGGGGCATGCAGTCTTATCTATTCCCTAGGAAAACGGTCCCCTACCACTGCAAAAAAAAAAATACATTCTAAAAACCTAAAAAGGAAATATGACCACTAAATGAAAATAAGCTGCTCTAACCCTGCAAAACATACGGTTTCACATACTATACAGGATAGAAATCATAGTCCAAACCATGCGAGAGAGGCCCTTTCCCAATACCAAACGGATTGGGTAAACTTAATTTAGATCACTCTAACATAGATTAAACATTACACGAATTTAAGAAAAGTTTGCTCATAAAGGCCCTCTTCTGGTTTTTCCTAGCCCTACAGTTGTTAACGACTCTGTGGGCGGCAGAAGCATGCGGCGGATTTGCTCCAGCAGTTTCCAGATTTGCTCCAGCAAGATGGCAACTGTGGATTTGTGGGTGGGTGTTTCCTTGTTTTCTACTTCCACAAGAGGAGGGCAGCGATGGCAGAGAGCGCTTCATCAAGGATGGTGCCCGCTTCAGATTTTTGCATGTCTGCTTCAGATTTTTGCTTTGACGATATTCGATCCTTGCTTTGAAAATCCGAGAGCAGGATGAGAAGGTGGAGAAGTGGTGCACATGATGTTGGAAGGATGTTTTGCTGCTGCATTCGTAAATTAGATTTGATATTATTATCTTGCCTTGAAAAAGAACCAATTGGATCTGCCAAATTCTGCTTCCAATCCTTGCAACAGCTCTTAAATGAAGGCCTTGGCTAAGCTATGGCATGACCGATCGGGAAGCTCTTCTCCAAGCCCTACAAAGCATCAAATGGATGGGATCTTTGAATTTATGATGGTTTCATTCGTTGAATAAGCCGTTAAGAAGTCCAGTTCTGATTTGAAGGGGTGCATGGCAGGTCTTTTGCTCTGCCGGGCACAATCTGAAGCAGACATACAAAAATCTGAAGCGGGCACCATCCTTGATGAAGCGCTCTCTGCCATCGCTACCCTCCTCTTGTGGAAGTAGAAAACAAGGAAACACCCACCCACAAATCCACAGTTGCCATCTTGCTGGAGCAAATCTGGAAACCGCTGGAGCAAATCCGCTGCATGCTTCTGCCGCCCACAGAACCCCCTGGAAGTAGCTCGGTCCAAACGTCCTCTCCCAAAAGCCCCTGGCCACGGACAGGCAACTCTCCCACTCCAGGAAAGGCTGACTCGGGAATGTTTTTGGGGTTCATCTTCTAGGGCTTGGCCTCTCCCCTTTGGTGAGGTAGCCGTGCAAATTCCTGGCCTTGTTCGACTTGGAGGGAGGGAGGGAGGGAGGGAGGGAGGGTATATTTTAACGTCACGCCACTTGGCAGCATGTTGGAGCCTAGGTGGCATGGTTGAGCCACCTTGGCATGTTGGAGCTTAGGTGGCATGCTGGAGCCCACGTGGCATGTTTGAGCCCACGTGGCATGTTGGAGCCCACGTGGCATGTTTGAGCCACCTTGGCATGTTGGAGCCCATGTGGCATGTTTAAGCCCACGTGGCATGTTAGAGTGGGTGTGGCATGTTTGAGCCAACTAGGTGGCATGGTGGATCCTAGTTGTACAACATTTGAACCATAAAAAAATAACATATGAAATCAATTAGATCATTGAAAAATATTTCATTAGACATGGCTTTTTTAGGCCATTAATGTTTAAATTGGAATGTCGGAGCCACCTTGGCATGTTAGAGCCTAGATGGCATGTTTGAGCCATCTTGGCATGTTGGAGCCTTGAAATCAATTAAACCATTAAAAAATATTTCATTAGAAATGGCATTTTTAGGCTATGAATGTTTGAATTGGAATGTTGGAGCCACTTGGCATGTTGGAGCCTAGGTGGCGTGTTTCAATACAAGTCAAAATGCGAGGGACGGGTGAGTTACCCACCTCGGAACTAAGAATCGTCTCTGCCAATGGACTCAGGATGTCGAAAGGCACATGGTCTATAAGGTGGAGCAGATCTCTGCACAGCCTTTGCGAAAAGGAGTTTCAGTTTTGTTGGTTTTCTGCAGTCATAATTTACTCCAGGTTCTTTAAACAGATGTTTGATTCCCTCCCTATTGCTCTTTCTTGCTAGCAGAAAGACATAGGAATGTCTCCTTGATAGGAACATAGTAGTCTGATTTGATTCTGATCTACAGATTCCTTAATATGGAATTTTCATAAACAGCCGAGCTAGGAATTTTCTGGGCGGGACGACGCTTATATATTTTGAGCCAGATGCTTGGAGGTTGTATCTGGTGGTTGGGTTAATTGTCTAACCAATTCAGACTTACTGCTATCTATTCCAACAATGCAGCATTTTTGGGGTTACATATACCATTATATGTACTGGCCGATTAATTTGCAGGTTTGGTCAAATTTCAGGAGCTGTAGCAGTTTGAGCAGTGTGACAGATTGCTCATTTTACTATGTATTTCCTTTTCTCTTCATCTTTATTTTTGCAACAGGAGTTTGTGAGCATTCAAGGATTTAACTGCAGCTTCTGGAAAGTCTGTTCTTACTTCTATAGTATTATGGTTAGTTGAGAAGATGTTGATTCAATCCTATAGTATCAGCTGGGCATAAGAAGAAGTTGAGTGAGGCTTACAAGTACAGAAATTCGGTTATGTTATCTTGCTATTAGAGCATCTAATAAGTCTCGGCAAGAACAGGATGAAGAAGTTGAGATTCTCCTGTAGGAATTCTGTTCTTGTTTTGTAGCATTGTACCTTTATTATATAATATAAAAATCCCCCTTTCCTTCAAAAAAAAAAAAAAAAAAAAAACGGGCGTGTAATTGGCAAAAAGTTTGTTGTACTCAATACTCTGGTAATAAATCTATTTCATACAAAAGAAATTGTGTCTGTATTATTTCCAGATTCTTTTATGTCCCGTGTATACTGTATACTGATGGAATCACTGTTTGTGTTATCAGTTATAAGCAGCTTGCTCAGTTATTACCTGTGCGATATGATCATCCAATATTCAACGTTCTTCTGAAATATTCAAAACAGAAAAACATTATTGTGAACGTTCATGTCAATGGCATTCAATGGTTGCATTTGAATTTTGTATGTAACATGTATTAGAGTATGCAACTTATCTGGCAAACACTGCTCAAACACTGCTAATTCGATATGTAAAGTTCTTTTCTAAAGCAAGCTTTGTCAAATACCACCATCTAAATTTTGAACTATTTGCGAAGGTCCAAATGAATAACACTGTTCATTTGGTATTTGACCGGATCAATATTTGTTAGTTGACTGGCAATGCATCATTCACAAATTTAACTTTTTCTCTTCTTCGATCATCGTGCCGGAAGACCAAGCGTCCGATTCGGCTACTACAACTTTGATTCTCTAACAAATTACAGACAACGGTCTCCTGCAATATGGCTTGAAACTTTCTAACAGAACCACGTATTCGACCTCCAGGCAAAAATCTTGTACCACTAAATTCGACCTCCCTGTAGAAATCTTGTACCACCGAGTATAAATAACGATAGGCTAATTTGAGTGCAATCCACAGTTCCCATGTGCATCATGATCATAAGATATGAAAATCATTCAAAAACATGTGGTTGTTAAAGGGTTGAATCTATGTGAACACAATAGTAGGAATTGACAAAAAATGATATGCCTGCGGATAACATGAATCCTTTAAACGGGACCAATATGTGATTTTTAACTAAGCATTGTGGAGATCAATGGAGCTAATCCTGCAGAAGCTTGGACTGTCGGGGTTATAAATACCTAGGGTCAATGCTCAAGCAATATTATGGTCAATGCTTTTAAAACAATGATTTCTACTAGAGTGTTTTGCATGGTTGTAAAGGTTAGAAATTAAATAAGAAAAGTGACATAACAATTTGCATAAAGTCTCTATCAAAATGAACTCAAACTGAAATTTTATTAACTCACAAATTGCCCTCATTTGTTTCTTTCTCAACATCAAAGTGATCTAGAGGAAACAACATTTAAAATTGAATACATCAAATAATAATGTGGAAGCATAATGTGTGTACATCCACAACTACAAACTAAGTTTGTCGTCTTCACATGTAAAGTTCTAAGTCGGTCATTTGTCTATCTCCATAATCTCGATATCACAACTATTCTATAGAGATGCACAGATTAAACCTTTTAGGATAAGTTCTATCTTCGATGTCGGGATCCTAAAACTTCGAATCCACAAGAAATATTCACAAGCTAATGTACTACTCAAGGTTTCTATAACCTCAACATCGCAATCGTGCGCACTTGTAGGACCCGACATTACAAATCTTGAGATCATTTCCACCCTAGAAATTGGAACTGTAATTAATATCTCAAATTATGTTTGTTAAGTTTAGATAAAACCACTATAAAATCCCATCAACTATAAAGAAAAAACCATGAAAGATTTGACTATATAGACTACGTTAGCTTCCATCTTGCGAAGATTGACCAGCAAAACCATGTTAAAAACCCCCGGGGGGTTCACGTATGTATTCCGTAGAATACATGTGCGTGGATCGAGAGGGGTTTTTTAAAAAAAAAAATAGCACGATACATACGCGGCTCATAACGTTTTTTGGCTCGGATGTATGCATTTTCCACGGTCCGGGGATGGATTTCTTGGAGCTGCTGAGCCGTAAGAGTACGTTTTAGGGGTTTGAATCCGAAGCGCACATGCCAGAAAAACGTTTTAGGATTTGGTGTTTCGGAGGTAATGTTTTGAAGTTTTTTCGTCCCTGCCACATAAAAATCTAGCACAGAGTTTAGTCATGAACGGATTAGGAAGTAGTTAGACTAGCAGCATAAACCATTGTTGATGTCCATTTGCATTGTTGATGCTCTGTTTTTTTTTTGCAGGCCAAGCTTCCCTTTTCTCCATTTCGGCCTCCATTCTGTGAGATCCGTGGTGGAAATCTGGTTCTTAGAGGGTTTTGCATCTAAGTAAGGTCCGTTAAGATCGGGTTTTGTGCATGCATGTCTGTAACGCTTATACATTCGTAATTCGAAGCGGCTCTCTCTAATATTACTTTGTTGTTTCCTTGCTTGTGTCGGGGCTGAAAAAAATGGAAAGGACGATAGTTGTTAAGGTGAATGAAGGTTGTGGAATCGTGGCTGACCTTGGCCTCGTGATGGTGTCCCAAGAATGCACTTACTTGGATGTCCTAATGAAATAAGACAGATCAGACCACGGAGGATGAGAAAGAATTTAGATAGGGAAGTGGCCTTCACGCCAAGGCAAGGAGGTAAGGTTTAAGGTTTGTGGTGACGAGGTTACTATCAAGGTGGTTGGAGAGCCTCGCACAAAAAAAGGAGAGGACTGTTGTTGAGAGCATTTCATCTCAAAATCTCCAATTTGAGATGGTAGACCGACCGCCATCATAGCAGGAGCGCACCAATGAAGAGGTAAATCATGATGATGAACTTGTTCTCGCGTTGAAGATACCGCCTTTTTAGATGATGTATCGATTTGAATTTTTCAAAAGAATAGGTTGCTATCCAAGTTAGCAACAAGGTTTGATGTTGCCAAATGGCAAGTTGCTTTGAAGAAGTTAAGTTCAAAGTCGAAATGAAAAGAATCGAAAAAAGACAGTTTGAATTGTGTTCTTATGATGCCCATGTTAAACCAGTATTTGCTATTTGGTGTCTTGAATGTGAGAAACGTTATGGTAAAGGTGGAGATGACACCTTGTGTAACTTTGAACGCAAAACCACTTGAAGTCCAAGGGTCATGCCGATAATTACGAGCGCAACCTCAAGTGTGAGGAGAAGGGAGAGAGGGTGTGGGGAAGGAGGATCAGTCTTGCAATGTTGAGGAGGAGCTGGACATTTGCAAGGAGAATCAAACTCTAGTAGAAAGTACATTAGCTCTTTGCCATTGCAAAGTTTCAAGAAGAAACTAGAATTTTGATGTTGTGTTCAAGCTATCTGAGAGCGGCGTTGGTGGATATGCTAAACTTGATGACATTCGTTGTTGTTTGTGCCATGTGTGAAAGGCTTCTAACCTGTTTCCAAGAACCGGATGTCTTAATGGCCACATGAAAGATCACATTCTATCTAAGAGACACGTGCATGCTGTCATGAATACAGGTAAGGAGTCAAGTGACCAAGCAGCAAGAGGTGGCAGGCCGAAGAAATGGGCTGAAGCAGACCCGCAACAAGGAAAATTGCATTCTTTTTTTGCAAGAGGTAACCTCTATTTTATTTGTTAGAAGTAGTGTTCACGTTTTACGTTTTAGCTGCTATAATGTTGAATAATCTAAGATGGCCAGGTCTGCAGTTCATGAGGTAAGGAAGTTACATAAGGAATTAATGTTTTCCAAAATGAGAGTTACTGCATTATCCATGAAAGAAAGGTCGCTAAGAGGGAGTCTAGAGGAGTCAATGAACAGGAAAGATGTCAGCAGATTCTGCCAGGACATAGTGGAGGCACATCGGCAAGGTAAATTTAGTGGAAAACCAGCTCTTTGGGATTTTCTAAGGGACATAGCTCAAAACATAATCAGACCAGGGCATAAAAGAAGATACAGGGAAACCACAAAGGCGTTGTTTGAAACAATTAAGATATGGGGAGGGAGAAGAATGCACAATTTTCTTTCTCTCAATTTTGCAGGTCCGAGTATGTCCACCACTATGCGCTCCACACGAGAAAGCTTCTTTTACAAGGTCGGTCTTAGGGAAGAAACATTCAAGCATCTTTGCTCAGTCTACACTCGACACATGCAACGCCAAAGACTTGGATTTGGGGGGGGTTCCAGCAATTGTGGCTGAGGACGAGACCGTCATAAAGCGGGCTGTACGTTGGATTCCCAGAGATGACTGCTTGCTCGGCTTTTGTGGAAAGAAAGAAGGCCATGCTTGTAATGGCACATTTGAGGTGTTAGTTGGCTCCGATGAAGAGGGCTACAACATAATTATCAATGCCTTCGAGGAGAATGTCATTTCGCACTATGCAAGAGTTCTTATCGTGAATCCCTTGCATAGGAAGTCGCCCGCACTCGTTCTTGCCATTATTCCGACATGTAAATGTGATTTGATCACCTTGAGGTTAGGCGCCGGCAAAAGCAAATCCAAGACTTGTGGAATGTGCACTTGAGAATGGTTGTGGGCCCTCTAATCGCCACGGCTTCGGATGGAGACTCGAGGAGAAGGGCGTGCATGTTTGCAGATTATACATCCAGGTCTGCACCAGACAGCACATTCAAGGTTTCATGGGACGGTTGGCCACTAAGTGCCTCGAGAAATAAGGATGTTTATGGGCTTCATGACCAAGATTTCGTGCACAACGGTAAGAAGCTTGTTAATCCCATGGATAGTGCCTCTAGAAGGTTGTACTTAGGGAACGAAGTTAGTGACTCTCAATGACATACACCATGTCTTTGAGTTATGCCAAGGGAAGCATGGGCTGCAACTTGAGACGTGAAGCGCCCGGGATCGGCAAAGCGGAGGGGTCGCATAACGCCTTGCTTCTAGAAAGGTTCAAAGAATGCTTGGCCGAACTAAGCAATGGTTCTGCAGGCCCACCAATGCGGAATTTGGGCACCAAAGTTTATTTGGAAGTCGTGGCATCATATATTGACATCTTCCTCTCACCTACTTTGGACTTGAGGGCTCGGATTAAAGCTGCTGCAACGGTGTCCTTCTTCTTTAGGTGAGCTGGAACTGTTTTGCTACTTTCAATCTGGTATTATCTTTAAAACTTTAGGTGCATAACAGGCTTTGAGGTCGTGGGTTGACGAAACAAAGACGATTCGTTGAGTAAGAACTTCATTAGTCGGAAACCTTTATAGGCGTGCAATTGTCATGCCATTTTGTTGTCTTTGCTAATAAAGTATTTTAGTTGAGACCGGGCATTTAGAGTTGCCCTTACAGTGCACGGGATCAGACGTATGTGAGAACTTCTTCTCTAAAGTCGGTGGCATGGTGCGTAACGAAAGAGCCTATGACGGGGCAGACTTGTTGGAGAGTGCCTCTGCTCTCAATCATATTTCAGAGTTTCAAGCAGCCACTACCCTCCTGTTTCCTGCAGCACATGCTAAGCAAGAACACATTTGGGAAGAGTTAGAAAAGAAGGTAGATACCAATGGGGATGTGCTCACCGTAACCTTGCGGATTCTGATGAGCGTGGATACGGATGACAAGATTATCGAGGCCTTAAAGGAAGGGCTTTGTCGCCGCACAAGCATTGTGTACAAGCGTTGGCATTACAATTGAGGAGAATGATGGCTGGTTTAGTGAGCCATGGAAGGGTCAAGATTGGTTTCATAGTAGTCGTGTGGTAGACCCGAGCTCTACCACATTGGGAGATGAGACCGATGCCACGTAAGAGAACATGGAGATTGAAGGTGAAGATCAAAGGAACGAGGTAGTTAGTGAGGATGATGTGGCCAGGTCTGAATTACGACATGTGTTTGACTAAATGTTAGATGAATGCGAGAGGAGGAAGCCATCTCATGTTTCTTGGCATGTTGTTATGGAAGGTAAGAAAATGTCAACTATAGTGAGTCATTTGAATGGGAACTGTGGCTATCGGAAGGACGGGTTGACGAGGGTTAAGACTATTGTATATTCTATTGAAGAAAGTAATGTTGATGCACAAACTCGCCGGCATTGGGACAGATTGTGCGGTGTACTTCAAGAAAGAAAGTGGAATCGGCCGGTGGCACCACAAACCAGACAAGCTTCAGCGAGAAAAAGGAACAAATCTGCTGCAATTCATAAGGTTTGGTATCTTGGTAGGGTACTTAGCATGAGGAGGAAATCTGGCAGTACATGGAAAGAGAGTAGGGAGCCCGTGGACTTAGTTAAACGCCCGCCTTTTGAAGTTCAATTAAATCGGCATATTACGGTAAACATTGCAAAGCAAGGGACGGCAAAGTCCACTTGGTTTACTTATGATCCGCCGATAATCGACTTATAGACCTCGAGTCTATCATATCTCTTGCATCTTTAAGATATGAACCTGCCAAAAACATTTACCATCTGCATGATAATGACAGAGTACAGCTGAATAAGTTTGTCCGTGAACAGAACATTGGTAGGGTAATATTAAATTAGACGTCTTCAAATGGTTGAATTCTGCTACTAACTGTCTCTTCTCTTTCATTTTTTTGTAGGTGACAAGGGCAAGCAGAAGGTCTAGGGAGTTCATAAGGTTCAGCCAGAACAATGTGAACTACTTTATCAATGATCATTTATGATTAAAGCTACCATTTCAACAGTTTAAGTTTAAGAGCACTTTTCTGCTTTGTATAAATCTCGTGCATGTTCTATTTGCTTTGCTTTACTTAATGCATTGTACGCTGGAAACTGTGATCTTGTTTAAACTTTACTTTGAATGCAATAAGCGGTGGCTCTTTGGTTGCTTGTGGAACTAGTTAGTTAGGTGTGCTTTAAGCCTTTTGATTCCATTACTCCATGATTTATTTCTCAAGGCATTTGAGAAGCATAATAAAATGCTTCCAAAAAAAGCAGAGATCTTGTTACCCTACAATCTACTTTAAGGGCATGACGTGAAGACAATAAGACATAATCAAAATCATACTTTAGAAAGAACAAAGCATACAATGTTTGAAGTCTGATTTCGGTTAATAACATTACATAAAAGAAACATATTAAGAGACAAAGTAAAACACAAGAACAATGTCTGAAACCGCCTTCATATTCATATTATAATAACATACTTTACAAAAAGGAAGGTTCACACAAGCATGGCGCTTTACATCCCCTGTTTTCATGGCCATTTACAAAACAAAGCAAAGTCCTAAACGGAGATCGATCGGGAGCTTTACAAAACAAGTTCGGGGATATTTCGTATGGCAAATAAAAAACCTAAGCTATCATTAATGACGCCCCGGAGGCATAACTTGGGGCACAACTTAGCGGATATCGAATAACGGAGTATGAACGGAGGTCGACTAACGGAGGCGCTTCGACCGGATCAGCCCGCCGGAGGTGGCATCCTAAAAGCAAAGACATACGATTGTTCCCTCTTGCACGGATTTTCATTTCCAAAAGCTCGCTCATCTGCAGGAGTCACCCGATCAACCCATTCTTTGAACTTTTTCGGTGATATGAGCTCCATGATCTTGCATGTGCACCACTTCCATGCAGAAAATTTCGCGACAACCTTCTTAGTGCCCTTCGCCTCTTCCTCGGTGCGGCCTCTTCCTCGGGCGCGGCCTCTTCCTCCTGGCGCGGCCTCTTCCTTTGGTGGAGCAGAGCCCGCGGGATTCTTGATGGGCAACGGGGAGGTGGTCTTAATCAGCGCCATTGTCGAATGTGGGAGAGGAATAGGCGGATCGGGAGAAGGAGTGTCGGATCGGAGAAGGAGAGGAATAGGCTAGAGGGAATGAGCTTCGATCATTGGCGGCGGTTGCATGGTGAAGTTCACCATAATGACGTCCTTAAAAGACGTGCCCGAAAATAAAATCATGACCAATAATTAATTTAAATTCATTATTCAATAATCAATAATGAATTTCGTTATGATGTCATCCTAAAATCGATTTAATTAAAATAAATAAAATTCCAGGCGTATTTCTTTCTTATTTTCTGGAGTGACCATTGAACTCAAATGGTTTAACGAAGAACCCTAAATCTTGTTGGATGCAACATTTTGATTTGGATGTAAAAATACGGTAGAGGGTAGGATACATGAATGAAATTCGGACGTAAAAATAAGGTTGAGGGTAGGGCAAGAAGAGCTTAGACTGGGTGTAAAAGTATGGAATCGGGTATGATTCTTCGACAGTATGGGACCGTGTACATAGGGGTTTCTATGGAGGGTCAGCTGTATACAGAGGGGTTTCTCCTGACTTGATGCACGCACATGCCATATGCCCCTTATATAGAGGTGAACCCCCCGGGTAAAAACCACAAGTAATTTAAAGTCATAATAACTTAGGAAAGTAGATATAAAACCACACAATGATTTAAATGTTCCATGTCAAAAACCACTAGCATTCTTTTGTGAATAAGAAATTGCAAAAGTCAATCAACAAACCATATTAAAAAACTAGTAACAATTTGGCAAGTCATGTTAGCTTAGAAATTACTATGGAAAACCTCACATGAAAAATGCTATGTCTAGAACCATTAAAGTATTTATAGTCAAAAAACACAAACATTTTGGCATGTCGTGTTTTCTTGCAAAACTAGAATGAAAAACCACAAACAAAAACATGTTATTAAACTATATAAAAAATCTTGAAGTATTACCAGTTAAATCCGCTCGCAAAACCATCTACACATATTAAAAAACTAGTAAACATCCCTTTCTTACTCTCAATGTTGCAAACTGCATGATTAACCATCATGACATGTCAAATCAGTACCAAAAACCTTGATAAAAACCTTTATCACTTTCAAATAACCATATTAGAGTATAAACTAGCATATAAAACCACATTCACATTTTAAAAACCACTTCAATATGTGGATTTTATTGAGAAAAAGTATTTTTGCTCAGAAAACCACTATCATAGTGGTTTTGTAGTGGTTATTTATAATGGTTAAATTTTTGGGCACCTTGTGAAGACTGCTGCGCTAGATCGCGACCGCGATCTGGTTGAGCAGACAGACGGTCCCGATATGCTGCAAGTTCCTAACTTCTGTACCAAAAATTAGGAGTTTTTAAAAGGTCCCGATAAGCTGCAAGTTCTCTAACAGCATCAAGCAACGTGCATTTCCTTTATGCAGCAACGGGCATTTCAAGCATGCAGCAAAACAGTTCATACAAAAGCAACAGACCTATCAAATTCATCCAACAATCATGCAGTAGATTACTAGAACATTCCAAAAACTACAAGAAAGCATCAGTAGAATGGAATTATTATAGACAGACCTATTAAAGGCATATAACAATTCATGGAATAGAACAATGCAATCGAAGGGAAGTGACCTATCAAATTCATGCAACAAATCATGCAGAAGAATACTACTGTCCCAAAAACAGCAAGAAAGCAACAGTAGGATGGAATAGTTATGCACAGACCCTATAAAGGCATACAACGATTCGAGGAACAGAATTTGAACAGCAAATTTTAACATGCATAAGGTAACGTGATTAGAAACATACCCATCTAGCTCCTGATAAATCTAAGTCCTAGTTATTATGAGTGCTTATCGTTTTTCTATCCAGGTTTAGAGTATCTTGATTAGGTTTGAGCTAGATGTCTTCCCCATGTGAATCTTCTAGAGTCTTAGCATGTTATTCCTTTCAGACTCTGATGTTAGTGTTGACTCCTTTGTAATTCTTCTTGCTATTTTGAGGATTAAGTCAGTCTTCAGATGCTACGTATGGTCTTCTTTGGATTGAGATCTTGTGTTGGCTTCAAGTAGAGCATAGAGCATCAGTCGGGCTTCTCAAGGCTAAATCTAGTAGTATTATGGGTTCATAAACAATGCGAAGTTGTATCACTATGCGGGGTCCCGGGGCAGGGGGTTTTGCGCGAAGCTAACCAGGCCCTTAAACCCGCTGACGAGGTCAACTCGTGATGCGTGATGCAGGTGACCATGCCAAGTCAAAATCGCTTTACGGAAGCAGGTAGGTTGCTTTGAAATGAACATCAAGACATGACCGGGCAAAGATATATAATCACAACCTTGAGTCCAATAAGCTGCAAATAATCCAGAGAGTCCATTAATTGGCTCGCCATTAATCCTAAGCACATGTGCTTGTTTACACCCCCTGCAAACCTTTCTGAAGTTGAGACAAGGCCGCCAGCAAAGACTGATCAATTGGCAAATGCGCATATATACACTCATCCTTTTCCTCTTGAGGTAGTTTAAACTTGTTCTTACTTGCTTCTGTATTTACACTGCATGGGGGAAACCTGCAGTACTAGTTGTCCTACATTTTTCAGCAAATACTCTTCATTTGTGAACAATGAAAGTTGATCTTACAGCATTGAATTGTCTTTTCTGTCCAAGTTCCTCCACTAGAAATATTCCCAAAAGAAGCGCACAAATTATCACCTATACATCTGCACGACTGCAAATCATCCCTCTAATGAGGAAACTGATTACTTACAAAAAGGATTGGTTCCCAAGTTTCTTGCCCTGGACAGAGCATTTTTGCATCATGGCAGTCATTGCATGTTTAGTTAACTATAGTGTTTATCCTTGTGGAGTGTAAGAAACCTGTTACTATACAATGCAAAGCTGCTTCCTTTTCATTATTAGAAATTGCTCCCTGTATA